>JARFIW010000020.1:2869726-3441239 GCA_036346225.1 Platerodrilus igneus
CTCCACCCCAGCGCACGCGCACCACCCCACGACAAAAATCTAACGACCCCGCCGAACGCACACCCCAAAGACCTAACGACCCCCCGACGCAACAAATTTACACCCAAAGACAATTTTGTTCTCAAAGCGGCGTATACATATCTTGCTGCACGTTTTGTTTCCCAAAGCGGCTTAGCTGTTCATATTGTTCTCGAACCGGCGTATACATATCTTGCTGTGGATCTCTGTTGCCAAACCGGCTTAGCTACCCTACTCGAACCTATAACCGAACTGTACCTAGTTCGTGTCCATCACTATATTATATTGATTTTTACATTCACGCCCCTTTTTCACAATTCTCACTCGATATACCGGAACTTGTTATAAAAAAACGTAGTCCTGTGAGATTCTACATTTTATATATTAAAACCCAATTTTTATTTCCCGAAATTATGTAAATAAGCAAGCTATATAACATTACTTATTTAAAACTGGTAAACCCCAAAATAAGCCGCATATAATAAGAAAAAATTCAACGGATGAAAATTGAGGAAAGGAAAAGATGGCGGAAAGTATAGGCTGTACATAAACCAGCCGCGGGATAATGCATAGGAAAAGAAAACTGCATTTATTTGCGCATGTACTTTATTTGTGTATGAACAGTAATTTGTAAATAAAGTTTGAATACTTTATGTGGTATTATTATTGTGTTTTATAATAATTTTTTCATATTGGATTAATGAAATAACTGGCAACGTGCTTTGTCTGCCGATAATTCGAAACTACAATACATATGAAAAAATTAATTAGTTATCACTTTACATCTACTTACTTACACTATAATTTAGACAATTCGAATGCAATATAAGAATTTTAAACAGTTTAAAGGATAATAATTAATTTCTCTTTTCAGCGACTTTTTCAGTTTTACAGCTTTTTTATCCGTTGGTTTTTCTGCAGCTGTTTTTACAGGTTTTGTCGATGGTTTTTTATTTAGGTTCACTTAAAAGCTTTTACTATGCTGGCGATTGCAATAAAACGGAAGTAAAAAATGTTCAATTAAAGCTATTAATAAAATAATAACAAACATAAAACCAATTTAAAAATAAAGTTCTTTGACCTGACACCTTAACAGTGCTAGTTACTACACACATGTGTAGTACTTTTTAGAGATAAAAACAGGCATTATTGAATAACATTGTATTAATTGTTACGGTTTTAAGGTTAATTATATGGAATTTTCTTAACTCTTAAAAAATGGAAAAGTAGGTTTCACACTTACCTTGCACTGCAACTTCATTTTCAGCTCGGTCTTCAGTCTGCGGATAGAGATCTCGATATTCTTTTAGATGTTTTATTTTTAAATGCCCTTTACGATTGGATGTAGTTGAATTTTTCACTTTAAGTTCTTGATCGTACTTTTTCTTTTGGCATACCTTACATTTTGCAGTTTTTACACTTTTTGAAATTGGGGTAACTCAAAGACTTACTAAATTTGCTCCGCGTTTTAGAATTGTCTGACACTAATTGTGTGTCGTCAGTTACCAATTCACTTCGTCAAGGTTGATAATCTGGATCCCCCACGCTATCCTCATTATTGAAATCCGACATTGTGATTGAAAACGGATAGCTCAAAATTTATAATCTTGGTTATAATATTTTTAAAACAGTGCGCTAAATAAAAAAATCTTTATGATTTAAATCAGAGTGCATAAACGAAATTCAGCTTATTTATATTTATCAGGAAAGAATCCAAAATAGTCGCACCTGCAATAAATTTATGTCTCATGGGTCAAGCAACTCTAAGTGCAAAGGAAGTGAAAAAATTGCAAAGAACTATCAAAATAAGAATAAATTCCAGCATGAAACACTTGCGCATGCCGCCTAATGCGTAAAAGGGATAATGAAACCGTTTGAAATGATAAATCCAAATTTACACGGCTTTTGTTGAAGCACGTTGGAATCAGGTACACTTTTTGATGAAAATAAGTCGTAATGGGATTGAGTTCGATGGGGCAAGAACCTCTAAAATTGAACTACTACCGCATGTACCAACTACTACAGCTGTTCAAAATATGCGACCTAAAATGCAAGTTATAAATTTTATGGGTATCCATTATTGGCCTAAGCTCTGCAGGTAGCAGCAGCTAGAGACGCCTCTGTTAAAATAATAAATACTCTATTCTGTTATTTTTGTATATACCCATTATAATATCACGATTTTTCTTTATACCTTTTTAGGAGCCGCAACATAGAATATTATTTAGTAATTACATTTTAATTTTCTATATCCATGTTATTTAAAGCTATAAAAGCCTAATCGCATTGTATTCGGTATGTTTTTCAACAAAAGATACATTCAAATAATTAAATATGATTGAGCTGGTTTTTTGTAATCGTGAGTTTTTAATATTTTTTCATATACAGAGTGGTTTCAATTTATTCATAAATAATTTTCAGTGCGGCGCCACAATATTAAGTTAATTAATAAGTATAATAAAATAAACCAGCTCAATTAACATACGTTGCAATAAATACTCTTTCAAATTAATTAAATATAACGCGGACAATTTCTATTTCAAATTTCTTGAAAAGTGGAAAGAAGTGAATATTACTTATCGAAAAAAAAATAATCGAAATTCACAAATCGGTTTAAATCAAAACATTTTCGTTTTTGTTTTACTTCCATTATCACACACTTACCAATATGTGTGTAACTGTACCTGGGTGATATATTAAGAGGAGCGTTAATTATAATTTTGCTTACGAGGCAACTAAAGAAATCATTAAATGGAATCTTTTACTAAATCAATAAGTTTTATATTTCGTTACATAAACTTCGGGCCGGCCCGAAATAGCCCGAAAAGCCCGAGGAGTCTGGCCCGGCCCGGCCCGGCCCGGGCCCGACACGTGCTTGGCTCGGCTTGGGCCCGAAAAAAATTTTGTCGGACCGGCCCCAAGCCCGGCTTGATATTCGGGCCGGGCTTCGGGCCGGGCCGGGCCAAAGCCCGGGCCCGTAGCCATCCCTATGCACAAGTTCTCGTACTTGTTTTGAAGATTTCTGCCAGGTGTTACAATCACATTTTTGTGTTAACGATTTTACATAGGTAGTCTCCTGACCAATACTCATTTTGGTGTACGCATCGTAAAATTCACAATTAACCTTTACAGCAGTATGGTCCTTTGATTTTTCGCTGACTAAACGAATAAATCGCTAATTCTGTTTGCACAGAAGCTCGGGTACCCAATCGACCGTGTCGACGTTCTTTATGCGATAGCTGCCCATACGGTTTTTATACGCTGTGCTATCTATTTCCACCGCATCGTCTCTCTCGGTTGCAGTAATTGCTACACTCTTATGCCTATTGCTCTGTAGATGAGCAGTGTACGCAGATTTCGTCACCTCTCCATCGCACACATTGCACCGGACACTATCTCGTTATTGTTTGGGGGAAGGTCTTTCAACTGCTTTCGAAAATGGACGAAGTTACCCTGTGCTGCTTAACATGATGCCCCCATAAATTGTCCATTCTGGTAAGAATGCCGCACGACTCGCAGTTTAAGTTTTTTCTTGCTGGTTTGACTGAACGCCTAACCCCCGATGAGCTTTTACCATGCTGTTTTATCTGGTGCCGTTTGAAGACATCCCTCCTAGTAAAGTAGATGTAACAGGGCTCGCATTTAAAAACATTTGCAGGTACCATTTTAGTACAAAGCAAAATCCGCACTATAAAATTTTGGTGAAACTTGTAAGCGAACTTAATTATAACTAAAAAGTTTACTCTTGCGTGGCTGCTTTATATACCCTATAGAACGCATACCAAAGGTTTCCAAAAACGTCCGAAAAAATTTAAGGATTCGGTGTGGAAACTAAGCAGCATCTTTCTTCGATCCTAGCGACTCGTCCAGTATATTTAGCACCAATGTGTGCGCCCGGTTCGAGTAGTACATGTTGCGAGAACAATCAATAGAAACAGTAGAAAAAATCTTCCCTGTTCTGCGGGCTATCGATCTCGTCGCGTGCATTTTAAAAATCGAAAAAAAACCGGTAGCTCTGACCGGCGGTGTTGTAGGCCAATATTATCGCAGCATTTAAAAAAATTAAATTACTAAACTAGCTACAGTTGTGACGACGGTATAAATATATTCATTTATATATCCATATTACCAGACATATTAACTTCCACACAAACAGAATTGCACATACATAGATACGTCTACCAGTCCATCCGTCCGTCGCTCAATACACCCATCCATCCACTATATCTAGTTGAATGATGCTCCGACTACATCCATCCTTCTAGATGCCTACCAATTGCATCGTGAAATTTTAAAAAACCGAAAAAAGCGGTAACCATAACGGATAGTGCAGTAGACCAATGGCGTAATGGGATTTTAAAAATTCGAAAAGAGTGGTGGCTGTGGTCGATTGGTGGTCTAAATTAATTGCACTACGGGATTTTAATCGAAGCGGTGGATACGGGAACTATGTAGTAGAAATCTTTAGATATACCGCAATATTACTTATCTACGATTTTGGTTGCTCTAGTTTTTATCAAAACGCCATTTAAAACACGCCTCTAATTTTTGTCGTTGCGTCACCAACGCCATCTTTTTAAATACCCTATAAACTATCTATCGGCGCGTCCAGTACATTATATCCTTTAAACTTTGGGTCGCCAAGTATATTTACTTTGTATTTAAAACTGCTAGCACCAATGGGTTCTTTCGACTCGCGTCGTCCATGTTTCAGAAACCATCTATAAAATCGCTAGAAATGTTGTCTAAGTTCTACGGTCAACCAATAGGATTTTGAAAATTTGAATTATTGGAAACGGCGACGGGGGTGGTGGGAAGGTGGGGGCTGCGGGGGTGCGGTCGTTACGGGACGCGTAAGCTAAACTTGCGTTGATGAGATATTTTCCTTTTATCCGAGATTCATCGAAATGCCGACGACCATTACTCAGTATTATATCAACACACTTCTGAAGCAGCGAAACAGTTAAATGGAGATGACTTTACATGTGATTTTTCAATGCTCCACCCGAAGGTACTACATTGGCCAGGAAACGAGTTTTTTTACCTAGAAAATTTGAAATTTTGCCGAACCCTTGCTGTTCCAAGCAAGGTATGGATCTTTAAAGTGCGTGACAACACTCACACACGGAACCTTCATTTTACCTCTCATCCGAACGAAGGTGTATTTTTGTGAAAAATGCTCGCCTAACATTTTTCAAGCGGACCGTGTCGGGATTTAAACCCGAGACCTTAGGTGTAGTAGTCACACACATACCACTACGCCACGGAGCCGCTTAAATGGAGATGACTATAAAATTTGCGTGCCCGTCGAGTTGGACGTGAAATACATCAAAATAATGATGAAGCTTAGACGTCAGAGAAGTATTTTAAACGGACTTTATTTCTACCATTAATAAATCAGGCCATAATCCATCTGACCGAGCAGTGCACTAATCACAAATCCGTGATATGTTCTCTGGCAAATCTGGTTCAAAAGAGATATGTCGTCAGTAAAACAAAAGATTTTGCTGAAGTTTTAACTTGGTATGAAACAGTTTTAACAGAGGGCATAGATTTTTAGGGAATATGCCGTAAAGAAATCTAAATGGATAAAAAATGAACAAAGACCATCCGCTGTCATTCAGGTCCTTTAAAGTTGTGACAAATATTGTTACCTACAATATATAAGGTGTTCAAGATACTGTTGACATTACTGGGAGTACTTTTACGCCAGAACGTATCTGCTCAACATATTATCGACTAAAAACATTTTTACAAAATACCATGTCTAATCAGCGCTTTACTGGGATTGCACTATTAAGTATTCGCTGGAGTATTTATATGGATTCCACAGCAGTTCTGGGAAGATTCACTGACACCCACACAAACAGACAAATGATTTTTAATATCATGTGTGTACTTAGGATAAATTAAATTTAGGAAATAGAAGCCTAAATAAAGTAATTGTTAATGCCACATGTTTTCATGTTTTACTAACTGCCTGAAAAATTCATCGCCCCCCGAACACGTGCCTGCTAACAGTGTATTCGATTAGACCAGTGTATTAAAGTGGTTGGTTGATTTTGAAAGCTCTATCAGTGCACGATTTGCTTCTTTTATATATTTCACTGACAAAAAGCTTTTAGAATCAGCGCTGTAAGTAGCTCTTGTGTAACAATGGATACCTTACATGTTACCGGCAGATTCAACTTTGAATTAAATTCAGTAAAAGCTTTGTTCGGTAAGAATGTTAAATATCCCACTCCTTTGTTAGAATTCTGTAAGTTTTCTCAAAGTAAAATACATGCTTCTTCCGTTTCAGTTAGAAATACACAAACAAATGTATTATTCTCTAATCTGAATCTATAAATTTAAACGGCTAGAGGGATTACATTTTGTATAGGAGAAAAAAAGCTTATAAGCTTATACGGATATTATCTACTGCAAGATATATCCGTTGTGGACCGTAAGCTTTGCAAAGGAAATACATTTGCCATGTAGCTCATTTCCTTATGTTTATTCAGACACTACACAATTTAACGGCAATCTTACACAAGAAAACTTGCTCTGTAAACCGAACTATATTGAACGTAACTTTGAACGAAATAATTACACTACAATGCAAAGAAATAGAAATATATCAGAACGTATGCTTAGTAAGTAAAACTCTCTTCGTTCTTCAGATTTTCAAATTATTCAATTGAATTATCAATATCTAATCCTTTTATTACCTTATATTCAATAGATACTATGGTAAGATTACTTAGTTGATTTCATTTCATCACCGATTTTAAATAATTTGTAATTATCTTCAGTTTACAAAATGAATGTTTCGCCGTAGCAACAGAAACCGCCAAACCGCCTTTGCTAAGATAATACGTAAAATTATACAAATATTGTTTTTTTCTTTACTGCAATTATATCAATTTTATTAAAGTTTACATCAGTTAACAAAGTTTCAACTTTTTTTTGTAATTATAGTTGCTTGTTTACAGTGATATTTAAATTTATCAAACTTGCCTAAAATTCAAAGTTTCTTGTGTTAGTATATCAAATTTTTCATCACCTGCTATTATGGTTACACCCAAAATATTAAAAAATAATCAACCTTTAACTTCTTAGTATCATATTCGATAGCTATACAGTCACTCTAGTTATCAAATTGCTTTTTTGCTTTACGTGCCTTAGCGCCCTTTGCTTTTTAAAATTGTCTTCAGTATCTAAACTGGTTTTTATTTGCAACAATCCTTAAACAATTAAATCTATTATTGATGCGATAAGTTTTCAAACTCTTGCTCTAATTTTTGAAAAGCGTTCAACAATGTGAAACGTCAAAACTAGAATATAGTGCAGTTTTGCTTACAAAAGTGACTTTACCCAAAATATTGTACCACAGCGTTAAGAATGCCATTGTACTAAAAATGTTTTTGTTTTTAGGAAACAGTATGGTCATGTTTTTTGTTTTATTATCAATATTTCATTCTATTCAACTACAGCTTCGTAAACTTTTTCAATTGGTAGCTTGACGTGTTACACTATCTATTCCTGTAAACCATCTTGAAGCTGATAATGATTTCAAAGTTAAGGTTACTGAGCAATGATAATAGAATACGAAAAATATGCAAACAGTTCTTCACTTAGGAAAAAAAGTTTCTGCAGATAATATTTTGAATTCTCAGCATCGTACATTACAAGATTTAAGCAGTGCATGCCGCATGGAATTAAGAAGATTGTTTTGGATTGAAATCTAAATTTGATTTTAATAAACCTTTGTGTAAACGACGCATATTCGTTCCATTGTCTTAATCTCAACGTCGCAAATCATTGCTCAAATCTTATTTTCTTAATACCATCAAAAATAACTATTACCTATTGTACCTTTAATGCGTACAAAACGCAAATATGCTACTATTTATTAATTTTGTGATATTTATATTACCAGATCTTATACAAACTGAAATTTGTCCATGGTAACTAGAATCCCCTGTTCGATTAATTCTTGAGAATTGGCAATTATTATGTTTGGAAGAGTCAACGCTGAAAAATTAAAAACAAACGCTTAACGCTAAAAATAAAACATTTTGTTTCAATTGGATGGCTTATAAAAAACTAATTTTAGATTAAGTATTTAAACTTCATAGTAAGATCTGTCTGCAAGTCAAATAAAAAAATTTTCTGGTTGTTGGCAAATTCACTTACAGGTTTTGTCGATACATAATGTATTATATACATACTGAATTCAGTTACGCTTAACACGGCTTTTAAAGAAATGGATATTAAAATAGATGACTTCAAGTGGTAATTGGTGTATATAGTAATTACAATGAAAGTTTAATTAAGGGTTCATTAATAAGTGATAATCATATTTTTAATATTTGTCAATTAGAGACTAGTGTAGAGAATAATTGAAAACTATCTGTATGTGACAAGGAGATTTGGGACTCATTATATTAGTAGTTAGAATATTGTTAGTAGGAAGGACATGTCATGTTGTGGACACATTACATTTGTATTTAAAATATTAGTTGTGAGAAGATAATTGTGGAACGTGTATTTAAATATTGTTTGTCAAAGAAAGTTGTTGTAGACTCATTCTATATATATATATATATATATATATATATATATATATGTATGTATATAAAAGTTTGTTTGTAAGAGGATAATTGGGAAATTAGTATACTAGCATTGTCACAGTGCATTTAATAGTAATTAATAAATTTAGAAGATATAATCCATAGTTTAAAAAGTTTCAAAAAAAGACGCAGAGACAGAAACACAACGGAAATACTTATTGATGTGATTGAGAGTCATAGAGAGGTCACCATGCATCATCTGACAAGCATCTGACGTCATAAATTCAAGAAAATTTGGGGATATTTTTGAAACAGCCCAATTATAATGACATTTATTTGCGCTGAAGACATATTTGTGAAGTACGCGCATAAAAATGTATTAATTCATGAAAACTTTGTTGATTATACAGATTAATGACAAAGAAATTGTGTTTTAGATAAGAGTAAGGTATTTACTATGTTCTACGCATAAACAAGTGCTTTTGAAGAGAGCTTCATCCACATTTTATAATAAAACGTTGTATTTAAAGAAATAAATACTCGATCTTATGTAAAATCTAATATTCTAAAAGATTTCTAAAAGCAAATGGTACTACTCAAATGCAAAAGTTTTCTAAGAGATGTGCAGTTAAATTTTAGGTAATCCTGTGTGTATAAAATACTCGTAAATGCATTTAACTATTCAATTTTTATGTAATAGCAAAAGACTTTACTTTAATTGAAAGATATATTTTTAAGTATTTAGGATCATAGTTAATTGACCTATGTTCTAGAACCATGTAATAGGTGAAGGGTCATCAGTTATTTAATAGCCAGAAGAAGTTAAATTTTTAGATAAGTGAACGACGCGAATAGCCCAAAGCGACGATAAAATATTAGGATAACAGCATAAATAAGACAATGCGTCCAATTATGGCATATCCCGAGGCAGTAGAAAGACAATAGATCTTCAAATGCATATAACAGACGTAATAACACACTTTCTAAACCAGACAAATTCAAACCTAAAAACAACCAAATTGACAGTAAAAGTTGTCGAAGCTGTTACGTAAGGGCAAATCAGTCTTGATCCAAGCGTCACCATGCGGTTGACTTAATCACACAATACGTTACGTAGTTAAAGTTTTACCTAACAAATATACAGTTTTTAGTGGTGTACGTTATTGTACATTGGTATGTAAATGTTTACTGTTCAAAACGATTTAAACGATTTTTATAGGGTGGATTGATAATTACGTTCTGGAAAAAAGCAATAATAAGCAGATCTGTAACGGTAAAATAAGTAGATCTTTGAATTTCTAAATGGACATATCTAACGATTAATCAAATTGTATGACAAGATTTTCATTTGCGCAAGCTTTTGGAATTTAGAGTAGAGTGTGAAAAAGTCAAGACAATTTAATTAGAAAAGGGTTGGCAACCCTACTATACAACCTTTACTATTTACCAGGCGATTGTTTAACCTAGTTGGATTAAGATAGTTTAATATGGTTTAAATGGAAAGATATTAAATTTCATGGCTCACTAAAATAAGCTTTCTACATATTAAGGAAGATTTAAGTATGGAATTGTTTATAAATGATAATTATGAGATGAAAGTTTGTGTAGAACAAGTGAGTGGTCATCCTAGTTTAAAAAGATTATGGACTCTATTTTAGGTATATAAGGTTTGTGGTGAGAGGAAATGATATTTTTTATAGTTGTTATATTTAAGATATTGTTTGCAAGACAAAGTTGTTTTGGATGTACTAATTGTTTGTAAGAGGATGTTTCGTACTGTTATAGATCTTATGTGTGATTGCAGTGGTTTTATCAATTACAGAGCTAGCAAAAATAGTAGGACGACGGACAATCTGAAACTTTTATTATAACAAAGTTTATAAGATCCCGGTTTAAAGTTTTATATTCATTTTATGATATTTTTACCGTCCGCCACTAACGCAATACACATGAATCTAATCACATAATCAATAAGGGCATTGCCTTTTAATGGCAAAGAAGTAAGCTTATTTTATACAGGTTGGAACCATTAAATATACCACAATTTCAAATTTTTTTGGTTTCTTTTATTTGGGTGAGTTTATAAAATTTGGGATTCCATGACCTCTCGCGACCTTTTTATGACATTTATATATATACATATATATATATATATATATATATATATATATAATAACGCCGTACTCGGCGTAATAAACGTCCTACTGAATACCACCTCTCTGTGTTTCTCTCGAATCTTTAATCTTTTACTTTTATTATGCCACGGCTAGCCCTTTTAAATTTACACAGAGTGCACAACGTTACGATGATCAATTTTCATTTACCTCTTTATGACTACCTGTTTGAATTGATAGAACGAAGTCAATCAACATTCATATAATGAAGGAAATAATATTTACACTTCACAATACATCCTTCGATCAATTAATATTATATGGATTATTTATCTCAAAATTTATATCCTTTGAATTTAAAATAAAGTCACCAAAAACGATACCTTTACAAAAAATCTGGAACGTTCAAGAACTTTTTATGAATATTACGTAAGATTTAACGTACTCAATGTCCTTGTTGACTCTTTACAATTTAATGAGAAAATTAATATATTCAATGTTAATTTAAATTAAAAAGATTTCTTAAAGCTATGTAGGTCAGACCTGATTTGTTTCGTGTTGTGGATCAACACGCCCTCATTATCTTCAATCAAAACCAATGCCCTGCTTTGTACTCCTTAGCATACGTTGAACCATTATTTCAGTACGGTTACCCCTTGTTTCCAAAATCACCTCGTGCTTTATTCTATATTTCTCTGTATATGCTTTAAATACCACGTGGAATTCCAGACTTTGGATCATAAATTAGCAGCGTATTAGAAATAGAATTGTTTTCGATGCAGATTAGAATTAGAATTGAACTATAAGTATTTTCGTCGTGGATTAGAATTGAACCAGAAATAGTCCAGAAGCCCTATGTCATTATAAATATTTAATTTAAATTAGTTACCCAATTTCTACTCACGTTTTTTAAAAAAACGGCAAAAACTCTTCATATATCCTTAACGCAATTGTTACACAGCACTATTTCACTATAATATAAATTTTATTTATCTGACGCGTAGATTTCTGACTAAAAGTGTTATGGATTCGACGTGCTTCAAGTGGAGACTGACCGTGCCTTATCACCGGTGGGTGTTATATAGCTTTTTTCCACTACATTTAAATTGGTTTTCCAAGCAGTCTTACAGATTTTTGTGACCAGCCACGTTTGTCTTTAATATTTCCTGTACTTTTAAGCTGATTTCTGATGAAACTCTTTTGGATTCTCATATCATGCTGTTTATTTACGATCTTTGATCGCCTTATTATTTGTTATCGTGGCCGGACTTTTAACTTATGTCTCTATTTTTGTATAGGTAAAGCTTTTGGAGAATTGTGCAAATTAAATGATGTAACACGAATGTTGTTTTCGTATTTATTTAAACTGGTCTTTGAAAATGCGTTTTCTTATCAAAGCGTTTATTGTTCGTTCTTTATCAAAAGCGTAATTGCATGAGGATTGATTAGGTTTTGTCTTATCTTTTGCATCTTTATTTTATAAACTTGTTAAACACTCCTCAACGTAGTTTAATTACATGTATGATCATTTCTCTGTTGAATACGCGTTCTATTATTGAAAGATATGCTTGCTAGCATTGATTAAAGTTAATTACGGTCTATATACAGGGTGTTAAATGCTTACTATTTACATAATGTGCGAATTATTTATTTTTCTGCTAAATAAATGCAGTTTTCTGATTCCCATTGCTATTTACAGTTACTACACGACTCTTACTACTCAATACACCCATAAACAACTCCTTATCACAGCAATATATATATATATATATATATATATGTATATATATATATATATATATATATATATATATATATTGCTCTGTTTCCTTATTGGAATCGGGCCCTCACTTTGGGCGTCATAAAAATGCACTGAATTCCCGAAGAATTCGTGCCCCACACTTTGGTTCGATTTAAAAATGCACTGTCACTTGGAAAGAAGCCCTACAACTTTATGCCTCTATTTGAGTTGCTATATAACACTTGCTGAAGATTAAAAAAACTCCACTAAATTTTACCTAAATAAATTTTTGAGTTCAAGCTTTGATTACGAAGTGGTCTAGTTGCGTATCTTCTGAAGATGCTTTCCAAACTGACATTCCACTGCTAGTTCTGCTCACTGCTTCTTCAGAGATACCACCACAGCTACTCATTCTCTCAACAACCTTTATAATTAATAGAAATTTTTTTAAAAATAATTCGACAAAAACATACAACTCTTTTATTCTGACAACATAAATAATAAAAGCACACAATCTCAATATTTACTATATTTATCCACTTTAAACATTTCATACCCCTACTTATAATAAAGTCATCAATCAAATATACCCGTGAATTTATGCTCCTCTACATTTATTGTTTTACTCTAAAGTAGATGGACTTATCCCAGAACCTTAATTTATTCTTCCCTGGTCTATGGTGAACTCAGTATAAACGTTTTTATTTGAGCACAGATTTTTGCACTTAATAATCATACAAAAGACCCCGTTTACCTCTTACATCTGTGAGATATTATACGAGCATATACCCCTCAGATTTATAATAAAACAATTGTCCTTTACAACTGTCAATAAAATTAATTTTTGGTTCATAAAAATTTTCACCAAATTAAACTCAGATCACTAATAGTTTATATAAATCATTACAAGCACAACCGTTTCAACAAAAAGATTCATTACCTGGAGAATGTTTTTCTTCTTCCAGATTACCACCTCTGTAGATGCCTTCCAAAATGATTGCACGTACCTGGATCACTGCATGTTGCTGCCTTCCATCGTGAACAGCAATCCCATCTCGAACTCGTTGTTCACCCAAATTCTCAACAATCCCTCTTAACTGCTGCACCAGGTCTAAACATAACCTCTTCTTCCACTCAATGTGCAACACGCACCTTCATTCAATTTGTAAATAATTAGTTACTTACAAGTCATCCTGCTTCAAGTATTACTATAATGGTTTATTACGGTTCACTCCGTTTTAACTAAGTTGCACCCACTTCTGCATTAAAACACTTGTAAGTTGTAAATCGGACTGCACTAGTCACGTG
The DNA here is from genome assembly GCA_036346225.1 of Platerodrilus igneus. NCBI lineage: Eukaryota > Metazoa > Arthropoda > Insecta > Coleoptera > Lycidae > Platerodrilus > Platerodrilus igneus. Next base: position 2,883,463 of record JARFIW010000020.1, read on the forward strand.
GTTTGAAGCTAGGATGTTCTTCTGTAGACTTCGAAAACAAGAGAGAGCATGTCGCCTCCAGCAGCGCTTATATAACCACAGCCCGACTTGAGCTACCTGTATTTTCTTACCCATTTCTTGTGAAACGGCTAACGGCAACTCAATTCTCCAAAATCGACATGCATGTAAACATAACGGTCTTTTGAAAACTCAGAAATCGTCAATACAAACACTTTTTTAGTCCGCAAAACTATCTAGCCGTGCCAACCGTCTAAATATGCTTTAAAATTTTTCCTTTCCTGTCAACTCCACACAAATACAATCGCGCCCATCGTGTGCGCGTTCATCCAATTAGCTCCCTTGCATTCTCATAATAACATTTCTCAGCTTTGTTTTTCTTTCTTACCTAAAGTGTCTACAATATTTCTGCCTTACTGGTATTTCTTTCTGTCCCGTGTTTTCTGTCCTGCTTGTAGCCCCTCTATTACTGTATTGTTCACGGTTAATTCTCCCTTCTTTTGTGTGCGCTTTGAAAAATCGATACCGTCCACAAACATGTTGCACCTTCGTCTCTCTTATTGGTTTTTAAAGTGTACTTGTCTGACACGCGCTTGAAAATGTTTGTCACTTAAACACCTGATATCTTTCATTTGCCTCTGTTACGTACATATGAAGTGTTGTCTGTCTTCTAATTTTATTGTTCTGTTTTCAACTAGTCGACTGTTGCTGTTAGCTTTGCGTTTTTCCGTTAACATATTTTACTTGGAATTATCCTCAACGTAAACTAGCTTTACAAGAATCGTTTATTTACCTTAACTTCGGTTCTATGAAATCCTGGACTGTTTTTAACGTTTGTTGAAAGCTTTAGCTTATACTGTATATAATAAATATACATTGCTTTAATTATTGATTTTATACTGAAAAGCTTAAATACTAATAATCTTTGTACACAAGTTTCGACCGTGTCATCGATTTTAATTGTTGTCCTTGTACTAAACTAACGCAAACAAATTAAACCTACATTATAATATGTAATTTTATACCACTCTAACTATATTGAAGCGTTTTAAATAAATTATTAATTTTTATATACAGGGTACCTATAAATACATAAATGCTTGACCTATTTACACCTACCTAAGCCTGCCCAATCACAGTAATATATATATATATATATATATATATATATATATATTGCTGTGTATCCTACAAAAAGCCTCACCAAAGTAAAAAAAAATATTTGAACCTCTCGAATTTGGCACCAAGATTTGCTGTGATTCTCGCCCTGTTGACTGTCTTCTGATAATCGCCTCTTTACTCATTCCGCCTCGGCTGCTCACCTAGTTAAAACTTTCATCCTCATTCATAAAAAAAAACAAACACATTCCTACCACAAACATCAACGTTAACTCTATTTACATCAATATTCATAATACATTAACATTTCAAAATTAAATTGTAGCATAAATTTCAGTATCATAAAATTTCAAGATTAAATTTGTCATCATTTTAATTTGCATCCAGAATTAAAGTCCTTGTAGGATGCCTACTAATTAATTTAACAATATTTGCAGACCTGAGTCTGAGTACAAAGGAGCATCTCCACCCTTTACGTTAATCAAAGAGGTTAGTCTAATTGAGCTCAAAGACAGACCCAAATTTTCATCATAATCAAGAACATAAACTGCTAAATACTCCTTTCTACTTAAACAAGAAAATTTCACCTTAAAATTAAAAGTTTGTTGTTTGTACAAATTCACTACTGTCCATTTTTTAGCAAACAAATTATAAAGTTATTCAACACACACCAAAACATCAAAAATCGAACAACAAAGCATAAGTTACCTGAAGGTTAATGCACTCGTTGCTCCAATGTACATCGTCCTTTGTTAATCACACCATTCCAACTGGGTTATGTTTACGGCTTCTGATTCTGAACGCTTCTAAAATTTTCTACACTACCATTCATCTAAAGTTGTTTCAGAGCTTCTCAGGACTCTTCTAAGTATATCAATATCTTGTTTTGTGGATCCAATCACGATTACGAATAACATTTAATTATTAACACCCCCGAAAAATAGCAAAGAAATTCATACTTCTTTCACGCTATACCCCAAAACTGCCTACTTTTGTTTATTCATTTATCGTTACTAATTTCGATAATTGGTACAGTAATACTCGCAAATATAACTAGACTTTATTATCTTGTATCTTCTTTTCTAAGTGCACTAATGCATAATAACTTGTATCGTAGCACGTAAAGAGCAAACTGTTTTAAAGTATTCAATAATCACCAAAATATAAGAGCAAACTGTTTAAAGTATTGAATCAAAATCGAAAATCTAAGAGAGCGAAACTGTTTAAAGTCCGGGTTTATATAATAGCTCGCCTGTATGTCGGTTTTGTCCCGCGACGGCCAGTTTTCAGAATTTCGCATACTCTGTTTCCTTTTCGACAGTCCGGCACGCGGTTCTACAAAATTTGCACACGTCTAAGTTGAAAATCCAAGAATGTTCACACGGCTCGCAAACACGTCCGAGAACAACCAATTAATTTTGTATAGAAATCGTTACGTTTACACCTCTCATATCTGCATCTTATTTCCACCAATCGCAAACCCAGTGACGTTGTTCAAATCACGCCTTTTATTATCTGTGTCTCTGCCTTGCGCGTTTCATCCATCTCTTTCTACCCTTATCTGAGTGGTACAAATCGATATTCCTTATTATCGGTTATTTCAATCCACGTGGATTCGTAAGTAAAATAACCCCGTATCTAGCTTTCCCGTTAAAACATCCGATTGTTTTCAATACACCTAGAAGCTGCATGTTTATCCAAACAAATTAATTAGAACTTTGATATTTAAAAATACGCAGGTGTTCAATCGTAATACTTTAAATAACACTTCTACGATTTGAATATTATTGGGTTTTTAAAAGCTTTTGTGCATATTATACCTTAATAATCGTTCAATTAACTCCAATTAAAATAATAATGAATGGCATTGACTTCTACCCTTTAATTTTTAGTGAATACAAATTAAATATTAATTATTATTTGTACACTTTGTTTAATACCCGTTACTTAGAACTTGAATTAATTAATGTAAATTTTGCACGTAATTTCTATTTGTTTTAATACTTGGAACAATTAAATTACATACAATTTGAGCATTTTAATTCTGCTTCTTTTTTATAGAAAACGTCTAGTGAATAATTTAAATCTCTTATTTTTAATGAAACGAATAAATTTTTAAGCTCCACGATTTTAAAAACGCGTATTATCTAATAAATTTCTATACAAGGTGATTAAAATTATTTGATGTCGTTAATTAATTTTCTACCCTGGTCTAAATTTGAGTAATATATATATATATATATATATATATATATATATATATATATATACATATATATATATATATATAAATAAATATATATATATATATATATATATATATATTGTGTGATCTGTAACTGTCCTAAACAAAAGTACAGTTGACTGTAGGTACTTGACTTGGACGTCAATAAAAGTTTCTGTTGTCTGTAAATGATTCTTAAAGTTGTTGCTTTAATTATTTTTGGTGAATAACACCAAATACTCTTCAACAAACAGTTTTTGAAATAACAGTTACTACATCCACAAAAGCTTTTTTCTATTAAACAATATCTTGCATATAGCCTCTAAAACAAACATTTTCATACAAATTTTAAAATGTAAAAGTAGAGTCCAAAAATTTGCCACAATGGCTTTCTCTTATAAACAACATCTTAAATCTAACAGCATATAATTTATGAGTAATCACTTACTAAACTGGAATCCATATTTTTTTACAATCAAGATGAACACACTCTAATTTTAATTTCCTTCACCGGTAACTCCTTAATTAACTCTTATTATGTACAAAATTTCTCAAGATAAGATACATAACTTAATGTCCACCCTTTAAAATCGAATTTTAAACGTATTTAATCACTTAGGTTTAGTAAATCGAACTATCAACTTGCACACATTCTACTCTAATTTCAAATATTAGCACACAAAAATAATCTTTTAATAGCAAGTAATAAATAGAAAAGTCTTGTTTAGAGTTTTAAAACAGTGTAATTTTTATTTTACCGTGTAAACTATGCTGTTCCTTCTTGTTGCCTCTGGTTGACACGTAGTCATCTATCATGTCGAAACCGTTCAAGCTCTTAAAATGTTTCCATTAAATACCATTGCATTCCAATCTATATACGCTTATATTCAAATTAAAACTTTACCTTGCAGTTTTTATTCATTTTACATACTTCCAATAAATCTCTCTCTCTTCTGTGGGTTTAAAATAGTTTTCCATCGCACTTTAAATAAAATAATTTAAATTACAAAACTATAGTACTTTGCTTCGTGATATATTATCAATAGTTCGATGGCATCGTGACGTTTTTAGTAAGTACTGAAAACTGCTTGTCAGCTGCCTCTTGATACCCTTTTAACTGGTTATATAGTCGAGCCTTTGTGTTACTTTACGCATCTAGAATAATCTAGTAAACTCTAGGCGCCATTTCTATGTTCTGGTTGGTGCTAGAAACGAGCTGCTCTTTACGTCAGGAACGACAAGAATAATGTATAATGCAACCTTTGGTATTCTTTTGTTCTGATAGCCTCGAACTACTAATTAGTGCCATTTACCTATATATTATCAATATTTAAGGTTGCAATTAATCTTATCTTATACGACTTTAATATTTATGGCTCCTAATTGAGACGATGTTGTTTATCTTTTCTGTTCCATGCTATTACTGGATTTTTCTAGAAGTTAAGTGAACGTATTTTCAAATTATTTTTTAAATGAAATATAATCGTACTTCTTATCTTAGAATGTATTACTGATATTCCAAGATTTAATAAAATACACTTTTGTCGAAGTTTGTTATCAAATAAAAACTTAAAAATATGATACGTGCAATTCAATACGCTTTAAAAACGTTTATTTTTCTTTGAACATAAACACGATTAAACGTAATCGTTTACAATAATTAGGTGTGTATGTGATTGAGTACTTTTTGAATAAAGTTATGAAACAAAACAGAATATATCATTATTCTTATCTAAAAATCTATTCTTTGTCATAAAGAATGAAAGCTCCTTCAATCAAAGTTTTTACTCGGGTGCATGGTAGTCCTATCGTTTTCTACTATTCTATCTATTTTTAACCACAATCTTTAGTGGACTCTCATTGCTTGCCCCCTGTAAGAATTGGTATATTAGTACTAAATGTTGCAAGCTAACAGACACCGCTAAAACGTCGATTTCAAGAAAAATGTATATATATATATATATTTTTTGCTGTGACAACGCCGCACATTGCTGCGTCGCAAAAAGAATGATATAAAAATGATCGCATTTTGAGGCACCGCTGAAAGAGTGATGTGGTAAACCCCGCGTTAGAGCGCCACTAAAAGAGTGATGTGGTAAGCCTCGCGTTGGAGCGCCACTAAAGGAGTGCTGTGAGAATGCCGCACATTGAAATCGTCGCTAAAAGAGTGCTGCGTAACAGATACAGCAAATTGTAAAATTTGAAATTATTCACTTCTCTTTTCTTCTAACTTTTCCTGACTAGCTTAACAGAAATTTTAAAATTTATGAAATGAAATCAAACACAGCAATAATATAGCATTTATACAGTATGACATATTTTCCCTCATACAAAAGCATACAGAACATTTACATCGTTTCTTTCAAACACTAAATAATTCCTAAGAAGTACTTATTTACTTAACTATAAAAATGTTCCTTACCGTATCTTAAATTTACAGAACTAAATCTCTTTTGTTATGGATAGTTTACCTGATTATGATTCCCACACATGCAAGGTTTATGTGGCCAAAGAAATCCTTGACAGATAATTTATTAAAAATGTTAGAGTATTTCAAACTCTGATCATAAACTTTCTTGGTTAAAGATCCTTACAAAAAATTATTATGTAATTTAGACCTATTCTACTTTACACTAAAATTAAATAACAAAATTTAAGTATCAATTACAAACAATGTTTAAAAAAATTATGCTTGCAAAATCCACGAAACGCTGTTTTTCCAATTCGTGATTAAATATCTTCTAGTTTTAAATTAATGTCCAAATCAGTTTACAAAATCATGCATATTTCTTTAAATCGATCTTCTAATTATTTAACAAAAGTAGCGTTATATTGAAGAAATTTCCTCCTCATTGTACAAAACTACATTTAATATATTCCATTTCTTTATGCAGGTTTCATTTAAAGCATCACTTCTTTATTCATTGTAACATTGTAATTATTAAATTACAATATACGTATTGCATACTTTAAATTTCATGTTAGCAAGACAACAACTCCCGACTCGATTAAAATAACATCCGCGATAGAATCCATGAAGGAATCTTTTTAATAAAATTTTTTATTTATATACACAAATTATCTATTTTCTAGAATGTAGTAGTATTTACGTGATTCCATGCTAAATAATACACGCCTATCTTACGTAATTTTATGGGAAATCCTCATTAGCGTTCAAAATCGTCGCGTTTTATTACCTCGTTATCGAGTTCTATTTATTAGTGACGTGCGTTGCTTGTCTTTGCTTAACACCCAAGGTTATTTTGGCGTTGCATACTAATCGAGTAATTACGAAAGGTAATAAATATCATTATCAATTTTTGTTACATTTTATGGTTTTTTTTGTTGTTCCGGACGCTTTCTAGAATAAACGTTTATTTATTAATGAGTCCCACATTTCACGTATTTCTTCTCAAGTCCTGTCGAACTTTTAAGAACATGTTTTATTTAAATTAAATTTATGTAATACACAGAGTAATTAATATGATTAATTTAAAGCTTTAATGGCTTTATAATGTAAATTAGTTGCATTTTTAAAAAATATTTGCTTTTACGTCAAAACGTGTTTTAATACCCAAAATTAAGACACTAATTATTTATTTTTATCTACGGAACGTGCATTAACGAGTAGCTTTTGTATTTATCTTAAAATGATCGATTTGCATTCGCATTTAATGCGTTTTAAGGTATGTAACAGAATAATTATTTTTACTATGCTACTTACATTATTTGCTTAGTATTTACAATACGTTTATATCATACAGGATGATCATTTCTACAGTGCAATTGCATTTTTTTTTATTTGACGCTTTAATGAATAAAAGTACGCTTGTATTATACAGGGCGTACCATGAATTTACGGAAATTTCTATTTTTCCGGATTCTTTTATATTTTAGTTGGCATTATTTGTAGAATTTGGGTTTCAATGACCTCTAGGGACCCCTTATCACGTCAATATATATATATATATATATATATATATATATATACTGAGTCTTCTTTAATTAGTGATATTTAATAAATATTGAATAAGACGTTGGTATTAAATGCTAAAATAGTGCATGACAGTTAAATTAATAATTGGGAGTTATTTAGTAAATGTATAAAAATATCTTAAAAGTAACTAGCAGCGAATATAAAAACATATCAAGCTTAAAATTAACAATTTAAAAAGTATGCATTCTTTGGACATCTATAAATTTAGACATCAAAACGACATATGTCTTATTTTGAATATCGTAAACTAGATAATTTTTAGGATTATAATACTATTAATAAAACATATTTAATAATAATTGATGATGTTTCAGAAATAAATAAACTATATATTTAATAATATAAACATAAAATAAATTTGTACCGGATCAGAGAAAGGAAATTCTGATATGGAAATAGTTATGCGAAAAAAGATAGAGCACTATGTAGAAAACCACTTACAAAAGAACGAAAGAGTACTCATGGTTAGATTAGAATCTAAACCGGTAAATATAGTAATAATACAGGTATACATGCCCACCTCTAGCTACAGTGAGGAAGAAGTAGAAGCGATCTACAAAGATATCGAAGACATACTAAGATACGTAAAAGGACATGAAAATTTAATAATTACGGGGGATTTTAATGCAGTGGTAGGCGAAAGTAGGGAAGGAGCGGTAGTAGGTTTCTTTAGTTTAGGCACGAGAAACGAAAGAAGTTGGTAGAATTTTGCGACAAAAGCAATTTAATCATCACAAACACATTATTTCAACATCATGCTAGAAGACGATACACGTGGAAGATGCCAGGGGATATAGGAAGATATCAAATACATTACATTCTTGTTAGAGAACGGTATAGGAATCTAGTATAAGAATGTAGAAGCTACCCAGAAACATGTATAGATACTGATCACAACATCGTAATTAAGAAGGCCGCTCTTGAATTTAAAAATTTGAAAAAAATGAACGAAAAAAGGCACTTTGACTTAAAGAAACTAAAAGATAAATATATCCACAAAAGATTTGAAAAAAGTCAAATGAATTGCTGAAAGTTATCGGGAAAAATTCTTATGCTAAGGAAGTAGAAACAGAATCGAATAACGATAAACCCAGCTTAGACATGGCGACCAGAGATATTCTAGGATATATACAGAAAAAGAAAAGCCAGGGATAATAAAGAATATCCTGAATTTAATAGAAGACGAAAATACAAAAATAGATCGGACAAAACAGGAAAACAGATAAAAAGCCATAGAAAGGGAAATTATTCGCAAATGCAGGAAAGCTAAAGAACAATGGATTGATGAAGACTGCAAAGAGATACAAACTAAGATAGAAATAGGAAAGACAAACGAAGCATACAAACTAATTAAAATGAATTTTAGGGATATAAAACTGAATAGCAAAAATATAAAGGAAGCGAAAGGAAACGTAATTGTAGATAATGTGGAAAAAGTGGTTAGATGGCAGGAATATATAAGAAACCTATACGCAGGAGAGGAACAAAGAGCATTGAATCAGGAATGAGACATGGAAAAAGATGTTTTGGGATATCCTATACTTAGAGATGAGTTTGAATTAGCATTAAAAGGTCTGAAAAATGGTAAGGCTCCGGGTACAGATAAGGTACAAGCGAAACTCTAAAAGCCGCTCTACAAGCAGTAACAGAACGTCTCTTCCAAGTTATAAGTTATATGTATGAGACAGGCGAGATACCCCAGATTTCAAACGTAACATCACTATACCAAAAAAGAGTTGCGCCGATAGATGTGAAAATTTCCGAAAAATAAGTTTGACAGCACACGTGTAAAAATACTAACTAGAATTGTAGAAAGACGAATGGAAAAAGAAACTGAAGAAATATTCGGAGAAGGTCAATTTGGGTTTACACGAAACACTGAACACGGATGGGTATAAAAGGGGAAAGCGTGTATATAGGGTTTGTACATTTGGAAAAAGCATTCGACAATGGAAAATGGAAAAAAATGTTCGAAATACTCAAAAAGATTGGAATGAGATATAGGGATAGACGAATAATACATAGCTTATACAAAGAGCAAACATCAGTAATAAAATTAGAGCAGGAACGTAGAGACGTAAACAATAGGAAAGAGATAACACATAGATGTGCCCTATCACCATTAATTTTTAACTTGTACATTGAAGAGGCAATGAATACTGTCAAATGCAGGAAGACATTTGGAATTACTATGCAGGAACAAAAAATTGATATGCTTAGATTTGCAAATGATATAGTGCTATTAGCATCTCTAGCAAGGAAAAGTTAGAAGTTGCTCTTATTGAAACGGAAACAGTTGTAACAGAGAGATAGGTATGAAAATTAACAAAAATACAACTAACGTACTAGTAAGCAAAAGAGGGGAAAATAAATCAAAAACAAAAATACAAATAAGTAACAAGAACTTACAAGAGGTTAAGGATTTCAGCTACCTAGGAAACCAAATAACGCAAAATGGGATGAGCGCAAAAAATATAAAACAAAGATTAGCATAAGGTCGTGATACATTTAACAAGAAAAACTACAGTGTTCAAAGATAACAAACATAGAAAGAAGGACGAAATTGCTTAAAACAGTAAAAAATAGGGGTGATAGGGTGATAGGCCACATATTAAGGCATGTGGAAATAGTGTGGAATATATTAGAAGCAGAGATAGGAAAAAGGAGAGGTAGAGTTAGACCTCGGTTGATTTATTGTACAAAAAGTTAAGAATGTTGGCTGTGGGAATTTCAGGGAAATGTGTAGACTAGCTCAGAATAGAAATCAATGGAAGTACGCGTCCAATCAGTTCCATGAGGGAGAACCTAATGACGAAAAAAATAATTGAGCTTAAACTTGGTAATTATTATAAGCAACTACAGGTATTGGTTTTCCACCATTCTCAATTAATGTTAATTGTGCGATAGCATTTACTTGAAAACTATTAATTCGGCAGATGTCTAAATGTTGGGGGATCTTGACAGTCACAGGCTGCTTAACCCCTTCACATACTACTGAATCGCGGTAAAATAGGACATTTAACTAAAAAACAACAAAAGGGGAATCGAGCTGTATCTAGGCTTTGGAAATTTCAGAAAACTGTGTAGGCTAGCTTGAAATAGAAATAAGTGGTGGTACGTACCAACCTGTTTCAAGACAATAAACTTTGTTCGAAAAGATATATTGGAAAACTATTAATTCAGCAAATGTTCGAGTGTTGGGGGGATATTGGTAGGCGCAGGTTGCTTAACCCCCTTCACATAGCTCTGAATATCGGAGAAAAAGAGTATATATGCATATATATTTGTAAGACAATAGAAGGGGAACCGAACTGCATATAACAAGAAAGATCAGTGGTTGGGTTCGAAGACAATAAACATAGAAACAAGGAGAAAATTGTTGAAAACATATGTGGAAAATAAAAAAAATAATAGGGCCAAATAGAAGGGCAGGCTATGTTCTAAAGCATTTTTGGGGAATAGTGCGGGATATATTACAAACAGACATAGAAAGAAAATAGGTAGAAGTAGACCTAGATCAGACTAATGCACGCAAATAGTGATATATGCAGACTGTTGAAATTTCAGGGAAATGAGTAGGTTAGCTCAGAATACGAAACATTGAGGGTACGCGTCTAACCAGTTCCAGGACTGAAGACCTAATGATGATGATGATGAAAATAAACTTTAGAAATAAGAGTTCTTTATTTGTGATTTTAAAAAAACTAATTAATATTTGTATAAAAAGGAATAAATGTTACTTAAATTATCTATGTCGGTTTTTGAGTTTAAACTGTTTTTAATTTTGTTAATATAATATGATTCTAAAAATAATCTTTTTTTATAGTTTTATTCAATTTCTAAAATGATAACTTCTTCGAAATTTGGTTGATGACTAGTTACGTATATGTGAGGATAGTTTACAAAATGTTTTGCCTAAATTTCCATCACTTTTGTGTTGGGTAAGTCTTATTTTAATATTTTGTTTAGACTATTCCACGTAAGTGCATCCACAAGAGCTTTCAATGTTATAGTATTGTTAAGTAGCATTTTTGGAATTTTGTCATCCAACTTATCGAATGAATGACTTAGTGATTTTGTGTATTTATAAGGTATTTTTCTGTTTTCTTTGTTTAACGTGTGTATAATTTGTGGAGATAATTTTTGAATAAATGGAATGGTTTTGTAAGTGTTGGGTTCTAATGAATGTATTTTATGTGTATGGTTATTGTCTTGATGTTGACATAAAGTTTTATTAATAAGATATTTCGGAAAGCCATTATTAATGAAAATTCTTTATGATTTTAAAAATATTTTTGGAGAAATGTGGTTGTGAAATTTTCTTAATTCTCTATTTTAATGACGAAATGGTATTAATCTGATGTTGAAGAGAATGATTTTAAAAGTAATTTATATATCGGCCAAAGTTATAGCGTTTTCAGGTGAGAATTTTCGGTGCGCACTGGTGGAGTGCAGGTTTTTGGCTTGTGCACTGGTTTCTTTCAGTGCAAAAATAGTTCAACTAGTCAGCCGAACATACAGCACCGTTGTAGTGCACACTTGACATTTCCTTTTCACCTAACCTAACAAATTGGCGTATGTTTGTTTTACATTTTTCTTGGACGTTCCTCTCTCAAGAAATAAATATGGAGCATTTCCTTTATTTAAAAGTCAATGACCAAATTATTTCCTTATGCTTAGATGAAGATACCCTATAAATTATTAACAGGTGAGTTCTAGAAATGCTTCATTCACATCCAACAAAATTTATTTTTAACACGCAATTAATTATTGTTTCAGCAAAACCTTTTGAATTAATACCTGATTACGTTAAAGTCATGAAGGAAAATAATATTTTAAGTAATGAGTGTGTAATAAAACATTTGGCATTTTCCTTGGATGCTGAAAATTATGAAACAGTTCCGATCATTTCACCTGCGAGCAGTGATTATCTCATCGTATGTAAAAAGCCAGTAGGGCTTGAAAAAATTAGTGAACAGTGTGGGATTGATACTGAATTGTCCCAGACATACAATCCTGTAGGTATCGTTTGTGATAATGAAATCCTATAGGGAGAAAAAGAAACCAAATTATTACTCGACAAATATAAACAATATTTGCCTATGGTTAGGCCCTTGAAAAAATTCAGTAAGAAAAGGTGATGTGGGAAAAAATTGCACATGATCTTTTAACTATTTTATCAGTGCGAAAATCCTCGGTGCAATGTGAGAATAGATATAAAACTATAATTAAAAGAAAGCGTACTATTAAAAAACACAATGCCAAAACAGGAGAAATACCAGAAAAATATCCTTATGAAGAGGAAGTGAATAAAATAGCAGCTTTAGACGACAGCATCGAACCAGAAGTTGATGACGAAATGGTATTAATCTGATGTTGAAGAGAATGATTTTAAAAGTAATTTATATATCGGCCAAAGTTATAGCGTTTTCAGGTGAGAAGTTTCGGTGCGCACTGGTGGAGTGCAGGTTTTTGGCTTGTGCACTGGTTTCTTTCAGTGCAAAAATAGTTCAACTAGTCAGCCGAACATACAGCACCGTTGTAGTGCACACTTGACATTTCCTTTTCACCTAACCTAACAAATTGGCGTATGTTTGTCTTACATTTTGCTTAGACGTTCCTCTGTCAAGAAATAATTATGGAGCATTTCCTTTATTTAAAAGTCAATGACCAAATTATTTCCTTATGCTTAGATGAAGATACCTATAAATTATTAACAGGTGAGTTCTAGAAATGCTTCATTCACATCCAACAAAATTTATTTTTAACACGCAATTAATTATTGTTTCAGCAAAACCTTTTCAATTAATACCAGATTACGTTAAAGTCATGAAGGAAAATAATATTTTAAGTAATGAGTGGGTGATAAAACATTTGGCATTTTCCTTGGATGCTGAAAATTATGAAACAGTTTCGATCATTTCACCTGCGAGCAGTGATTATCTCATTGTATGTAAAAAGCCAGTAGGGCTTGAAAAAATTATTGAACAGTGTGGGATTGATACTGAATTGTCCCAGACATACAATCCTGTAGGTATCGTTTGTGATAATGAAATCCTATAGGGTGAAAAAGAAACCAAATTATTACTCGACAAATATAAACAATATTTGCCTATGGTTAGGCCCTTGAAAAAATTCAGTAAGAAAAGGTGATGTGGGAAAAAATTGCACATGATCTTTTAACTATTTTATCAGTGCGAAAATCCTCGGTGCAATGTGAGAATAGATATAAAACTATAATTAAAAGAAAGCGTACTATTAAAAAACACAATGCCAAAACAGGAGAAATACCAGAAAAATATCCTTATGAAGAGGAAGTGAATAAAATAGCAGCTTTAGACGACAGCATCGAACCAGAAGTCAAAATGGGCGTATGGAAAAGTTTGACAATTCAACAACAGGTTTCCAATTCATCTACATCTAGCTCTAGTAGCAGTAGTGCACAATCGTCTAAAAGAAAATTATCTATAGCTGAAGTACTTACACAAATTGCTGAACAGAAGGAGGAAGGTCGAAATAAAAGACAAAGAAAAAATAGACTTTCTTCGAGAAATGAGTGAACGCCTATTTAATAACTAAATATCGCTAATTAAAAGTTATTTTTGTAAATATCAAGAATACTTTGCATAAAATATTTTGTTAGTGTTTAGTTTATGGTTTTATTGAAATAAATAAAATTGCAACATTTTCTTTTTCAATGTGTTTAAATATAGTTCTAATTTATGCATTATGGATATTGTTCTTATAGGCTAAGGTAAATAAAGTGTATATTTCTTAATTTATTAGTCTGACAGATGCACAAAAAAAAGTCAACAGTGTAAATGCATATAGGTTTTAACGAATGAATAATTACAATTTATTAAATGTAAAATATAACTTCTTTCCATCTTAAAGTGATATATCTTAACCCGAATTGATCTACAGTAACAAGCGACAAAGGTAGTCTCGTTTAATTTCACCTAATCTACGCAAATTCTCTTCCCAATCAAAATAATCATTAGTATCATCATCCATATTATTGTTGTCTACTTCGGGTTCTATCATATCATTCTGGTTTAAACATATATTATGTAGCACACAGCATAACAAAATAAACTTAGAAGTTTTTAATAAAGTGTGAAACTCTAAGTTCTGCAGTTGCCTGAAACGACCTTTTAGAAGACCATATGTATTCTCAATTTTTACTCGGGTGGCTGAAAACTTCTTATTGTGTAAAACTTATTCACGGCTTAAATTTCCATAGTCTCTGTATGGCGTTATTAACCACTCCCTTAGGGCATATGCACTGTCTCTTAGCAAATGATAATGACCATTATTAGTTAAGGTTTTTATCTCTTCACTTATGAATGACATTGAAAATATTCGACTATCATGAACTTTACCTGGAGGGCCTGTGAATACATCAATGAATTTCTTATTTGCATCACAAATACCTTGCAGTGTTATGCTAGGAATGTTATGCCTGTTTGTATATGTAGATTTTATTTTGTGAGCAGGTGTTCTAATATTGATATATGTGCCATCAATACAGCCTAGCACATTAGGATATCCACTTATCATGACAAAATCTTCCGCTACATTTCTTTTCTGTTCTTCTGTTCTTGGAAAATAAATTATATTTGGCATTATATCCATTAAAAAATTTATGACCCTTAATTGTACTTCATGGAATGTTGAAAGAGCCAAGTTAAATTTGTCGCCAACATCCCTCATTGAGCATTTGTTTGCCGCAAACCATAAAAAATTAAGTATGTGACACTCGGCTGTAATAGGAGAGACACCCCCATTACTACATTTGGGATAAAATCTACTATTTCCAAACTGTTCAATTATAGTAGAGGAAAATCAGGCAACCCACCACCTCATTTGCTCCAGAATCCCTCATTTGCTCCCTCATCTGGACCAAAAAGTTTTCTTCGACTAACCATTTTTCATCTTTCGAGATAAATATCTTAAATTTTTTATCTTTCGAGATAAATATCTCTTAAATTTTTCCTCCCACGAGATAAACCTATTTTTAAGATTTTTTACCGCTAACATTCTGGACCAAAAAGTTTTCTTCGACTAGCCAACGCATCTTTCGAGATAAACCTATCTTGTTTGGTATCAATTAATATTAGAATTTTCTCAGCTACCCGAATCTCTAAGAATTTTTTAGATAGCATCACCCCCAAGGAAGCTACCCCCATTTTAAGATTTCTTACCAAGACCGATTTCTAACCGTCCGCATAAATTTTTTTAGTCATGCGATACATCTTGTTAGCTTAGAATTTTACGCAGAATTAGAATCTGCAAACAGATTTGAAATCGGACCACGCCCTGCAAAGTTATACTTTAAGCTCTTTTGCTCGTATATATTTAACTCCATTTTTAAAACCTTTTCGCTACCCAAGGTATATGCTTTAACCAACACAAAATTAAGAACACAAAAGTTTAATAATTTATTTATCCAATTTACAGTTTAATAAACTATTACAATTTTTACAAAGTATAACATTATTTCCTGTGTGTAGCCGAAAGTTTAACCTGTAACAAAAAAAAGATTAATGGGTTGTTTAAAATAGACGTGTAACAAAAAGAGATTAATGTAAAAAAGAGGAGACGTGTTTTCAGTCAATAAGACATATTGTCGTTAACAATATGTTTTACCGTCCAGCGACACCACGTGGAGGTAAACACATGCCGCCGGGAACAAAGGAAATTTAATTAAAAGCAGAAAGTTTTGTTCGGAAACGCTACTGTAAAATATATAGAGCAAATAAATTATTCCCTGAATGTGTTTTCAATTGCAATAACTGACTATACAATCACTTATGAATTTTAAATTACACTTTATTTAACTAAGTTACTTTAAACAAGAAATTACCGCATCCAAAAATTCCAATGCATGCTTAACAATAATGTAGAAATGGCAAGGTCGACTTTTGATGTCCAATGTAATGTGTTTTAAATATCTAAAAAGAAAGCGCATTTTGCTGGTATGAAATCTATGGAATTTCTCCTGTAATGAAAGAAGAATGCATTCGTAATTGAAAATGCATGCTACAACTTTCGCTAGATACCAGTCATGTATGTTAATTAGAAATTTTGTGTATATGCTGTTTTATAATTTCTTTTCTTGGACTTTCTATTAATTATGTTGAGAATATGTTTCAATGACGCGCATTTCAAATCGAGATATAATTGCCGAGGATTTACACAAGGTAGCCAGCACATATTTAGGAAAATACAAACCTCATTTAGTAGTATAATTAACGGATTCAAAACGTATATAACGCGGTGTCATTAGAAAAAATTTTATTAGTTTCGCACGCTTTTGTGTAAAGCCCCTCGAAATTTTAAACCGTCGTTTCGCGTAGTTCTTTTTGTGGAAAGTTTTGAAGGAAGATTTAAGGTAAGTTTACATTTTTTTATTAAAGTAGAACTGAATTTATTTGCAAACACCAATTATTATGTATTCGGTTATTGGTTCTTTGTATTTTAAAACATTAATTTTTCCAAAGTAATGCGCTGTATTACAGATATATTTTTTTCCAAATTTTAAAGGTATGCTTTTGCTAGAATAAAAAACAATTCTGACAAAATATTTTATTAAAAATTTAATACATTAAACAAAAAGACCTCAATAACAATACGTTTTCTTTAGAACAGCTTAAATTATTCAAACAATGGTTTAAACAGTGATTGTACCTATTACCGAATCTTCTTAATTCTTTGAGCCTTGGAAGTGAGAAAACACTTTCCATGTTTAAAATGTTGTTTGATAAATATTTTGAGAGTAACTGCCTTTTCTGTTCGCCTTTAACATAGATTGTAGCATTGGGTGGTATGACTTCTTTCAGCAAATCGCCTACATTTGTATATCCACTTGTGGACTGTTCATCCCAGCTAAGCCCATGGATTCTTTGTTTTAACCACTGAACTTGCTTTTTGAAATCATCGCTTAGGGTGTTATACTCCACAGCCATGTCCAATATCTCATGCCATATTACATTATTCGCTACATCCAAAATGGCAATCTCCTTGCAATAGAAATCACTAGTTTTGTATTGATATCCTTGTAAATCGATTATGAAACACATGCTTCCTGCTTCAAATAACAGATGGGAATGGGGTTCTAAGC
Organism: Platerodrilus igneus; assembly: GCA_036346225.1. Classification (NCBI taxonomy): domain Eukaryota; kingdom Metazoa; phylum Arthropoda; class Insecta; order Coleoptera; family Lycidae; genus Platerodrilus; species Platerodrilus igneus. The sequence goes on from JARFIW010000020.1 coordinate 2,900,923, forward strand.
AAATCTCCCCCGTATATCCAGTTAAGGGACTTTACTCCCTCCTTTTATGATTTTTCATCCAGGTAATTATCTGGATGATACTAAAGCAAGTCTGTTTTCTTAATCCAACTTTTACCATCCCCAACCACGACACTAATAATTCGCGCCCGTGCTTCCGTTTCCGTAAAACTTTTCCACTAAGTACGTGTCGGGTGCTGCTGTGAGCTGAATTTCATCACCGTAAAAGCACCTAGAATTGGCCGACCTTCCAAATCTTGTAGCAGATAGGTTGTCGGTCTCGTTTTTGTACTTTAACAATTTTGAATAGTTCTGTACTCCAGTTTGGGTGAAATCCTCGATCGAATACTGCTTTATATTTTGATATACGCACAATGTCTCCAACCTTATACAACTTCTTGCGACTTTTAGAAACGCTGTTAGCGGTGTAAAGTTTTATTCTTTCCGGATGTTCTTCTGCTTCCATAGGTGTCATGTTAATAGCCCGATGCGGTGTATTATTGTATTCTTCCATAACCTTAGGCAAAATATTCACCCATTTATGACTGCCTTGCAAGTAAAATCTTCTGTACAATTTGTTTTGATTGTTCTAATCAACCGCTCGACCATACTAGCTTTGATTGCGGAATACGTAGAGTAATGGTTTATCTTATATTTTTGCATAAGATTTTTAAACAGCGGTTGTAGTACTCTTTCCCAAAATCCGTTTGTAGATTGATTTTTACGTTATTTTCTCCTTGCAGCATTTTGTCCAATATTTTTTCATAGCATTTGTAACTTCTGATCCAGTTTTATTTTTAAAGGTTCAGCTAAAGCATATTTTGTGAAACAGTCCACTGCTATTATAATATATTTGTACCCATTGTTCACACGCGAGTAAGGCTGCATTTCGCACAAGTCCGATTGGATAAGATCACGTTTCACATGTTTCAGATTTGTATGACGACGCTGAAAATTTTTCTTACAGGTTTAAATAATTCCTTAACGATGATTTCTTTACTCATTTTGCTTAACACTGTTGCTAAACTAATAGGGTTATCTTTATCCAATTGCACCTTTGACATAAACTGAAGCTTTGGTTTGTAGTATTTGTTTTTATAGCTGCTGGTGACGCTTCGTAAATTGATGTTATTGCAAGACCGAGCTCCTTTTCATTTGTCTCGGAAGTTGCAGTCAAATTAATAAAAACTGTATAAACGTTTTAAAGTCAGATACAAGCTTATCCAATTTTTCATTTACATACTGTTTATTAACTGCATCAGATGGCTCAACTGGTTGAGCAAGCATTGCGATACGCTGGTTTCTTGCATTGAAGGCTTTATCTTTACGCTGTATATCATCAGAACTTTTAGACAGTATGAAAAGGCTTGATTCACGAGCTTGATTACAGATTTCTTATTAACACAATCACTATCTTCTTTAGGATCCATTACATCCACTAGCCTTCTTTTACGAAAACTAATTGTTTCTTCTCCAGACTTGAATACTATAGTACTCCTCTGATTAACACAATCACCATCTTCTTTCGGGTCTGATGAATTCACTAACCTTCTTTGCTGCATATCGTACCCATCACCATCCAACGTTAGCACAAATCCTCGACCTGGAGGACCGCGCCGAATATCAGCATCTTTACGCTCTGAACGTCCGAAGCGGTCGATAGGCATTTTAAAACTATGTAATTATTTACTGAGCTCACTGTATTATACCTTCTTCTCTCAACTCTTCTATTATGGACACCATCTCGTTAATGTTTTCCTCGCTTGTATTTCCAGCTCGGTTGGATGCGTCCAACAATCTCAGTCGATCCACAAGTTCATGTACATTATTCCAGTAGACATATTGCACCGGCTTTGAATTTAAACCTTTGTAAAACCGATTAGAAAAGCCTAAACCTGCTCCCTTAGACTGTTTTCTTCTCTTTGGCTGTTTTCTTTCGGGATTCCTCCGAAATTCGGTGAGATATTTTTGCACATATTTGTTAAACTTTTTGTTATTTGTTGGGAATCCGCTTAAATCGTGCACCGCAAATGGGTTAAACTTTCTTCTCAAAATCGACGCAGATTTGATCATTTCCAAGTAATTCGGCAAATCTTCATGCAAATTAAAATCACCATCTTCGGGGCTGATGTCTTTGTAAACCAGCAGATTGTATAAACCCTCGTACCTGGATATATCACATTATTTAATGTTATATCGCTAGTTTCCGGGTTAATTATCAATACACTTTTCCACAAACTCCATGTATCGGTTTCCGCATTATACTTTACTCCATAAATTGATTTGTCAATATTTTCGTCTTCGTCTCTAGCTAACACATCCGCATAGTAAAGATGGAACGGTTCTTCTGGAACGAGTTGTTTAATTTTCTTTATAGGTACGTCCATGTTTTCAACTTTAACCTTTGTTGTAGGTGTGGGAATTTTTCGGTGATCGATTGCAACTGGGAAGCGGTTATTTGCAGTGGATCGATCAATTGTTTGTGCATCTCTTTGAATTTTGCTGAGATGTAGCGTCTCCTTTTGTACGCTACAAACTTTTTCGTACAGCATCCTGCATAAGATGAAGACTGCGTTTATTCGCAATAAAATTGTTAACGTCCGTCATCATGAAACTTTGGATGAGAACTAACTTTTTTTTGAATAATGTCAAATATTTATATACTCGTCGAAATTCTTCCGATACCGCCCTTATCCAAATCAAAATCTTTCACAACAGTTATAAAATTATGTTTTGAGTCACCCCAACACTGTAAACACATTTCTTTAAATTTCGGATATATCATGTCACCACTTATATGATCCGAAAAGATATGGCGAAGGTTTGTGTCATCCTGTTTCCATAATGCGATTACATTGGCGTTATCTCTGAGTCTATGTTTTAAGGCACTAGCGTAAGTTTGACATAGATAGAACGAATCTATTGCTTTATGTCGACCGAACGAGAAAAATTGAGTGATTTTACTTTGCTCGTTTACAGGTATATCATCGAAAACCATAATTGAATCTTCTTTGGTATCTCCGGGTTCGATCAAATCATCATAATTTTCAAACTCATGGTACCCAATTTCTTCTTTTAATGGTGTAAAACGTTTCTTAATAATTCGTATTTCGGTTGATATAAACTTTTAGAAAATACATAACATTTTGGAATCTAAGACCGTTCTCGTGCAGATCAGAGATATTAAAGCGTTGGTCTTCCCACAACTCGATGGTCCCGCGAAGATAGCTCGTATGTTAGACGGGAACAATGAACCATGTTTACCATCCTCTCTTGCACTAGCAATAGCAAAGTTATCATAATTCTGTATAGGTATTTTAACTTCTTGTTTCGCAGTCTCCATATTGCTTCGAGCGTACGCTTGCTTTTGCTGCTGCTTGCGGTGATAGCTTAACGTCTCTTTCGGTATATTATATTTTTTACTGATGGAGTAAATACTTGATTTACCCAGCCGAACTTCTTCTATAGCTTTTTCTAATGCTTCGTTACTGTATCCACTACTTCGTTTTCTTATGTAATTGCGAACCATGCTAACCAATACTGTCGGGGACACTTTCACCCTATGGAGGCAATTTCACCCTATGGGGGCAATTTCACTCTATGGGGCAATTTCACTCTATAGGGCAATTTCACTCTATGGGGCAATCTCACTCTAAAATAACTAGAACTTATGCACAGAGTGGGAGATGCTCACCATTCGACAAATAAAAGTAGACTAATTGAAACAAAATAATTCCTTGCTTTTATACAATTTTATTAAAAATATATACAAAATATTTAATTGTGAATAAATCTATTAACAATTTCTGTAAACGGATTATATTCAAACATAGAGTCATGTATAATTAAAGCATAAGCCTTCATCGACGGTTCAAAATTTCTTGAAGCTTCTAATTCCATTCTTACATCAACCGTTGCATCCTTGATGCTTTCAAATTGATGACGACAGTCGATTACAAAGACAGGTGAGTCCTTAAATCTGTTGTAGTCCATTAAACATTTATTTGACGATTTGTTCGGATAGTATTTTTCCATAAAAGATGCATAAGACAGGTACGCTGGCAAGTAGTCATTCTGCTCGAAATCCAAATTTAATCGACCTTGAGGGAACATCTGAGAGTTTAAAAACACTTTGACATTGGTTATGTTGGCATTCGTAAAGCTTGTAGCATTTTCTTCTTTCCTGTCGTACTTCCCATTTTGCAGCGCCAGTAATATCCACCGAGCCTTCTCTGTTTCGTTCGATACTTTAATTCTCCATACTTGTGACTTTGATTGTGTTAGAGACGGTAATTCGTGTAGTTCCCATTTTCTGAATGCAACCATTATAGATGATTGATTTTGCATTTCCGAAAGCAGCGACGCCTTGGCAAAGTCGCTTAATGTTATATGGGACCTCCCATGAAATACGTTGTATTTTGAACGTTACTGTATTTCCAATCGACTTGTAGCAATTTACGTCCGACTTGGATCTGATTAAAATCAGCTCTTGAGGCATGTTGACGATAGTTTTCTTGTAATCTTCAAAAACCCAAAATGGTTTTTAGCGGTATAGCACAACTAAACCGTCCATCTTGGAATATGGTATCGGGTTTCCACCCGGTATGTGTAATAGATTTTGTTTCTGATTCTTCCATGGATACTAAACCTTTAATAGTTCTTGTAATTCCAGGGATTCGACAGACATCTATTATTTGATTATTACCCAATTTGTATTGAATTTCCTCAAACAGAAAATATGGTGCATTTCTAGTAAATTCGTAAGCTTTAGGGTCTGGTTCTGCTGCTCTAATCGGGTCTCCAGTTGTTGACGCTTCCCTTAATGTTTCCGTAGGTTTATAGGTACCCTTTATAAATATAAAACTTTCATGGGGTATGTGATGTTATCACTGCTCTGGATTTCAATTGAAATTCGATCGTTGTTTTCTGCATTCAATGTAAAGGGAAGATATGTATAATAATCTTCTTTATTATGGTTTCGTCTAATTTATAACCTCCAAACACATCCAATTTGGGCACGTCCTCATATTTAAGCCTTCCAAGTTTAACGTTTTCATCACCGTGGAGATCTAAGCTGCGTTTACTTCTGCCTCCCATCATTTATAACTTCTAACCCCAAAGATTTTAAGAAACGTATTTCTTCTGCTGTAAGTCTCTCGACAACTTGACGCTTTGACGCCGTATTCACTTCTAATCGTCTGGGGGTGTTGTAGCGTGCTTTATATACAAAATCGATAGGCATTTTCAGCTACTTTTTATTTCCAGTCTTACACAGGTGTATGTTTCCGGGGAAAAGTTTACCAATTCACCCAAATGATCGACTAGTCTGATTGTAATATTATCAATTTCTGTCACGCTCAGCGGATAATATATGACGTGGTTAGGTTCCTTTTCCAGATTATACCCGGGTGGTACAGATAGACTGAATTCGAATATGCTGTGGGTAAGAAAATTGTTTCTGAACGATCCGCTGGTGATATTGGTTTCCACAAAATGTTTGAGACCGATATTATGTTCACTTGCTGATTAGCGATATGTACGGTATCTGCAGTCAATTTGCGGTTGGTAAACCCCAAGATGCTTCCAATATTGTTTTACGGTTTGCCCCAAAATCAATCGGTATACTGCTTCGTATAGAACACTTTAATGTATTATTGTTGGCACTCAGTTTAAAATATTTTCAATGTTCTCGTTGATGTCCGGCTTCTGACTGAACCATTTTTGAAAACATCCTGTATATATGCATTTATTTCTTCTAATTCGTATGATCCAGGTTCAATGGTTATTCTGCGATGCTCTGGATCGTTAAAGTAAAGATGTTGTTTCCTGGATGTATGTTTTGCACAGTGTTACAAGTGTACAGTCCCACTAGACCCAAAGCATATTCACCGTCCTGTTTCAATTTAATTGGTGGGTAAATGGATCCTGTCGATATGACATTACCATACCCGAACACGCTCACTGTTTTAGCCATTGTCACTAAGAAACTTTAACACTAAATGTCCACAATTGTATGTGTTGTAAGTCTGCTCCGGTGCACTGTTGTAGTAAATTTTACAACCTCGAAAATATCTCTTTACTTCTTCCGGCGGTCTCAAGTCTCCAAACGAATCGTAGTAATACACGCTATTTCCACGTTTTCGGTACCCCACCCAATGTGTACCCGAACCTTTGGTGGTATCCAAATTAATCACACCCGATTCGTTGACATGCGGTCTAATCTTCTGTAACTGATCTCTAGAAAAGACACCACGAAAATGAGGAATGTTAGATGCGTGTTTCCTTATATCTACATCGGTGAGAGCTCTTCGAGGTAACTTGCTTAGTTTTTGATACTTTTTACAAATGCCACGCCCTGTTTGTACGGTTTCAAGAATAATGCTGGCCTTTTTGTATGGTTTTAGAAACATTCCATTTCCTTTTTCCCAACAGTAATGGCTTCCATAGATCTGTTGTGTCGTTCGCTCTCCTTAAGCTGTTCGTTGGCTGTCTTGACATCATTTACTGCTTTAGCTATCCCCGCAGCACCACCTGTTAGTGCTCCTAGGGCACTTAGTCCCGCGAATATCGGAATCAATGGCAGAAAACCTCCTTTCTGTGGAACGGGTATAATACGTGGGACTCTAATTTTGTTTCTCCCACCGGCTCCTTTTATGATTTTTTTACCAATTAGAATACCAACATCTAACAGCTTTTTCAAGTTGTCGGAACCAACTCGGTCTATTGCGGACCGTATTTTCTTCAAAAATCCACCTTTAAAACTTATTTTCTTCTTTAAACCCATACCCATTTTCTCTTCGCTTTCATAGCGTTTGTCACAAACCAAGCTGCGGCTTTTTCCCCAAACTTTGCGTTTTAGACTTAACTCTCCCCAGGCTTCTTCTTCTAAAATTTTATCTGCTCGGTGTCTGGCTGGAAGATCGTCGGGGTACTTGGCGTATGCAATGTCGTGGTCTTTACACAATTTATCTAATTCGTTTATTCCAGGATCACCTCTTGCTAAGCGCTCATCCAACTTTGTACCAGGACCGCAGTACTGATAACCTGGAATATGCAGCTCAAACGGTAACCTGTTTATAGCGCTGTTGATTAAACCCTCTCCAGAACAGATAATCATGTGTTTACTCAAAAAAATCTCAAACTATACTAAATAAATAAACAACAACGAGTCTATTTATACTTTTTCAAAAAATTTACAATATATTTACAATAACAATACATTTACATCCATGTCTCTTGGCTGTCTTTTATAAAATACTCTTTCTAGTTATCACCATAACCAGAATCTTCAGATTCCGACAAATTTAAACGTCTAAACATTTCCACTAATGTTCTTGTACGTATCACGTCTTGCACAAATATATCCGGAAAACATATAACCAGCTCCAATGCATTTAGTGCGCTCTGATTCAATTCGTTGTAGAATAAAATATTGCCAATTCGAACTTCGCCTTCAATCAAGATTTTAATTCGTTTCTCCTTCAGTCATAGTATTAAACCCATCGCAATCATTTAAATTAGAATTAGCAACAAATCCTACTAATTCGCTGTATAATGCTGGGAACTCACGACTTTCCAACTGTTTAAGTTGATACTCAAACAGCTCTCGCATATGGAATATTTTACGGCACTCCAATTCATTTATAACTATCGAACTATCACCCATTATTATTTTTAACTGGAACGTTTCGTTCTCGGTTGATTCAGACACTGGTGACAGAGTGATAAAAAACGAACCTCCTAGTTGTATGTGTAGATCTTCCGTTTCGGGTGCACCATTTAATCGAGTGTTTAGCACGTCACGAGAAAATACGTTGATTTGAAATTCCACTTGAAAATTTGTAAATGCTAACCAATTTTCGTATGTCAATTCCAGAACATGGCTGCCACAATATTTCTTGCTACACACCAATCGTAATACGGGTTTTATTCTCTGGTTTATAACAAACCCAATTTCCACATTATGAGGGTGTTCACCAATTCACTTAAACTATACGTAAACTTATTAATCAGATTTTCGGTATACGAAACTTGTGCATCATTAACATCTACAGACTCCATTGCTTTGCACTGATTTCACTGAGATGACTGAGAAGGAATCCTATGCAGCTCCTCCTTTTAAATGTTTCAGAATTGTTGTTGCGCATGCGTAAATTGTACTCAGGTGACTTAGAATGATAAATATTCGAATAATATTAACATTTTTATTTATAAATTTACCATAAAATACACATACAAAACTTTTACAATTATAATTTTTCTATATAGCTCAAAAAGCATTCCATAAAGTCTCTCAATAAATTTAATTCTTCAAATTTATCCAATAATTCATGGGAATTTATTTGATTCCGGTCGAATTGATCACAAACAGTCCATGCTTGTTGCAACTTTATCCACCTGGAGTCGTCATAACATGATCCGATATCATCACCATAAATATAACCACGTTCGATATTAATCCTCGCATCACTCAAACTCCGCCGAAACATTACTATACCGTCTTTAATGGATATCATTGCATCTACTTTTATGCTGTATTTTGTACTAAACATAGAGGAATCGTGTTCGTATTTTATACGATTTGAGCTATCCTTGTTACCGAAATCACCCAAACTTTCTAAGGTTTATTGTGAAAGGTGACCTTTGCCTTCTTCATTAATGTTTTCTTTTAAAAAATTCCGGGCTCGAAATGTCTGTAAACAATTAGAGTAGAAGTGAAAGTTAAAGTGATAATCCTATAATTATAGTTGTAGTGCGTAAGCAAGAAGCAAATTAATTTTTACCGACGTGATTAGACTAGTTTGGAATGTTACTCAAGGTTAAACGACGCTGGGTTTTTAAAAGTAAAGTAGCTAATTATACCAATTATGTATAAAAGCATGGTACGAGGCGATATGATTTAGTTTCTGTTTAGTCTTTGACAAGTTAACAAGTTTTATAATTACATGAAATGGCTTCTTTTACCTGTAACGTCTGTGGGGTTGTCTTCTCGAGGAGTAACAATTTAAAACGCCACCAGCTCCAGCAGCATGAGTTGGTATCAAATGAGAAGCCCGGCTTGTTTACCTGCGATGTGTGCCCGGCATCCTTCTCGCGGAGGGACAACTTGAAACGGCACAAGGACGCCAAACATGGTGTGGCTGTCCCCGTTGCCGGACCATCTGGGATCAAACGACCGACCGCACCAACGGTTGAGGACCTGCTCCCAAGAAGTCGCGGAAGATGTGAAGAGTGTGGTGTGGATGTGGCTAACATGGCAGCCCACCAGCGATCTAACACCACAAAGCTAATGCTAACCGTGTCCTGGATGGAGGTGTAGAAGTAGTAGCAACAGCGTTCAAAACTCGAATCGCTACATACAGAATTAAAAATGCTAATACTAGTGGTATGTATTTTTATAAGTATTTTGTGTTTGCTTAGTTTGTATTTTAGGTCTATTGGATTTTCTATGCGAGCAGAAGGAGAGGTTCATAACCTTAGTCGGGAGAACAGCTGGCTATCACACCTCCCTCAAGGTTAATTGCGAGTTGTTTGGTGGCTACACCAAGATGGCTGCGGCAGAGGGTGTTGAAGATTTAAATCTTTCAACACCAAAATGTTGTGGTCACCTCCTCCAGTGACCTGGAAGCGGTCTACAACACCTTTGTGGAAAGGATGTCGGCTAAGTCGGATGAGTTCCAAGAACGAGATTCTGGTTAGTTTCTACAATTATTAATTTTTCTAATTTTTAAATTTTAGGATGGACTCTGAAACAGGTGTTGTACTTGGAGGTAAATGTTAACAAGTACCAACCAATGCGGGTTCATCTTATATCGAGCTTCCCAAATGGGTTCAGGATAAGAGCCGTCATTAACATCCAGAATCAAGACAATGCATGTTTTGCCTGGTGTGTTGTGGCAGCGGAATCCTGGACATGTTCACAATCCGCAAAGTGCATAGCTACCCGCATTACTCGACTGTGCTCAACGTGACAGGGTACTGTTCCCGATGCCCATAAAGGACATTCCCAGGTTTGAGGAGCAGAACGACATCAGCATCAACGTCTTTGGGGTAGAAGGCAAGTCCATCGTTGGACCGCTACATTTCACCACTGATAAAAGGGTTCGACATGTGAACCTACTGTACATTCAGGATGGGTGCAAGTCCCACTACTGTTGGATCAAAGATTTGGGAAGCTAGGGTAAGCAGATCTTTAGCATACCCGCAAATGGATTTGCGATGGATGCTTGGTGTTTTCCATCCGAAGACAAATTACACCAACACTCAACAAACGACTGCAACCATGTGGTGACAACCATGCCGAACCACTTCAATAACATTGTAGAGTTCACCAACATCCACAAACAAATGCGGGTACCGTTCGTGATTTATGCTGACCTAGAAAGTGTGTTGAAGCCTATTAGCTCTGCAGTTCCGGATCCCACCTCTTCCTTCACCAACAGCACACAACACCACGAACCCTTCAGTTTTGCATACTATATCAAATGTTCATACGATGACTCGTTTAACAAATTTGAACTGTACAGAGGACCTGAAGCCGCAAAAGTTTTTATGGAAAAGATGAAAGAGGAAGCCCAACGATTGGGAAAATTTTAAAACAAACACCCCATGCTTCCAATGGAACCCCTAGATGAGTTGTTGTTTCATATGGTTGAGGAGTGTGGCATCTGTAAGCAGCCTTTGGGAAATGAGAGGGTGAGGATCACTGCCACCTCTCAGGGAGATTTCGCTTTGCCGCACACTCCCAATGCAACATTAAATACACGGTTCCAAAGTTTATCCTGGTGGTGTTTCATAACCTAAGCGGTTATGATGGACATTTTATCGTAAGGAGCTAGGGATGTGATAAAGAACGTGTAGAGGTGATCCCCAACAATAAGGAACGATATTTTCATTTACGAAGTATGTTCGATTAGCAGGAGATGCAGATGCTGAAGATGATCACAATTTAACGATCCAGCTGCGTTTCATAGATTCGCTTCGTTTTATGGCATCATCGTTGGATAAGTTGACGAAATTTAGAACCTCAACAGTTTGTTGAGGTCCAAAATTTTTCTCAGACGACAGATCGCGTAGTTTGCTGACGAGGAAGGTGTTTTCCCGTATTCATACATTTCTGATGTAATGTATTGAATGAAACCTCTTTGCCCGCAAAACATGCTTTCTTCAACGACTTATTTCTACGATATTAGCGATGAGGATTATAAACATGCGCAGAAGGTGTGGGAGGAGTTTCACATACGAAACTTGGGTGAATACAGCGATCTGTATTTAAAACGATGTTCTACTGTTGGCAGACGTTTTGAAAATTTCAGAAACGTTTGTCTAAGACGTAAATCTCGACCCGGCCAGTACGTGACAGCTCCTTCTCTGGCTTTGATGCAATGCTGAAACACACTGAGGTGAAGCTGGAGTTATTAACCGATGTTGATATGCACCACTTTGTTAAGAAAGGCATTAGAGGTGGTCTCACTCAGTGTAGTCATCGGTATGCTCGTGCCAACAACAAGTATATGGAGGATACAACCCTGAACCCTCCATGTACTTCATACTCGGATGCCAACAACCTATATGGATGGGCTATGGTCAACCATTTCCACATTGGGTTTTTAGGTGGTTAAACATCGATCAGGTTAACCATCTGAAAGATAATATTTTGAATATTCCCCCATTACAAAGGGGTATATCCTAGAGGTTGATCTGCACTACCCACAACAGCTTCAGGATCTGCATAACGACTTGCCTTTCTGCCCTGAGACCATGGTTCCCCAACACCGTCTTCTAGGACTCCAAAGCTACTCACCACACTTTTGATAAGAAGAAATATGTAATCCATTACCGAAACCTCCAGCAGGCTCTGCGCGATGGTCCAATTAACTCAGTTCACCGTGTGTTGGAGTTCGAGCAATCACCGTGGCTCAAACCCTTACATTGATTTAAACACGTCTCCGTACTTCTGCCACTAACGCGTTTGAAAAAGACTTTTCAAACTTATGAACAATGCGGTTTTGGTAAAACTATGGAGAACGTGGACAAACGTGTTGATGTAAAATTGTGTCGCGGTGGGAGCACGAGGGACAAAAGTTGTGGCAAGTGGACTAATAGCTAAACCAAACTTTAAAGTTGTTTAGTGTTGGGGAAAATCTGGTGATTATACAGATGGATCGTGTAAAAGCCACTTACAACAAACCCATTTATGCAGGATTTTCAATTTTAGATTTGGCAAAACTCTTATGTATGAGTTTCACTACAACACATGATCCTCTGTATGGTCCCAGATTGTCCCTGCTTTATATACGGACACAGATTCCTTGTTTATAGTTTAAGACGAAGACTTGTATAGTGATATTAACAAACATAGATTTTGATACAAGTGATTACCCTCCAAACAATAAATACAATATACCACTTATAAACAAAAAGGTGTTGGGTAAGTTTAAGGACGAGTTTTGTGGGATTTGGTGTTGGAGTTCGTCGGTAGTAGGGCTAAGTCCTACTGCATTATTAGTGAGAAAGACATTGTTAAAAGATTAAGGGTGTTAGTCGTAATGTGGTGGCGGGGATTAGTGTAGATAGTTTTAGGGATGTTGTTATTAATAATAGAGATGCCCTCATGAATACGATGGTATCAATCCGGAGTAAGAAACACCAACTTTATACACAGCTTATTAATAAAATCAGTTTATCGGGCGCAGATGACAAGCGTTACGTCATCCCCGGAAGCATATCAACCTACGCATGGGGGCATAAGGATATAGGTTAAGTTGTTTATATTTGTATATATTTTATTGTGTATATAGTATATAAGTTAGTTATAAGCATATCTACCCTCCCCCATCCTTAAAATTTCCTTTGTTCCCGGCGGCATGTGTTTACCTCCACGTGGTGTCGCTGGACGGTAAAACATATTGTTAACGACAATATGTCTTATTGACTGAAAACACGTCTCCTCTTTTTTTACATTAATCTCTTTTTGTTACACGTCTATTTTAAACAACCCATTAATCTTTTTTTTGTTACAGGTTAAACTTTCGGCTACGCACAGGAAATAATGCTATACTTTGTAAAAATTGTAATAGTTTATTAAACTGTAAATTGGATAAATAAATTATTAAACTTTTGTGTTCTTAATTTTTGTGTTGGTTAAAGCATATACCTTGGGTAGCGAAAAAGGTTTTAAAAAATGGAGTTAAATATATACGAGCAAAAGAGCTTAAAGTATAACTTTGCAGGGCGTGGTCCGATTTCAAATCTGTTTGCAGATTCTAATTCTGCGTAAAATTCTAAGCTAACAAGATGTATCGCATGACTAAAAAAATTTATGCGGACGGTTAGAAATCGGTCTTGGTAAGAAATCTTAAAATGGGGGTAGCTTCCTTGGGGGTGATGATATCTAAAAAATTCTTAAAGATTCGGGTACCTGAGAAAATTCTAATATTAATTGATACCAAACAAGATAGGTTTATCTCGAAAGATGCGTTGGCTAGTCGAAGAAAACTTTTTGGTCCAGAATGTTAGCGGTAAAAATCTTAAAATAGGTTTATCTCGTGGGAGGAAAAATTTAAGAGATATTTATCTCGAAAGATAAAAATTTAAGATATTTATCTCGAAAGATGAAAAATGGTTAGTCGAAGAAAACTTTTGGTCCAGATGAGGGAGCAAATGAGGATTCTGGAGCAAATGAGGTGGTGGGTTGCCTGATTTTCCTCTACTAATTATATTATAGCATGTCTCATGATACATCCTGAAGTGACATTTAAACTAAAAATAAAAACAATGGATTAGCATAGCAGATATACACATTCTGATGGTTCTGATGTATCACAATGCACGTTAAAAATACAAAATCCTTTTTGAATTTCTTTACTTTATGAATTGTTTGGACTAGAGGTGTGCCGTTTAAACGTTTAGTTTTTCTTAAACGTTTACAGTTTGTCTAAACGTTTAAACGCAACTATATAAAAAAATTTTAAAGTCCCATCGCGTATACTTACTTGAGCGTTCTCCATTTGTGATATAACGTTGGTATAGTTATCTACGTTTGCAATTTTACGTCTATTTATACTACTTATTAGATATTCATCTTCCTCGCTATCAGATGATGATTCTAAAAATTCTTCTGCAAAATTTATAAAATCAAATACTTTTTGATTTAACGTCATGTTTGATTGCGTGGTTACTATCATTTAATAATATGGATCAACATCAATTATTAATTTACATTAACAGAATAAATTTGTGACATGTGTCAACACAAGTAAACAACTATTTTACATGTAGAAAATACATAACCTCACTGAAACCGACTTCAAAATCAGTTTCGGAAAGTGCGCACTCAGTGCAAGTACCTGTTGCACTCGCTTTCAAACGAAAACTACAGCACTCGATAAGTGCACGCATGCAATGCCAACCGAACACGACAAACTGAACTGAGTGCAAGAAAGTGCGCATTGGTACAGCCACCCGAAAACGCTATTAGTGTATTTTTGATACCTATCAAATAAAATATGATTTTTATTGTCTCGGATTACTGATGTATCTAAAAATAGTATTTGTTGTTTAATTTCTATTTCATGACTGAATTTGAGGTGTGGAATATACTGATTAAAAGCTTCAATAATTGTATGCATCATTTTGTAAGGAACACCGCATAAGATGTAGTCAAAATATTTAAAGGGAAGGAGAAATGGTAATGTTGGTGTTACAATCTGTGAAAGTATCGGCGATAATGGCGATCCCATTGAGGTTCCAAAAATTTGAAGATAGAAGGTATTTTAAAGTGCAAAATAAGCGTTAAGAAAAACTAGTGTTAGTGAACTACAAAACATTTCGATATCTAAATTGCAATGTTGTTTAATATTACTCCATTTTGATTTTATAATACTTATAACTAAATCCAAAGGTATATTTGTAAATAATGAAGTAACATCTAGTGAAATTAGTCTATAGTATTCGGGAATCTGGAAACCATTATATTAATCAATGAGTTGAAAGGTGTCTTTGATACTGAAACATTCTTTTCATGCAAAGCAATAAAATAATAATAAATGTTAAATAGTGTTTATTTAACTTAATTACATTCCAGCATTCATGTACGGATATTGAAATTTAAAGTCCTCGCTTAATTGAAGTTTGCGACTACTTCAACGGAACAAACGTAATTTCATGTAACGAGCTCGTACAGTATTTTAGCTACTGATAATTGCATATCGATTTTATACTCGCGCGGAGCTATATAAATTTATCCTGCAGGTTTCAACTCACTTAAATGCCTATAAATGCTGTGGTTTGGTTGAAAATAAATAGCACCTTGTTTATCATACAGTGCTTTATAAGCAGTTTTAAATATTTTGTAGCGATTTCAACACGTTGCAATACACAGTCATGATAACTAAAACACCGCATTTAAGAGTTTATATAAAACTTTATTAGCCGTTGATGATAATGATACTTAAAAAATTCAGTTCTTAATTTTATATAGATCTTCTACTACTTAAGTGTTTAATTTTTGAATATATTTATGCCCTTTCATTATAAAAATAATTTGAATTGATTAATGTGTAAATGATGTAGTGCAATATGTCCAATGGTATACCTAGATGGATGCGAAATTAATTTTTTGCACCAACGCCCTAGAGCGCTCTAAATTTGAATATTAACTAACTTAACCAGACTGGATACAAGCTATTAGCGTATAATCGAGCAACCGGACAACCGATTAAAATTCAGTATTTGATTCCCTATCTGTTTGCTCCTGACTGGGGACCGCGTGTTTTGTATATAATTGACTGCAAATTTTACAAATTACATTTTTGAAATCTGTGTTTAATTAAAACGGGTTATAATACTTTTACGTCTTAAACCTTTACCGCTAACTAAAGCTAACGGGTCACATTTTAAAAAATAATCCATACTTAATACAAGAAAAGTATATATAGAACTGTAATTGTTTACTAAGTCTATCAACCTGGATTTACGGGCGCGGTCGCTAGAATAGCAAGGAACAGCTACATCCGTGCGGTTTCTCCGAATACATAGAAGCATTTCGAAAGTATAATTTCGCATGTCGGGGTTGGATTCGACACATGTCGTGGTTGGCTGCTTCACATGTCCGGTTGACTTTGTCACCCGGCGGGGTTGGCTTAGGCATATGTCGGAGATGATTTTGGCAATTGTCGGGGTTGGCACCGTCACATGTCGGGGTTGACTTAGTCACATGTCGGTGTTGGCCACGTTACTTCCGGGGGTTAGCTTCCGCACATGTCGAGATAAATCAGCTAAGGAATTGCTTCATCATCATCATCATTAGGTCTTCAGTCCTGGAACTGGTTAGACGCGTACCCTCATTGTTTCCTATTCTGAACTAACCTACACATTTCCCTGAAATTTGCACAGTCTGCATCCATCACTATCTGATCTAGATCTACATCTACCTCCTTTTTTATCTGTGCTTGTATATCACGTACTATTCTCCAAAAATGCCTTAGAATGCACTCTGCCCTTCTATTTCTCCTATTTTTTTTCCACAGATATCCTTATTCTCCTACTATTTCTATAACCTATTTATTATTAACCTTGTCTGTCCATGCTGTCATCTGCATACATCTGAAGCACAACATTCCAAAAGGCTGCAACCGTTTTTTTTTGTCTGCTATTCTTACTGCCCGTATTTCATAGTCATACTGTGCTGTGCTCCACACGTATGCTTTCAACCATTTTCTTCTTGTTTCTATGTTTGTTTTCCTTGATCATAGGCGATGTTCTTTCTTGTCAGATGCAGTTCGGTTTTCTTCTATGGTTTTACAATTATATACCCTATTTCTCCGACATTCAGTGGTTGTGAAAGAGGGTAAGCAGCTTGGGCTACCAAGTTCCCCCAGCACTTGAACATTTACCGATTTAATGTTTTCCAATATATCTTTTTTGCACAGTCAACGTTAGTTGCAGATTGTTCACAACCAACACCTGTAGTTGTTTATAATAATCATCATATTTATTTGCGCTTATTTTTTCCTCATTAGGTTTTCTGATTCATAACTGGTTGGACACATATCCACAGTAGCATGTTTATGGGGCGTCTGGCACCTCATTTCTTCCAGAATCCCCATTTCGTCACTCATCTGGACCAAATAGTTTTCTTCGACTATCCATTTTTCATCTTTCGAGATAGACCTATCTTGTTTGGTATTAATTAATATTAGAATTTCTCAGCTACCCGAATCTCTAGGAACTTTTCAGATTGCATCATCCCCCAGGGAGTTACCCTCATTTTAGGATTTTTTGCTGGTAGCGATTTCTGACTGTCCTTATAAATTTCTTAAACATGCGACACATCAAATTAGTCTAGAATTTTACGCAGAATCCGAATCTGTAAACAGATTTAAAATCCAACCACCCCTTACAAAGTTACACATATACCTTCTAGCGAGCATACTGCCACCATACCACTACTCGCAGGGACAAAAATTGATATGCTTAGATTTGCAAATGATATAGTGCTATTAGCATCTAGCAAGAAAGAGTTAGAAGTTGCTTTTATTGAAACAAAAACAGTTCTAACAGAGAGATAGGTGTGAAAATTAACAAAAATAAAACTAACGTACTAGTAAGCAAAGAAGGGAAAAATAAATCAAAAACAAGAATACAAATAGGTAACAAGAACTTAAAAAAGGTTAAGGATTTCTGCTATCTAGGAAGCCAAATAACGCAAATTGAGAAAAGCGCAAAAGATATAAAACAAAGATTAGCACAAGGTCGTGCTACATTTCACAAGAAAAAGCAACAACTGTGTTTAAAGACAACAAGAAACAAGGAAAAAATTGCTTATAACGAATGTGTGGAGCACAGCACTGTATGGCTGTGAAGCCTGGACAGTAGTAAAAGCGGAGAAGCAAACGGTAAAGGCCTTTGAAATGTGGTGCTACAGACGTATGATGAAGATATTATGGACAGACAAAGTTAAGAACAAAGAGGTACTAGAAATAGTTGGCTAAGAAAGAAATATTTGGAAAACGGTAAGAAATGGGAGGGATAGGATGGTATGCCACATATTATGGCATGAGCAAATAGTGCGAAATATATTAGAAGCACAGATAGGAAAAAAGAAAGGCAGAGGTAGACCTAGGTTAAACTATTGCACACAGATGGTGAAAGTGGTAGACTGTAGGAATTTCACGGAAATGTGTAGGCTAGCTCAGAATAGAAAACAATGGAGATACGCATCTAACCAGTCCCAAGATTGATAAACTAATGACAAAAAGAATAACTGTACTTAAACATGATGATTATTAAGCAACTACAGAAATTGGTTGTGCAATATTCTCGAATAATGTTAATTGTGTGAAAGGATTTATTGGAAAACTATTAATTCGGCAAATATCTAAGTGTTGGGGGATTTTGGCAGCTACAGGCTGCCTAACCCCCTTCACATACCAATGAATTTTGGCAAAATAGAACATATAATTAGAAAACAATAGAAGGGGAACCGAGCTGTTTATAGGCCGTGTGGGAATTTTAGGAAACTGTGTAGGCTAGCACAAAATATAAATAGGTGGAGAGTAGCATGTTTATGGGACGACTGGCACCTCATTTCCTCATGAATTCCTCATTTCCTTACTCATCTGGACCAAATAGTTTTCTTCGACTAACAATTTTTCATCTATCGAGATAGCATCTTTCGAGATAAATCTATCTCGCATTTTTATCTTAGTATCCTCATTTCCTCCCACATCTGGACCAAATAGTTTTCTTCGACTATCCATTTTTCATCTTTCGAGATAAAGCTATCTTGCTTTGTATCAATTAATATTAGAATTTTCTCAGCTACTCGAATCTCTAGGAATTTTTTAGATTGCATCATCCCCCAGGGAGCTACCCTCATTTTAAGATTTTTTGCTGGTAGCGATTTCTGACTGTCCTTATAAATTTCTTAAACATGCGACACATCAAATTAGTCTAGAATTTTACGCAGAATCCAAATCTGTAAACAGATTTAAAATCCAACAACCCCTTACAAAGTTACACATAAACCTTCTGGCGAGTATACTGCCACCATACCACTACTCGCTTTTAATGTCATTCCATACTTTCTATCTTGTTTAGCTCATCTTTCGAGATAAATATATTTTGTTTGGTATCAATTAATATTAGATTTTTTTCAGCTACCCGAATCTCTAGGAATTTTTTAGATTGCATCATCCCCAGAGAGCTACCCTCATTTTAAGATTATATACCAGTAGCGATTTCTGACCGTCCTTATAAATTTTTTAGTCATGCAATACATCAAGTTAGTCTAGAATTTTATGCAGAATCCGAATCTGCAAACAGATTTAAAATAGGACCACCCCTTTCCATTTTACACACACACACACACACTCTCTAAATTATAACTTTTCTGCAGCTCATACCTAAAAGAAAATCTAAAAACCATTCTTAAAACTTTTTATTACAGACAATTTTTACTACTACAGTTTAAATTTTGTAAACCACATTTCTAAATACACATTTATAATTTTTTATTCTTAACCTAGAACTCCACATCGGCTTATACTTATTATTATTTATTTCTAAATAGAGGACCTTTTTCAAAAACCAA
The DNA here is from genome assembly GCA_036346225.1 of Platerodrilus igneus. Taxonomy (NCBI): domain Eukaryota; kingdom Metazoa; phylum Arthropoda; class Insecta; order Coleoptera; family Lycidae; genus Platerodrilus; species Platerodrilus igneus. Next base: position 2,920,514 of record JARFIW010000020.1, read on the forward strand.
CCTGCCCCACATGTTTTAAATTCCTCTGATTTTGTTCTCATGGTTTCGCTTAAGACCTCGTACATATTTTCCAGATTACTAGAAGACGTTATAGCCATATTTTTTGTGTTAAAGTATTTCACATCGGTGTCTCTTCTACCATTTTGGTGTAAACGCCGTAGAGTTTGCAATAGACTTTTATTGCTGTATGTTGTGTTCTTTTTTCATTAATTAATCCAATAAACCGCTCTTTCTGCTTCCAAAAAAACTCGGATACTCCATCGTCGACACTGGCGTTTTTTAAGCGATAGCTAGTCATACGGTTGTTAAACGCGGTGCTAACCATTTCTACGACATCATTGCTAGTAGCGGTAACTGATGCATTTGTATGTCTGTTGCTTCTCAAGTGTGCGGTATAGGTAGTTTTTTTCATTTCGAAATCGCATACTTTACACATAATTCGTGGTTATTTCGTACAAGACCCTTTAACAGCTGGCGGAGCTGAACGTTTACGGCTTAATGACATACCGTGCTGTTTTTTCTTGTGTCGCAGTAAGTTGTCCATTCTCGTATAAGCGATACCGCAAGACCCACAGTTTAAGTACTTTGCTGCTGACGGATGTATAAGCTTAACCGTGGACGATGTTACACCACGACATTTGTTCTTGTGCCGTTTGAGAGCATCCCTCCTGGTAAAGTAGACGTGACAGGGCTCGCATTTAAAAACATTTGCAGTTACCATTTTAGTACAAAACATAATTCCCACTATAGGACTTTGGTTCAACTTGCAAGCGAACTAACTAATAACTAAAAAGTTTACTCTAGCGTACCTGCTTTATGTACCCTATAGAATGCAAACCGAAGGTTTCCGAAGACGTCAATGACTAAATGACGTCATCTTTTACTAATCCTTGCTACTCGTCCAGTACATTTAGCACCAATTCATGCGCCCGGTTCACATCGTCCATGCTGCGAATGCAGTTAGTAGAAACATCGAAAACGTCTTTCATGTTATACGTATCAACAATCGCATCGCGTGCATATTAAAAGTCTAAAAAGGTGGTAGCACACGCACACAAATTGGCTGCAAGTCGTGCGGTAGAAGATGCAGTGCTACTATAAACAAAAACTTAATAGAACACTTTAAACCTTTACTAAGGGAACACCAAACTTGTTGTCTACAGAATACTTACTAATAAAGCATTTTAATTTTAAATAACTTCTACGTCATATTTTCGGAAGATATTTTTCTTAGACCAGCTGCCATGGATAGCACAATGGTTTATATACATTTTGGAAACAATCGAAGATTGCACAAACGCGGTCACTAAACCGATTAGCATTAATACCAAGTATTCTGTGCTTTCGTATGTTGCTCATTTCCTAGAACCAAATCTTCCGCATAGCGGTCGGTAGCACGTAATTATTTCCAGAGCGTACAAGTACTCGATATCACCGAAATAGAGAATTAGGTGTTCGATGTTTGTCAACTTCCGATTCCCTCGTAAAAGGTAGAAAAATCTCGGTCATTCATCCGTCTAACTTATACTTCGATCCGCTCCCGCTCTGATAATTTTCACACATTTTTCAAACGACAATGGTCTCGGAATTTTTAAACTTCCGAGGGATCTATAACTCGTAATCAATTACAAGTTCGAACTGCCGGTAAACTAACATATTTTATAGTAACAGTGCGCTGTATAATACATGCATACCCCTTCTTTGCGCTACTGCTATTCTTGTAGTTGGTTGAAAGAGTCTGTCGTGTTTTTACTGCTAGGACCGCTGCAAAGCACCATTCTATACTTTCTTTAAAAGTAAGCACATCGCGCACTTTTTTGTCTGATAATTAAATTTTGCTTATGTAGGCCTTTACACTTTCGCAACTTTAAACACCTAATTCGATCGATTAACCACTTTCGATTATTCTAACGGGAACAACCATACATTCCACCGCACCGTTCTTTTTGAATCCAACGATCCGATGGGCTTCCACACGCTAACACCTAACGTATCTTTCCTACTATTTGTTAAACAAAAACTACCGGTATCGCCATGTCCGTATGTTGACGTAAGCAAATGTTTGTGGATGTGTACGAGAATATGTAACCATATACATTAATCAGTCAAAGCTATTTTATTCAGTCCAAGAAAACTACTATTTTTCTAAACCACAATTAATAATCGCCTTTATAGGTTTAACATTTCTACCATTTTCCAATGACTGGTGCTACATACATGGAAACTTTAATTTCCTATTGGAGAGAATCCTTATTCTTCCACGCACTGTTGCGTTGTTGCATGTCCACCCCTTTTGGAAATATATGCTCGTTATAGGTTGTAGCACCCGCGGTTTTACTTAACTACACTTCGTGAGACCCCTTCAATCTTTTTAATCGCGTTTTTCTCGCTTACAATACAATAGGACTTGGTTTTTGTACCGACGAATTCTAATACTAGACCCCCATTAAATTCGTCTTTAAATTTCCCTACAACTTTTTTGTTGACAAGCGGTATATTGTATTTATTATCCGCGGGGTAGTCGCTCTTTTAAGATAACTATATTTTGTTTGGTATCAACTAATATTAGATTTTTCTAGGGAGCCCAAACCTGTAAATAGATTTTAAATAAGACCATCCCCATACAAAGTTATGCCTTTTAAAGACCCAAACCTCTAATTTTTGCTCATCTATATTTAACTCAATCTTTCTTTGCTTCCCAAAACATATGATTTAACCAACCATTTCCCGAGAAATTTAAAACCGATGTGTTCCGCGAACACCACGTGGAGATAACACGTATACTCTGCCAACCAGGATAGAAACAGGAAGGATTTGGATGAAGGGAAGGTAGGAGAAGAACTTAAAAATTATGGAATCTCAAAACTAATATATACAATAGATTTACAAAATCTATACAACTATCTTAGACCTATATCTATATGCCCCCATGCGCAGATTGATATGCTTCCAGGATGACGTTACGCTAGTCATCTTCGCTTGATAAACTAATTTTATTAATAAGCTGCGTGTACAAATCGTATTTTAAACTCCGGATACATACGCCGGAAAGTACTCCATACCAAATAAAGAATTAGATGCTTGGTGACTGTTAACTTTCGCTTTCCCCGTGTACGCACAGACATCCCAGCCCATACGCACCCCTGACCTATGCGCACCCTGCCCATGCGCACACTGCCCATGTGCATCTCTGCCCATGTGCACTGCCCATGCGCAACCATCTCTGTGTGACTGCTATTTCGTGGTGACGTTATAGCCTTTTATAAATAAAGAACAATGTAATACTATTCTATAATTTTTATTCTGACATTATACATAACAAAATTTAAAAATATTTAATACCAAGCATGGAGTCATTTAAACTTAATTTTAATCCAAAGTTATACACAGAAGACAGTCCTTTCTTTATGTTTGTTTGGAGTGGTTTTAATTTTGTCTTATTTTTATTCGCAGCTTAAAATTTAAATTGACACCCAAGTCCTCTATCTCCTTTTCTAGCCAATAGTTTGATACATAGAGACCGTCTAGGTTTTCGAATTGTAAAATGTACCGAAGGTTGCTTCTATATATAAAGTCTTTGATTCAACCGACAACCAGATCCATTCCTTCGTGTAATTCTTGCAGCTTGTGACAATCTTTTAATCGCGGCTCTCCCACTATATCCTGCATACGTATCTGTTAGCTTGATCGACTTCTTCTTGTCGGTATTAGAGGAAATCCTTATTCTCCCATTCACTGTTGCGTAGTTGCATGTCCACCACTTTTGGAAATATATGGTTGTTATAGGTTGTAAGACCCTCTGTTTTAAATGATCCAAAAGGTTCTTTACTAGGCAAATATACAATGTTTAACGGAACCCTTTGCGTGTCGTGTACACCAAGGTTACTAAACTCGCATTCCTTAGTTCGTCTTTGTTATCTGCCATTTTGATAAATACGTTTTAGCAAAATATCTTAAAATGAGGGTAGCTCCTGGAGGATGATGCTATCTAAAAAATTCCTAGAAATTCGGGTAGCTGAGAAAAATCTAATATTAATTGATACCAAACAAGGTACATTTATCTTGTGGGTGGAAATGGCTAGTCGAAGAAAACTATTTGGTTCAGAATTTTAGCGGTAAAAAAAATCTTAAAATTGCGGTAGCTTTCTGGGGGATGATGCAATCTAAAAAAATTTTTAGAGATTCGGGTAACTGAGAAAATTCTAATATTAATTGATACCAAACAAGATAGGTTTATCTCGAAAGATGAAAAATGGATAGTCGAAGAAAACTGTTTGGTCCAGATGTGGGAGGAAATGAGGATGCTAAGATAAAAATGCGAGATAGATTTATCTCGAAAGATGCTATCTCAAAAGATGAAAAATGGTTAGTCGAAGAAAACTATTTGGTCTAGATGAGTGAGGAAATGAGGGATTCATGAGGAAATGAGGTGCCAGTCGCCCCATAAACCTGAAATTCCCACACGGCCTATAAACAGCTCGGTTACCCTTCTATTGTTTTTTAATTATATGTTCTATTTCGCCGAAATTCATTGATATATGAAGGGGGTTAGGCAGCCTATAGCTGCCAAAATCCCCCAACACTTAGATATTTGCCGAATTAATAGTTTTCCAATAAATCCTTCACACAATTAACATTATTCGAAAATATTGCACAACCAATTCCTGTAGTTGCTTAATAATCATCATGTTTAAGTACAGTTATTCTTTTCGTCATAAGTTTATCAATCTTGGGACTAGTTAGATGCGTATCTCCATTGATTTCTATTCTGAGCTAGTCTACACATTTCCGTGAAATTCATACAGCCTACCACTTTCACTATCTGTGTGCAATAGTCTAACCTAGGTCTACCTTTGCCTTTCTTTTTCCTATCTGTGCTTCTAATATATTCCGCACTATTTCCTCATGCCATACTATGTGGCATACCATCCTATCCCTCCCATTTTTTACCGTTTTCCAAATATTTCTTTCTTCCCCAACTATTTCTAGTACCTCTTTGTTCTTAACTTTGTCTGTCCATGATATCTTTATCATACGTCTGTAGCACCACATTTCAAAGGCTTCTACCGTTTGCTTGTCCGCTTCTCCTACTGTCCAGGCTTCACAGCCATACAGTGCTGTGCTCCACACATATGTTATAAGCAATTTTTCCTTGTTTCTATGTTTGTTGGCTTTAAACACAGTAGTTGCTTTTTCTTGTGAAATGTAGCACGACCTTGTGCTAATCTTTGTTTTATAGCTTTTGCGCTTTTCCCAATTTGCGTTATTTGGCTTCCTAGATAGCAGAAATCCTTAACTTCTTGTTACCAAGGTGCTATAGATCGATATCACAGTGGAGGTGGAACAAGCATTCAGAAAAAATTTGCAATGGCTGGTACTGAAGGTGCTCGAGGTGGTGATATCCTGTGAAAGCATCGACAATTTGTGAAGTCAACTAATTCGCAAAGAGGTTGTAGTCGGTGTGGCATAAAACATTTTTCTAGAAAATGTCCAGCTATAGGTAAACAATGTACAGCATGTTTTAAATTTAATCATTTTGCGTCAATGTGCAGGCGTAACAGTAATTTTAATGTACATGAAGTAACTGATAATATGCCGGATAATGAAGAAGCCAGAAATACTAGAGTAGATACTAATAATGATTATGTATTAGGGACTATTCAGATTAATACGATCAATAATGAAGTTGATGATTGGTACATAACCGTTTTTATTAAATTTAAACTTGATACGGGTGCATAAGTTAATGCTATCCCACAGAATATCTATGAGCGTATACAGTTAAATAAGTTAGATGCAGGTAATACTTGTTTAACAAATTATGGTGGTCAAAAATTGGAAGTACTTGGCTCTTGTAATTTAAGCGTAATTTGTAATGATGTAGACAGGTTACTGAAATTTGTTATGGTAAAAACTGACTTTAATGCAGCACCAATTTTAGACGTGAAAGCTGTGTAGAACCTAAATCTTGTCAAAAGAAATATATTTAATATTGAAAATAACTAAGACATATTGTCAAAAAATAGAAATTTGTTTTTAGGTATTAGTAAAATTTCTAACAATCCAATAATATTTAAACTTAAACAGGACTATCAACCACAAATTGTTCCATGTCGTAGAGTACCATTTCAGTTGATGGACAAACTGAAAGTAGATAACATTATTACAAAGGTGGTGGAGCCCAAAGAATTTGTTAATCCAATTGTACTTGTTAAAAACCAGATAATAATATAAGGATTTGTCTTGATCCGTTATATTTAAATAGAGCATTGATGAGGGAACATTATAAACTTCTCCGCTTTGAAGAAATCACTAGGGATATGTGAGGATCGAAATGGTTTACGACATTAGATGCTAATAAAGGGTTTTGGCAACTAGAGCTATCAAAGGAATCGTCGAAACTAACCACATTTGCTTCATCTTATGGTAGGTTTAGGTTTTTACGATTACCATATGGTTTAAAAAATTCCGCAGAAATATTTCATAGAACTTTTTCTGAGATATTTGGAGAAATTAAAAATGTTAAGATTTATAGTGATGATGTAGTGACTCATGCAAAAAATTTAGATGAACATGATGAAATACTCGAGAAGGTTCTTGAACGAGCAAAAGAAAAGAGTGTCAAATTTAACAAAGATAAATGCAAGTTCAGACAAAAAGAAGTTAAGTATGTAGGTCATATTTTAACAGATAAAGGAATAGTAGTTGATACTGATAAAGTTGAAGCAATAAAGCAAATTGAAGTACCAAAAAGTTCTAAGGATTTAAATAGATTTTTATGGATGATAACATATGTAGCTAAGTTTATACCTAATTTGTCGAAGTTAACGATTAATCTGAGAACATGATTAAAATAAGATGTTTTATGGGATTGGAATCACATTCATGAAAAGAATTTGGTCATTTAAAGGAAATATTAATGAATAGGGCAGTATTACAATATTATGATGAAAATAAACCTATGGTTCTTTCAGTAGATAGTTCCAAAAATGGGCTTGAAGCAGTTATTCTGTAATATTCAGGTCCAGTCGCATACGTTAAAAAAGTTTAACACAAACACAACTCAACTATGCTCAGATAGAAAAAGAAATGCTAGGAATGGTTTTTGGTTGTCAAAGGTTCCACCAATTTTTATATGGCAAACAGTTTCTAGTTGAAACTGATCATAAACCATTAGAAATAATATTTAAAAAACATTAGATAAATGTCCTCTACGTTTGCAAAGACTTAGAATAACTTTACAAAATTATGATTTTCAAGTTAAATACAAACCGGGTGCTTTACTTTATTTTGCAGATACATTATCTCGCGCTAGTTATAATGATCAAAATTTTGACATAATTGAAAATGATATTGAAGCTTAAGTAAATTTTATAGAATATAACAGCATAAGTCCTCAAAAATTTGAAAAGCTTAAAATACAAACAAAAAATGATCAGGAATTAAATGAGGTGTTGAAATGTTTAAGGAGTGGATGGCCAGAGCAAAAAAGTGAATTAAACCACTCTGCATCAATGTATTGGAACATAAGAGATGAACTGGTTGTGCAAGATGGTGTAATTTTTAAAGGTAATAAGATGGCCATGCCAAAAACTATGCGACCAGAAATCATTAATAAATTGCATTACAATCACATGGGTATTGCAAAAACAGTGCTGCGTGCCAGAAACTTAGTTTATTGGCCATGTATGTATAAGGAACTTGCGGATGTTATAAAAAATTGTCCAACATATTTAAAATATCAAAACATTAATTAAAAAGAGCCCTTGATAAATAAAGATGTGCCTTGTCGCCCTTGGCACACAATAGCAGCAGATATTTGCTATTTAAAAGATAAACAATATTTAATTATTGTAGACTGCTATTCTAAATTTCCGGAAATTCGTAACTTAGAAAATGATACTACACATACAATTCTTGTAATTCACGGGAAACCTAAAATTTTATATACAGACAACGGTCCGTAATTTGTTAATTATGCATTTCAACAATTTTTAAAAGATTTAAAAATTATACATAAAACCAATTCACCTACTTATTCTCAATCAAATGGTTTTATTGAGAGGCAGATTCAGACAATAAAGAAAATGATGAAGAAATCAGAGCATGACAATAACTTGTTTAACTTTATTAAAATACAGAAATACTCCATTCCTTCGCCAGCTGAACTATTATTTAATAGAAGAATTAAAGGTCATGTACCAGTAAAAGAAAGCTTATTAGAACCAATAAATAATAATTATACTGAGATTTTTAGAAATAATTAAAATAAAAACAAAAAATATTTTGATCAACGAGCCAAAAGCTTACCTGATCTTAAAGTTAATAATTTTGTCATAGTCTAATTTGACAAACTCTGGGAACCTGCACAGCTTATTAAAGTTGATCAGAATTGACCTAGATCATATTTTGTCAAATTATTGAATCGTAACAGAAAATTCTTAAAAACATTTGAACAATACAAGTATCAGTACCTACCTGATGATGAGTATGATGAAATTCTAAACCAATTTATTATGAAACAATCTCCCACTAAGGTTGATGATAAACCACTTGTTATTAATAAGGAAAGTATGAATAGTGAAGTTACAACTAAACGTGAGATTGGTGAAAATAATCACCCAAGGGCTAAAGAGGACATAGTTGATAATGACAGACATGTTACATGTTCGGGAAGAAATATTAAGAAACCTTTATATTTAAGTGATTATGTTTAAAATACTTCTTTGTATGATTAGAGTAGTTATTTTTTAAGAAACCTTTATATTTAAGGGATTATATTTCAAATAAAGATTTATGTTTAGAGTAGTAATTTTGTTTAAATTGTTCTCTTCCATAAAAGGAAAAGATGTTGTAATATTATAAAGTGTAGTTTAGAGGTAGAAGAGACACGGCCGCGTTGTTGTTCATGGCCGCTAGTGCCAGCATGATTACTTAAAGAATAGTCTAAAACGAGTATATCATAAACCATTATATTATTTACAAATGTTGAGATAAATAAAGATATCGTGAATGCAACAGGAGACTTTAAAAACAATATATTACAATTAACTTTGAAACCACTATCCGACACTTGGTGGGAAAGAACAATTGGAGTCTTCAAACACCTTAGATATTATTTTTTTAAATTTACGATTCGCTTGTAAAAAAATATTTTATAGTGTGAATGTCGACACCTCAAGTCAATTACATTAAAAAAACCCTCTAAATTTATGTGTTCCATTTTAGTTTGGTACAATATTTTATCAAATATTAATTTAGCAAGTTAAATACTTTTAAAATTCGAGATAGACATTTCAAAATGCATGGAAACTTTGGAAACCTCCTAAAATAATTGCAAAAATGTAAACCAAAATACAAATTTAACTATTTTAATATATGCTAAAGCAATTACTGAAAGTTTAAAACCAGAACAATCATCTCCAGAAATTTAAACAGCAAGTGGATGTAAAATTGAACAATTTTAGTATGAACTTGTAAAGGCTCAAAATAAATTTAAAATTAATATTAAATTTTGTTTTTTTTTTGGATACAGCTACAGATTCAGTCTAGAAAATATTTTTTGGTAATGGTAACATTTTCAATTATTTATATGGCTTCGGTAAATTAATTTCTACGGATATACGGATAAAGTTAACCAAGCAAAATTCTGTAAAGATTTACAAATGAAATTGACATAATATAATCATTAGAATATTTGCACTGTGAATTCTGTAAGCGAGATTGGAAGTATTACAAATTGTTTACAAAAATTATCTAACAGATACTCTTTCAAATCTAGAAGCTACAATTCGTATGTTATCGAAAATACTGTACATGTTGTTGAAGGTGAACGGTCTTTTTTAAAACTTAAAATAATAAAAGACCATCTCTGTTCTATAATGGGTCAGAAATACCGACAAGCCTGGCCACTATTTCGATCGAATACGATTTTTTAACGATTTAGATATAGAAGATAAAGTTAAAGAATTTGCAACAACGATAGCAAAACAATTTATTTTTTGTGTTATTTTTTTATGTAGGGTAGTTCTAAGTAATTTATATTCATAATTTTAGTCCAATATTTAATTTCATAGTTTGTATGTATATAATGTTTATTATGATGTCTGTAATAATTTATAATTTCATTTTGTTCATTGCAATTAAAATGAAATACCTATTAAAATGCTAAACGGTTGATTTGATATTATATTACTCATATATGTATATGAACCTACTAAAATAGCATATGTGATTATCGTATTTATTTATTATGGTATCTCAAAAATCGTTTCATAAAAGTCAAAAGTTTATTAGAGGCAGAGACAGTTATTTGCATACGAGCGGTTAAAAATTCCGAACGTCCCTGACTTGCGCTTGAAACGTACGGAATTTATAATTCATACAACCGTTTGAACAGGATGAAAAACTCATCACGAATTAAGATTTAAAATTAGTTCTTGTGCTATACTATACATGTTCTTAATGCTTGAACCATTTCCATACAATTGCATCTTTATATCCTTTATTTAAGGGTTGGTCTTTATATTCACTATGTAATAATACATATTACAAACCCATTCCTATTGAATTACATATTAAATAGAATTCTAAAGAATAATCTCCAATGTTACCTTAACCATTCAGTACCTCTATTCTTTACTTATATAATGTTTAAAATCCAATGCAATGCTTTATTTTGACATTATAAAGGCTAAATTTTCCCTTTTATTAACTGTCTAAATTCGTTGCATTCTATTTTCAAAGTAATATGAATAACTTTTTTTATTATGTGGCTTTAATAAGTGACTCTCTCCATACTAAATATAGAGTGAGCTCTAACTTTGTCAAGCGAGGGCTTCTCAGAAGTTAAGGTTTTTTTAAACATTGCACAAACTAACCAACAGTTTATATTGATTTTCGTTCCCTATGCTCGAATTACTTTCCCCAGGCCAGGCAACATTATTCATGAATAAAAAGTACATTTAAAAAATAAAATACATTATACACAATTTTTGGCCATTTAGGTTTACGAAATTTTCCTAAAGTTGAAGAATAGTATTACAAAGCGGATTTTGCGACAAACCGGTTTTGTGTGTTGTTTTGTTGATGTTAGGGGATTGTGGGAGCTGGGACTTCGATGGCAGATGTCTTCGTAGGTCGATTGTTTGCTTAATGATGAATGTGGAATGGGGCTCTCTAGGGGCGTCGCCCACGTGGGGGCGCGGGCCCGTGTCTTTTGTTGGTAGGTTTTTTGCTTGATGAGGAACGGGGCTTTTGAGCGGTTCGCCCTCGTGTTTACTCCCATCACAGTGGCCCATTAGTTAATTGAATACTTGAGAGATTTTAGGTTAAGCAAAAATTAACGTAATCATTTTCAAATGATAAATGCGGAACGGGGCTCCTTAGGACTTCACGAATTTAAAAAATAAAGCGTGGTGAAGAATTTGGAAGATGATGTAATCATTCTCAAAATGATGAATGCGGAATGGAACTCCTTAGCGTGTTCCGAATGGGCTGTGAACCATTAGATAATTGAAGACTTCAGAACGGAGATTTTAGGTTAAGCAAAATCGTGCACGCGGTGAAGAATTAAGCAGTACAAGGGCCTCGCGCCCGATATCCTCCGTTTTAAGAATTGTTTTTGTATTAAACATTATATAATGTTTAAAAAAAAATACAAACTTTTAATGTTTTATTTACAAAAAATTACATTCTTTAATTGTCTTTATCTTTCTGTGAAGTGGCGGTAACAGGTTCTTTTTTATTCAATTTTCTTGTTTTAGCGTTGTTATCACCCCTATTTCTACTAATTTCAGAAAAATTCGTTAGTAATAAATATAATATATTATTTTCACTTACCGGCATACTCTCATTACATCTAATGAATTCATATTTTCATGCAGTTTGATTGATTCACTGCAGAAACACAACTTTTTTTTACACAGCGCGCAATATTGTGTGCCGTTCATTTTAATATAATACCAGTAACTATCTACACCACAGCTGAATACTGAATGTGACCTTGTTTTTCTAATAATAGTTTGAATAAAGTATAGATATGTATGCAAATCATGCAAAAACAAGTGAAGTTATGTCGTTATTTGTTCATGAGTAGAAACCAAGGTTGTATGCAAAGTATTAATTTGAAAAATGTATATGAATAATTGATGTAATTATCATCATGTACTAACTTTTATAGCTCAAAGGTATCGCACCAGAATTTCTTTTACATCAGTCTCGAAAAAGAATTTAATATATAACTTTCATTAGCACCAATCACAATTATTAAATAACAATTAGAAAAATGTGATTTCGTTTTTATTAATATTTATTAATACTTATTCTAAATTAGAAATATTTTAGGGAAAATATGCGTTTAATAAGAGGGTTATTTAGGGGGTAGATTGAATCATAATGGTCACACAATACATGTAAATAGTACTAGAAGTTAGAAAAGCATGTCCTTCAACAATAAAAATACATTCAGCTAGAGAAATAACTATACACACAATCAAACTCGTTGTAAACCAAAAAGCATTCATAAATTGTAAATAGATATGCAGGAAATACGGTAAGAACTAAAAAATCATGACGCAATATCTATTAATATAAACATGCAATAATGAAAGGAGATAGTAAGTGCTCAGATAATAAACCGACCTTTCGAAAAAAAAAAGTTTAGCAAACGCAGGAGGTAAACAGAAATATGTTAATTTACGTCATTTTTCCTACGTGATTTTCTGCATGAATTTTATAAAATAAAAAAGTATTATCTAGACAAACAAAAGCAATAAGTGAAAATTACGTGCCAAGACGAATTAAAATTTCCTGTAATAACATCAAAACAACGATCAAAGATCAAAACATAATAGAAATCCTAGTAGACTACGTGACCAAGAAATCGTTCCGCCGAACAATTTTAAGAAGTATGCCTGTAAAAGCCCAGAAATATTCAAAACATCCTATGGCTGGTCGTAAACTTTGTACAAACAAAACCGATAACCAATGAATTTTAGATGGGGCGGTGCTTATATAACAGGCGAATTTGATACACAGACAGTATTCATTTAAACTTAGAACAGTTCACGTCGCTTACAGTCAAAAATTTACGCTACGAGTGAAATTGAATAATTAAATATTTGTGAACGTGATGTTAAAAATTTCAAAGTTAAAATTAGTGAAAACTGCATAATACAAGTTTGCCGTATGCTGGAAAACGTGATTAGAAGCCTATTAATTAATTATTGTTAAATATTTGTAATGTAGGGCTCTAAGTGAATCTAAGTGACTCTAAGAAAATCTAAGAAAGACGCATCAGGAAAACTACAGGTCAGAGCTATCTAGCATAAGACATTATTTTCTTTTTATTTTTGAGGATTGACTATATTTTATCATACCTGAATATTTTGTAAAGAGTCAACAAAAACCTTTTTTATACGTGCAAATTTACGTAAAAAGGGGAAAAGGTTTTGAAATTTTCCAGTAAGATATAGTGTCATTTTTGCTGGCTTTAACTTAAGGAAAGGGAGCTATAATTTTTGGGAATAAACAATTTAAATATTATGATTATTTGATTCAGGGGTGGATTTTATCATATAGTACAACATATTAAGCTGTGAAGTGTATATAATATTTTATTTCTCATTATACAAACGTTACTCGATTTTGTTTTTCTCATTAAGAATAGGAAAGTATTTAATAAAAAAGGGGTAAATTATTTGTTATCGTAACGTTGTGCACTCTATGTAAATTAGACTGAGCTAGACGTGGCATAATTAAAATTAGGTTATTAAAAGACAAAGAGTGGTGGCGGACAGCAGGAAACTGGACGTTTATTACATCGGCGTGCAGCGTTATCATATCAATATATATATATATATATATATATATATATATATATATATATTTAAATTTTTAATGGTTATTGCTTAAAAAACATGAATAATTTTATATATCCACATTGGAATGTTTCAACAGGTTGCAGAATACAAGCACAGAATATTTCCTTTAATGGCTATACAAGCACCATAATTCAGAAATAATGATACCGTTTTAAATATTACTTTTAATGTCAACCGCAACTGAAAACGTATAATTATACAAGCAAATACATTTAGAAATAATGGCTAACCTAAGTAACAGCCGTTTATTATGTAATATTCATTGTTATATGCATGGTAATAATAATTTGCAATGTTTTTTGTTGTTAAAAGAATGGTTCAATAAAACACAATAAAAAGGATTGTGCATTGTTTTTTCTAGTCAAATTTTCACTGCTAGGGACAACAATTATGAATAGCACTAGATGTAGGTATAACAAAATTTGTATTTCAGATGACAGTATGTTTAAGGGATATTACTATTTAAAAAGACACACCTATTGTCTGGATGTATGTAGTTACTTACTAAAAGATTTTAGAATAATAACTAGAGATGATGTTGAATTCTGCATGCGATCCTATTGACAGTTATATATGTATAAATACAATAAGACTGTTATTATCATTGAGATGTGGAACATGAAACATTTTTAAAAGATGGTAAATTAAGTAAATTAAAATGAATATGCAACTTACCTTTTGCTACATTTTGTATGGTCTTCAGCGTATGTTGCTATTGGTTGGATGACATAACTAAAAGAGCATATTTTATCAGTTGGGTACATCTTGGTTGTTACACAGGCATTGGTATCTAACCCAAGTTAAATAGCCTGTGGATTTTTTTATCCAACATTTCCTATGTGTACATTCAGTTCAAATTTACAAAGTCTTAAAGGTTGTTTAATTATTTACTGCAGCAAAACTCTTTTCTCTTTTCTAGCCAGAAGTTTAATGTTTCCCCCTTACAAAAAAATCTCGTTGTTAATAAGTACTAGAACCAACTTGCTACATATTCAATACAATCAAAAATAAATTCCACTTACAATAGTACTTTTACAGAAAAATTGTTTTGCAGCATCTTCGTTCTTGGTACAGACAGCTAGTTCTGATCGCAGCTTTCGTTGTGGGTTCTGATTAAAGCTTTGATTACAATATGTTCTGGTTTATAATTTTAAAAGATTGGACTTGCCAAGAGTTATGTTAATTAGTGTTGTCTGGAGTTAGGTTATGTTAGTTGGACTTGTGTGGACTTAGGTTAGATAGCAGGAAGAATTGATAGGTTAGGTCAGCGTCGCCGGCGATGTTAACTTAACCTAACAATTTGTAGTAATAAAAAATGTTTTGTTTTTAATTTATAATATATTCACAGTCACTATTTTGAATCATCCAAATCAAATAGAAATATACAATATGTTTCATTATTGGAATATGTTTTCACTAAATCCAAAACATTTCTACATTATGCATAACAGTTCATTTCTTTTAAGAGATTAACTTAATTAACCACTACTCATTGATTCGCTTCCAGAATCCGAACTACATCCCTTTCACAAAGTATGTATTCAAGACCATGTTTAGTAAGTTTTAAAAACTTTTTATCATTGTACGCGACCTGTTGTAACTTGTATGTGTCAAGGATTGAATCATCATCATCACCATTACCACCCGAACATGGCTGCCAACTTTAAATTTTATTTTCTTATTACACTTTCAAGGCATTAAACATTGGTAAATATAGGGATTTGATGACATCAGGCAACATATACAACCATTTGCATGTACCTCTAAGGCTAAATTGTTGTATAGTGAATTTTTTTAACGGTCTGATTACTCGCATGGCTATGGCAGCTTTTTGTGCCGTATGTAGAGTAATGATTAATGTTTTCTTTTTTTGATTAAATTGCAAAGCAGCGGGAATGCATCCTTTTGTTAAAAATGAAGGATATGCCCATAGATAATTTGAATAACAATCTATTACCACCTATGATTGGATTTCCTTAAAAATATAGAGCAAATTCGACCGAGTCACCTTGCCAGTGATCATCTCGAGTTCTTGAGGTTGCTGTAGCTGATGTTGTTGATGATGTTGATGTTGTTGATGTTGTTGATGTTGTTGATGTTAATGTTGTTGAAGTTGTTAATGTTGTTGATGTTGTTGATGTTGTTGATGTTGTTGATGTTGTTGATGTTGTTGATGTTGTTGATGTTGTTGATGTTGTTGATGCTGTTGATGTTGTTGATGTTGTTGATGTTGTTGATGCTGTTGATGTTGATGTTGTTGATGCTGTTGATGTTATTGATGTTGTTGATGTTGTTGATGTTGTTGATGTTGTTGATGTTGTTGATGTGGTTGATGTTGTTGATGTTGTTGATGTTGTTGATGTTGTTGATGGTGTTGATGTTGTTGATGTTGTTGATGTTGTTGATGTTGGTGATGTTGTTGATGTTGTTGATGTTGTTGATGTTGTTGATGTTGTTGATGTTGTTGATGTTGTTGATGTTGTTGATGTTGTTGATGTTGTTGATGTTGTTGATGTTGTCGATGTTGTCGATGTTGTCGATGTTGTCGATGTTGTTAGTGTTGTTGATGTTGAAGATGTTGTTGATGTTGTTGATGTTGTTGATGTTGTTGATGTTGTTGATGTTGTTGATGTTGTTGGTGTAGTTGATGTTGTTGATGTTGTTGATGTTGTTGATGTTGTTGATGTTGATGTTGTTGATGTTGTTGATGTTGTTGATGTTGTTGATGTTGTTGATGTATGTTGATGTGTTGATGTTGTTGATGTTGTTGATGTTGTTGATGTTGTTGATGTTGTTGATGTTGTTGATGTTGTGCTGTTGATGTTGTTGATGTTGTTGATGTTGTTGATGTTGTTGATGTTGATGTGTTGATGTTGTTGATGTGTTGATGTTGTTGATGTTGTTGATGTTGTCGATGTTGTCGATGTTGTCGATGTTGTCGATGTTGTCGATGTTGTCGATGTTGTCGATGTTGTCGATGTTGTCGATGTTGTCGATGTTGTTGATGATGTTGATGTTGTTGATGTTGTTGATGTTGTTGATGTTGTTGATGTTGTTGGTGTAGTTGATGTTGTTGATGTTGTTGATGTTGTTGATGTTGTTGATGTTGTTAATGTTGTTGATGTTGTAGATGTTGTTGATGTTGTTGATGTTGTTGATGTTGTTGATGTTGTTGATGTTGTTGATGTTGTTGATGTTGTTGATGTTGTTGATGTTGATGATGTTGATGTTGTTGATGATGTTGTTGATGTTGTTGATGTTGTTGATTTTGTTGATGTTGTTGATGTTGTTGATGTTGTTGATGTTGTTGATGTTGTTGATGTTGATGTTGTTGATGTTGTTGATGTTGTTGATGTTGTTGATGTTGTTGATGTTGTTGATGTTGCTTATGGGAAGTAAAGCAAATGTATCTTAATACTAGTTAGAAATACGCTGACGTGTTATAATAAGTTGAATCGGGTATCGGGCGACAAACAATCGGGAGCACACCACGTGTGATGCCTGTTACGTGGTCACTAGTATTTGCAAGTAATATGCATTTTAGAAATCAATTGATCATTTGATTTATTATATTTACTTAATTTGCTATTAAGTACTAAATTTCAAATGAGTTTATTTTATGTTTCTGGACTTTATCGCCGTTTTATGAATGGTTTCATATATTGTATGTGAAGAGCTTGATCAAAATCTGTTGCTAGTAAGCAGCAAGTGACTGTGTACTATATACTTACTACTCGTTGAAGTTGCGCTTCTATTTCATCATTTTTTGTTGTTTTCTTATTATTCAAAATTAGTGCAAGCCCTTGATTTTCAGATACTGTAAAATTTTTAACCATAAATATGTTTCCTTTGTGTAACAATAGTCACTTATAATTTTGATTTGGAAGCAAAACATTTGGATATGCAGCTTTCTTTAATAATGTATTAGAGATGATATCTTTTGTAGTAAAATGTAGATCCCACCCGTTTGTTTTCAAAAATGTAGGTTGGTGTCAAATGTAGTAAATTTAGATTTTGACACAATTTCACGCATTTTTCAAAACAGCTAAGGTTTTGTATCGGGATTGGCAAATTTGTGTCTTGGAGACATCCTATCTCTACACTCCGATACCTCACACTTGCGATATTGAACCATTTTTAAAACTAGACAAATCTAAATTAATAGTACATACTATATATATATATATATATATATATATATATATATATGCTCAAAATTGCGTAATTAACTACCTAAAAATATTTATATTTATATATATATATATATATATATATATATTTTTCCAAATAAAGTGCATTCATTCTTAGCAATCAAGTTAGATTAAAAGCACCAAACAAACAAAGGATATGATTTGTACTTACCTGGGTTAAATATTTGCTGTATATATCTTAATTAGTATTGATATAAATTTCTAAAAATTGTGGAAATAAGCGCCATCTAGTGCAGGAATCATTTTTGTTTTCTTTTGATTTGTCCTTGTCACTTTTTCCCATTGAAGTAAATATTCCATGAAGTGCTTCGTGCTTTTCGAATCTAACGTTATCAAGCGCGTTACCTGCCTATGAGAAAAATTACCAGTTCTTATACTAGATAAGTAATGCTAATGTACAAAATTTTTAAACTTAAGAGTTTTTAAACCAACCTACAATTATCGAACAAAAATAAATACGTTAGTGCATTAATACGAATGGAACAACTTTGTGTAACTATAACAGGAACTTAATATAAATAATTCAACAGTATTACGGGGAATTATTGCTTTTAAAACAAAATGCAAACTCAGATTGCATCATCTAAGCAAATTATAGGGACTTACCATGAGCGAAATTTATCTCTGCTACAACATTTTGTTAAGTATGTATTCCTATCTTTAATATAATTTTCTAATATTCTTCAATTTTTACGAAATAAAAACCACAGCAAAAACAATATCTATTTACGTCTTTATTAAAACACGTAACAGAAAGAGGTCAACTTTATATTGATGTCCATATACGAGTAAGGAATAAAATCGGATGTCATTTGGTATTTAAAAGAGAAGAATTCTTGCGTTGGTATATTGTTGCCGTTTAAAAATTGCAAATATTTTATCAGTTATCGTTGCAACATCATTTCTACTCAATCAAGTAACTACAAACCTTGAAAAAGATCCGAGCATAGATGAAGAAGACTTAACACATTAATGCAGCAGTTAGTACTGGAAGATCATATTCCGCCTATGCCAGCAGCAATGATCCGGACAGTTATGGAAATGCTTATAGAACACAATTAATTCAAATGTATTTTACACAATTATGAATGATATATTTAAGTTATACAAAACTTTTGTAATATTAGTTTATTTTTGTAAAGTGTTATATAATAAAAACATGATATATAAATATAATAAACAAAACAATTCATTCAAATCCAATTTTTTATATTTTAAGCTATAGTTTCTTAATCTGTATATCTAATTTTAACACCTTTTTTCTTAATTTAAATTCAGTTTCATCCCTAGCTTCTCTGTTATTAGCAATTTCTAATTCCTTTTTTAAATACTGGACTTTTAAAGTATCAACCTCTGAATACGTTTTGACAAACAGTTAGTATGTACTGGCTGTATTGCTGTCTGGCGTCTGCGATTACTAGAGAATCTTATACGGTTGTCCACTTGAAACCATCACATTGTGTACTTCACTAACAACGATCTTCTTCTATCCAACTTCCAAACACGACTCTTATCATTTGGCATGCTTTCACCACAATATGCCATATTAGCAATAGGAAACGTGTGTCAACTGGTTCAAATTTGAAATGCTTATGAACAACTGCAATTGTTTACAATCCACGAAATAATGGTTTGTTTTTAAAATAAATAAAACTGCGAAGATGATCCAGCAACTAAAGTACCTACTTCCATATTACTCTCTTGTATAGTAAAAGTAAGTTTCATTTCCTTGCAGTAAATATTATTTTCAAGCTAAAATCTAGATTATAAGGATTAACCGTGCTCAGATTAAAAACAGTAAACATACAATAATGGTGCCGTTATCATTATTGTAAGGCAAATCCTGAAATTCCACGTCAGTCTCTATGGTATAGGAAGCAGCACACCATATTTATCTACTCAACCATCAATCGTTTTTGTATTGTTAATGTCTGCTACTAGGTTCAGACATGGGTCCGTCTTTGTTGTGAAGGTTCCTCCTTCGGTTGCACGTAACCATTGCTTCTTGTTGGCGGCTTAAGAATACCTTGTCTTCTATAAATTCCAGAAAGCAACTGAGCATTGAATTCCCTTGCAACAGGTTCCAATTTCAAATTCTTTGCTTGCCATGTTGAGCTATTAGTTTTCTTGAACTTTATTACAATTTTGTATTTTAACAGTATATTACCATGAAAATTAATTTTTCGCGATTTTTCAGTTTTATTAGCAATTGTACAATTCATAATCACAAAATTAATAAAAATAAATACGTTGCAACCTACTCAACAAGTTAAGGAAACACAAATGATGAACGACGCCAAATGTCCAAACAAACTTAACGAATTTGCTTTAGTTGCGTAATAAAGTTCCCAAGGTATTCCTAAAAATTTGAAAACTAAACTAAGTGACACCTTGTATTTTCCGGTGTACTGTAGTTTAATAAAGTGATACTTGTTAGTTAAGGCATGACTTAAACAAGTGTTACTTAAGTTAGTCAATGATGTAGTTACGCCTAAGCTTCAAAAATATCCGCTAAATTATCATTTGCTTTCGAAGCAAAGATGTCTGTAATGTTTTGAATCAAGTAGTAATTTATAGTATAATTACTATCACTATGCACGACGACACTATTACTTCTGATACCTCTACAACTATGAATCAAGTATAATTTTCCTTTTTAAGGAGACCATCAAATTTCTGTAACTTGTGAATAGATTATTCCTTTTCACATCCCACTGTACCCTTTCGAGCGTCGCCTAAATATTTTGGTTTGTTTAAACTCATATCAGTAATTTTCCCACAACTGTCCAATAGAAACTGTTAATATGAAGGAAAAACCGATATTTTTAAACAAATTAAAATCATGCAAAGTTGTTAAAATTGTCATTCAGCAGCAGTGACATAGTCTTTATAGTTTTACAAAACAAAAATTACAAATGGAATGTTCTATTCTAGATTCCGTTCTGATAGTGTTCCGTCCAACCTGGTATATATTCATTTAGTTTCTTTATATTATTACTATAAAGTTTATGTTTATTTTGATAATGGTAATATCTGCTCTTTTATTTAAATTAATTTGATAAACCCGGTCGCGTTTCACCTTCAAGGTTCTATCTTGCTTGCCATATATGTTGGGTGACTGCGCGGCCTAGCACAGTCCGGCGGCTGCGCGGCGTAGTTGGTATGTGTGTGACTACTACGCCCAAGGTGCCGGGTTCGAATTCCGACACGGTCCGCTTGAAAAATGTTAGGCGAGCATTTTTCAAAAATACACCCTCGTTCGGATGAGAGGTAAAACGAAGGTCCCGTGTGTGAGTGTTGTCACGCACGTTAAAGATCCCTACCTTGCTTGGAACAGCAAGGGTTCGGCAAAATTCCAAATCTTTTAGGTAAATAAACTCGCTTCCTGGCCAATGTAGTACCTTCAGGTTGAGCATTGGAAAATCACATGTAAGGCCTAGCACAGTCCATTGTCACCGCTTGAACAATAAGTTTCTGTTTCGGCGGTCAGTCCCCGTATAGGACTACCTCACCGCTTTATATTATTTTACGAGTGCAGTAATAAGTGTTCTGAATCCAAGAATCTTCACCGCTCTAACTGGACATCAGGTAAGAATATTGAAAGCCGCATTTGTTTAATATCTGTTTGGTTATATATCCGCTTTTCTCTCTCTGAGTATCCTTTTTACGTACTCAACAATTAAATTTTAATCCTTGTCGAGTCGGATATTACCAGTAGCAGATATAAGCATTATAATTTAAAACAAAATTATTAATTATTTACCTGAGGTCAAGTTTGTGTTAGCAACCATATTGTCTTGATAATACAAATGTTACATTACTTGAATTGCATTCATTCCCGTGTTTGATACAAAATTCGTTACTTTGTTTGTATGTACATCTATTTACATTTATATACGATTATTTAAATTGTGCCTGAATTGATAAAGCTTAAAAGCATTTTATAGTACTAATTATCTATAAAATTTTTAAGAAAATTTGTGCTTCAGTTATTATTTAAAATTGCAGAGAAATTTAAAAAGTTGAAATTTATACGATATACGTAGATTCAAAGTTTACAAGAGATACAAGAGATCGCGCAATCCGCCGTTTCTAATATCGAATATCATAATCTATTTAAAGCGCACCTTGAGCATATGGTTAAATTAGAAGAAGCTTTCTATCAAAGTCACAGTAAGATTATCTCCTTGATCGCCACGGATGAAAATGCGGAAGATTTGTTTGAGGTTGAAGATAAAATCAGAAAAGCATTTGATAGTTCTTTTTATTTAATCAAATCAATCAAAATGAAACTTTTTGAATCTAAACCGCTAGAACCTAGCGCTGTTGTTTCTGCCGCTCACCCAAAATCAAAAATAAATTTACCTTCGTTGCAGGTTCCTTCCTTTGGGGACGATTTTTCATGCTCAGAGGTTCCATTGATTTATACGGCTCCCTCATACATACTAACCCGGAATTGTCGCCAATAGACAAATTCGTGCATTTAAAATCACTTCTGCAAGGTCCGGCTTTGCCATTAAAAAATTTTGATTTAACTGAAAGTCATTATACACTCGCGTACAATAAACTGCGCAGTAAATTTGAAAATATCCGCCAAATTACGAATGCGTATTGAACAAATTTGGACAATTTTCACACACTCTGATGACCTCTCTGGTTTACAATAATTAGTCGACGTCTTTACCGATAATTTGGAAACCTTAGAACAGTTTGATTTTCCGGTTAAGGAGTGGAGCTTTATTTTAGCTCAGATGCTCTTAAATCGACTGCATGTGCACACAGCTCGTGGTTTTGAGTTGCAGCACGATCCCGCCACCATTCCT
Organism: Platerodrilus igneus; assembly: GCA_036346225.1. Lineage (NCBI taxonomy): Eukaryota > Metazoa > Arthropoda > Insecta > Coleoptera > Lycidae > Platerodrilus > Platerodrilus igneus. The sequence continues at coordinate 2,943,431 of JARFIW010000020.1, forward strand.
ACTTATACTGAAATCATTTAATTTCTAGACAAAACATGTAAATCCCTGAGCAACTTATCTTTATATCACAAATCAGACATAAACAAAATTGTTTACGCGTAGAGCCGACCAGGTTCACGTCCCAGTGTTTCAATGTTAGTCCGCACTACCAATCGTGTTGCTAATTGCCCACATTGCAAAGTTGACCATCCGCTATATAAATGCCTCGCTTTTTTAAAATTAGCCCTTAACGACCGCTATAATTTTGTAAAAAGACGCACCCTTTACATTAACTGTCTTAGCAGTTCGCATACATTTTCCAATTGTAAATCGATTATGACTTGTCGTACTTGTCGCCAGCGGCATCATACTTCGTTACACTTTAATCCCCCATTAGAATTGCTTTCGAAAAGTAATGTTTCTACTAGAGCTTATACCGCCTCGTCTGATAACGCCGAACAAGATATTTGCAAGCCATCTGTTTTCCCCGCTTTGAGTAGCTGCAAATTTCCACCAGTAAGTCGTTTCTTCTCTGCTACCAGTAATTCCCATGTTGTATTATTTAACAGGAATCCCCAAAAATGGGTGGTTTATTGTCTACTGATCAAATTGAAGTTCGTGATCGTTTCGGTAATTTTCAAAAGTTTTCGCTGCTTGCTAGATATCGGTAGTTTGACTTCATTTATTACTTAACAATGTGTTTAAAACCTACCTCATTACCTCTTACCCTTAACGGGATTGGCTCTATGCGGACCATGGCTACTTACGGTGCTGTCTCTGTTTTAATTAAACCAGTGAACAAAATGAATCATTTTTTTAACATTGACGCAATTATCCTACCTAAGATTTGTGCAAACCTGCTTACTACTTGCGTCAACGTCAACCAGTTACCGCCATTAGATAACATTCAGTTAACCGACCCACAGTTCTCAAAACTCGGTCCTATAGATTTATTACTTGGGGCCGATGTATTTCCACAGATTCTAATAAATGACCGTGTTCCTGTTGAACACCATACTCCCATAGGCATGAATACTGTTTTCAGATATATTTTAATGGGATCGATTTCCGCGTCAAGTACCCCGCAAGTTACCGCTTTACTTTGCTATACGGACCAAGTACACTCCCTGAAAAAAATTGTTTGCAAATTATGGGAGGCCGATTCATTTCCCGACGTCGAAATTCTTTCAGTAGCGGAAAAGGAGCTGAAATTATTTTCAAGAAAACTCATACGCTGAGAGATCAGGGCCGTTATGTAGTCTGTTTGCCCTTTAAGGATGCTGCTCCCACGTTTACCGGAAGCCGCGAACTAGCAATACAAAGATTTCTTTCCTTAGAACAACGTCTTCTCAAACAGCCCTTTGTATATCAACAATATAAAGTCTTTCTTCAAAAATACATCGATCTTCAACACATGCAACCTATCCCTAATAAGGGTCACTTTGATCATTCTTATTATATACCTCATCATTGTGTTATAAGAACCTAACAGTGTTAGCACTAAGCTTCGCGTGGTTTTTAATGCCTACACTCAATGTATTTTCGGAGGTTCACTGAATGATCATTTATTAATTAGTCCCAAACTGCAAAGAGACTTCACTACATTGTTATTACAATTTTGTCTGCATCGTTACGTCCTCACTGCAGATGTTCCTCAATATCGGCAAATTCTTATTGCACCCGATAAGCGCGATTATCAACGGATTGTGTGGCGTTTCTCTCCTGATAATCCTATCAAGGATTTTCATCTTAATATGTTACTTATGGGGTCAACTGCATTCTATTTCTTGCCATACGTACTTTTTTGCAACTTGCCGATGATGAAAGTATGCCTTTGCGTCTAGTCGCTGTCGCTCTTCGCCATCATACCTAAATTGATGACGTATTGACAGGTTGAATACTTTTCAATCCGCCTTGGATTTAACATAGCAGCTTGTAGCCCTTTTAAAACGAGATGGTTTCGACCTGCACAAGTGGTTTAGTAATGATCCCAATTTGCTTAACGGCATTCTCGCCCCTCATCGGCGTTTGCAACCGCACTGCTTTGATGATCCTTCTGATTCTACCGTGAAAGTTTTGGGTCTCCAGTGGAACCCCTCTTCAAATAATTTTCTTTTCGTGATCAGCCCTATACATACTTCTTGTGCAAAACGTTATATTCTTTCTAATCTAGACCGCATTTTTGTCCCGTTAGCAATTCTGTCCCTTCTTTCCTTTTTAATAAAGCAATTACCCCAACGTCCTTGGACTCTCAAACTAGATTAAGATGCCCGTCCACTACCGAAGTTTTGTCGTTTATGGGAAAGATATGTTGAGAGCCTTCCTCTTGTTGCAGATTTTTTTATTACCGCGCCTTCTAGTCCTTTCTCACTACGATTCGTGTGAGGTACATTGTTTTGGAGACGCTTCGGAACGCGGCTACTGCGCCGTCGTTTGTTTTCGTTGTCTTGACGGTTCTAAAGAACCTATAGTTCGGTTGGTTTGTGCGAAATCTAAAGTAGCTCCATTGCGATCCCTTTCCCTGCCAAGGTTAGAATTGGTAACCGCTGCTTTATCTGCTAAATTACTAGATTATGATCTGAATGTGTTATCTTCTCATCTCACCTTTAACAGAATATACTGTTGGTCCGATTCGATGGTTGTACATTCATGGATTTCCGCTCCGCCTCAACGATAGAAGACTTTCCTGACCAACAGAGTAGCCTATATCCAAGATAAAACTTCTAACGCTATGTGGTTTCACGTGCCTTCTAACAATAATCCCGCTGACGTTGGGTAACGTTGTTTGTTACCCGCCGAGTTGCTCCACTGTTCGTTATGGTGGGCGGCTTCGCCCATTTTAGTACATTTTCAAGAAATAAATCATGTTCCATGTTTGTGTTCTTTGGAACCGCAACAGGTACTAAATAAAGAACGGTCCGTTACACTCACTACTATTTTGTCCTGTAATGTATTGGATGCTCTACTTAAAAATTAGCCTTCTTTTCTTTCTGTCGTTCGTATAACCGCTTATATCTTCAGCTTTAATAATAATGCAGGTATCCTTTAACTAAGCGTACTGGATCTGTATCCGATTATGAGTTCGAATTCGCTTTGGAATGCCTTGTTAAACATACCCAAAAGCATCTTTTACGGTTGAGATCAGGACTCTTCAATCCGGAACCCCACTTGCTAAAAGGATATAAAAATTATTCCCCTTTTTTTTAAATAACGTGCTTCGTGTAGGTGGCTGGTTAATTTACGCCCCTATTTCTTACGATAAACGATTCCCCGCTTTATTGTCCAGTAAGATCCGTTTCACGGATCTGTATATTCAGTATATTCATCAGAAATATTATCACGCAGGTATTCAAACAACACAATTCTTTATAAGCCAAAGATTTTGGATAGTTTCTGCGAGAAAATTTATTCGCCGGGTACTTCGCTGTTGTATTCCTTGTTGGAAAACACATCCCAAGTCTTTTCGACTCTCTATAGGCAATCTTCCATCTGCTAGAATAACTAAAGTTAAACCATTTTTGCATACCAGCCCGTTTACAATAACCAAAAGCCGAATCCGTGGCGCCAAAACTTTAAAAGCCTACCTCTGCATTTTTATTTGTATGTGTATCAAGGCTCTTCACCTGGAGCTAGTTTCCGATTTGACTGCTGACGCTTTTTTGGCCTCGTTTCGTAGGTTTCGTACGCGTTGTTGTCGGTGTGAACATTTGTACAGCGACTGTGGTACAAACTTTGTCAGAACCCATCGCCAACTGGTTTTCTTTGCTAAAGCCGCAGTTTCCCAAGAATTAATTACTTGGCATTTTAACCCATCTTCCGCGCTCCTTTTGGGGGCTTTTGGGAAGCTGGCATCAAATCCTTCGAGATCCTGCTACTTCGTGTTGTAGTAGAGCAGTTTCTAACCTTTGAAAAGTTGTTAACCGTTTTCATCTAAATTGAAGCTGTCCTCAATTGACACACTCTGACCCCAGTTAGTAATGATCCTAACGACCTTAGTTATTTAACGCCCAGTCATTTTTTGACCCTTTCCGCTCATTCCGCCCCACCTGGTCCGGAACTGACAGCACTGCCTTTAAATCATTTGTCTCGATGGCAATTATGGCAGCGTATCTACCAAGACTTATGGGTAGCCATAGATAATATTCAACCGGGAGACTTAGTTCTAATTAAAGCCAATTCTCTTCCTCCTCTTCAGTGGTCATTTAGGCGTATTACCTACGTACATTCTAGCGCCGACGGGACTGTCCGCGTTGCCACCGTTAGAACAGCGCGTAGAGAGTTTAGGCGTCCGGTGGTTAAACTCTGCCCCCTCCCTCTAAATGAAAATTAAAATGTTTCCATTTTGGTGGGCAGTTTGTTCCGTCCAACCTTGTATATAGTCATTTAGTTTCTTTATATTATTACTATAAAATTTAAGTTTATTTTGTTAATGGTAATATCTGCCCTTTTATTTAAATTAATTTGTTAAACTCGATCGCGTTTCCCCTCCAATGTTCTATCTTGTTTGCCATATATATTGGGTGACTGCGCGGCCTAGCACAGTCCATTGTCGCCGCTTGAACAATAAGTTTCTGTTTCGGAGACCAGTCCCCGTATAGGATTACCTCGTCGCTTTATATTATTTTAAGAGTGCAGTAATAAGTATTCTTCTCCGCTCTAACTGGACATCAGATAAGAATATTGAAAGCAGCATTTGTTTAATATCTGTTTGGTTATAGATCCGTTTTTCTCTCTCTGAATATCCTTTTTATGTATTCAACAGATAGTCCAGTAAAATGACAAAATTTGGAGGAAATAATACTGACTGGGCTGAAACTTTGTAAACAGGCTTGTTTTAGGGTACTATTTAACATATTAAAAGTCTCCATGTCTAGACGCTACGTTGCGGACAGGAGAGAGTCCAAAGGTCCAAAAAATAAATTTTTCGCAAATAACTCGGAAAATATCAACTTTACTGAAATTTATGTTAATATTAAATTTGTAGCTTACAAAATTTCGCATAATTTCGTTTTTTATTCCAGTCTGTACGACCAAATGGGGCAGAGATATAGATTTTTAAAACATCGGTAGTTTTGCGACGCAACGAAAACGCGTACGTGTGTCGCGCATTTTTCACTAATATCTCGAAAAAGGACTCTCGAATCAAAAATGTTTTAAATAAAAGTTGTAGAGAATCTTAATTACGAACAATTTCGTTTTTTATTCACTTTTGTACGGCCCAAACTCGCCGAGTTATTAATTAAAGGACAATTTTTTTATATTGATAGTGGATGTTGTGCATGTAAAAATCAGTATTAACGCTGAAAGTATAGGTCGTACACATATAGTATGTATAATGAAAGTAGAAGAGAATAAAATTTTGAACATGTTGATGTATGCATAAATCCATTTTGGTAAAGATAGCTTGAAGTTAAGAGTAAAAATCATGAATAAATGTCTTTTTTGAGTGCAATTTGGAAAATAACTTTTTCTGATTGGTTGAAGGCAGTAATGTTATGTATTTTTCTTGAAGATATTTTAGTTAGATTTTAGATCTTCTGACCTCTATGCTAATTGCAATCAGAACGACTGTCTAATGTTCGTATCTGACGAAATGAGCGATTCCGAATCGGATGAAAACTATTCAAATAGTGCAAATGAAGAAAAAGAAGAAGACTAACAACTAATTTCGTAATTACATTCTATAAAACTTTTATTTCGAACATTTTTTAATTCAAGAGTTCATTTTAGACTATATATGTACGACCTATACTTTAAGAATTAATGCTGATTTTAACATGTAAAACATCCACTATCAACATAACAAAAAATTGTTTTTTAATTAATAACTTGGCGAAATTGGGCCGTACAGAAATGAATAAAAAACGAAATTGTTCGTAATTAGATTCCTGTACAACTTTTATTTAAAACATTTCTCTATTCGAGAGTCCATTTTCGAGATATTAGCGAAAAATGCGCGACGCGCATACGCGACTTCGTTGCGTCGCAAAACTACAGGTGTTTGCAAAAATTATATCTCTTCTCCATTTTGTTGTACAGACTTAAGTAAAAAATGAAATTGTGCGGAATTTTGTTAGCTACAATTTTGACATAAATTTCCGTAAAGTTGATAATTTCCGAGTTATTTGCGAAAAACTAATGTTTTGGATCTTTTGGACCCTCCCCTGCCCGCAACGTAGCGTCTACACGTGGGGATTTTTAATATGTTGAATAATACCCTGAAACAAACCTGTTTACAAAGTTTCAGCCCAGTCAGTATTACTTCCTCCAAATCGACAAATTTCGAGTCATTTTACTGGGCTAAGATAGCATATAACGTGCAACACCGAAATATGGTCAAACAACAAATATAAGGATGATCATGACCAGTTATTGTTTTTCTTAGAAGGAAATAAATGCAAACCAAATCTTCAAATAAACACTGCCGTAAAAGCTTTTGACTTTTACTAAACAATTGACCGTTCCGTGTCTGACCTTTTCAGTATTTCATAGCTTTTTGCAAAACAAATACTAAGAAATATTACACGTGCCTACTACTGTATGACAAAATAATACTTTTAAGCTGTCAGTCATCATGGACACCTCATCCCTTTCTACTACAAGGATAATACAAATTAACATTAGTAAGCCATATACCTTGCAGACAATCTAAAATGTGCTTTTAACAATCTCAAAGGAAACAGGTTGATATACTTTCTTTGTTGGTTTTTCCTAGAATCAGATCTTTCAAAAGCAGATATTACTTGTCTTCTGAAAGTTTAACGAAAAATTGTCAGTAGCGTACAGTAACATAGTGAGGTTTTATTATTAAACGTATTTAAAGGTCACATACGATCATAGGCATCCCCGCAATGCAGGCGTTGTTAGCCAGTATATTCTACCTCAGACGCATACTCCTAGTCGTGCTATAAATTTTATTCTTTGCAAATTCTACAAAAACAACGAATGTATTTTATAATTAAAATTTCAATGACAACACCCATATTCCAATGAGAATTATCTAACTACAGGCCAAAAGTTGTGTAGTTATTTTTTAAACCTTTGATAGACCATTAAATTCATATTATTGCTTGCTGAACTGATTTAAACATTCCTGTCTAATTTTATATATTGATTTTATCTAAATGCGCTTTAAATTGTACATTCCAGTGATATTTCACTGTCACGTAGTGTTGTCGTTCGACAGTCCTTCAATGTATCAGGCAATCGATAAATCCAAAATATAACTAGAGTTCGCCATCTATCGTGTAACGGTCAAAACCGTTAAGCTTTCGAAATTTTGCTTTACTATACAACAGAATCGTTCTAAACATTGGAGGTTCTCAAAGACACGGATTTCAGTTGTCAACAGGGAATCATTCCTATTCTGAAGTTACAAAATAGGAATTAAGTATTTTTTATTGTTACATCTGTATTTAATAAAAGCCCCAAAGAAAAGCAGGATTTAATCGATACATCAAGAATTAGCCAGATATACAGATCTTGAGTTAAATCATGAGGTTTTTTATATGTTTCTGAATTACTAGTATTATTGTGTATCTAATTCATACTAGAACCACTAGAGCTTATTTCTATATATCAATGACACTTTATCCAAAATTAATATGAGCTTTTAGGTATATTTTTATTCTCTACTCTTCTGTTCAATGGAAAGGTTGTTAAGGAACGTCTGACTTCAAAGCTACAAAGGTAGAGCTTGTTCTTAATCCTTTTAATAAACATATCAAGTTTTTGATTTAAATATATATCTTAACTGAATACAATTAATTAGATTTTTGTATCATGTCGTTTGCCTTAAATGTCTGGTTATATCGTCATACACTAATGTAAAGAAGAATTTTGAAATTTTTAAAAACCTCTTTAGGTCGGGGCCTTTTTTGGGTACCATGACGCTCTGGGGGAAATATTTTTGCCGCTCTATTCCTACGTTTAATATGCATATTACCAGTGGCGTAACAATTATTTATGCCCCCCGCCAATCAAAAATAAGACCCTTTGACGTTGAAAAAAGTCAAAACATATGCCTACTCTATTAATCAATTTATCATATTGAATATAACATTAGTAGTAGAATACAAAATAAGTAATAAGCTACTACAAAGAAAACGTTACATATTAATTACTGGTCTCTAATATTTAAATTTGCTAAAATACAAGATTTCTCCGGCGAGCCTTTTTTCTGCAAAAACATCGACTGTTGTATTTATGTTTAATTGTCTTGCAATAGTATTTTCCATATTTATTAATGCTAAGGACGATAATCTTGTTTCAGACATGGTACTTGTAAATAAGTCTTTATTAATTTTAATTTCGAAAATGATCTTTCTGCACTCGCCGATGTTACGGGTAGGGTCATAAATAATAAATAAGTATTACATACTTAGGGAATGCTGGCACTAGTACAATGGAAATCTATTAAAACTATTATAGCTGCTTGATAAATACAACTAGCAGCTTGCAGCTGGGGCTTTAAAGAAGTTCTTACAAATTGCAGTTGTTGAAAGAAGTCATTAGTCAGATCTAGCGGGTAAGCATCAATCAACTTCCTTGCTTCGCGAAAAAATCCTCGTCGGGTAAAAAAAGGTATTCTCTATTGGGATCCAAAATATTAAAAACATTGTTCACTTTGCTGATACTCGGAAACCTGTTCTGTATTTGCGAAGTTATAATATCTAAATTGGCCAAATATACGCAAATTTTGTGTTTTTGACTTCCGTTAGAAATGCGCTCATCTTGACAAAGTTCACAAAATGCTTTTTTATTCGCCCAGTCCGACTTACTTTGAATTTAGAAGTAATCCCGTGATGGGTTGCGAATGATTCAACATTCTTGAGAAACTCTTCGTAATTATTTCTCAAATCTGTTAAAGCATTTTTACTATTTAGTAACAATTCAGTAGCCCGCGATAAATCCATATTAATAGATTGCAAATGTTTAGTGGCAACTTCAATGGATTCCAGACTTTAACATTGTAAAATAGTAATATATACAAATTCAAACTGATCAACCTTTAACTTTATGTCATTAGCTGCTTTTTTCTCCCCATTGTCTTTTGAAACTAATATAATTTTAGAAAGTGTTTTCAAAATTATTGCATAATTGTGTTTGATTGAAATGACCGTTTGATATCTCGATGACCATCGAGTTGCGGATAATGTTTTTAATGTGGCGGTGTTCCGTTTTAAAGGTGTACTATTTTGCATTTGCAATAAAAGGTTCCATCTCTTTATACTCAGGCCAAAAAGATTATAAATCTGCTGTATCAAGACGTGATAATTGCTTATCTTTAATATATTATTACATGCATCTTGTAATACTAAATTTAAATTGTGTGAAGCACAATGAACATATTCTACGTAGGGTTGAACAATTTTGATTTTTTTTTTAACTCCACAGTATACTCCACTCATATTCGCTGCCCCATCATACCCTTGCCTACGACATTTTGCAATAAGTATCGAATTGTTTTCTAAAAAAGCTAGTACAGAGTCAGCAATACTTTGCCCTGTTTGGTTATGAATATCGCAAAAACCCAAAAACGATTTATTTATTTTTAGACCAATAGGAATATTATAAACGGGATCGTTTTGAGTAATTACGTATCTTATAACAATAGATAATTGGACTGTTTTGGATATACATTAGTATTTATCAACTTACCTTGTGTAAAACACTATTTAAAATATTTATATATTTAATAATTGGCTTATAGCCGTAATTTTGAACTTTGCTTCCAGTCTATATCTGAAATAAGTCAAAAAACTTGACAATGTCAGATATGATTGACAAAAATGCTAAACGTAACTAAAAGTTAGGTTTATGTATTATTCTGTACACGATTTAAATTTGTAAATTTCCCAATTAATCATCGGTCTCAGTGGCGTAATTGGTAAACGCACAGTCCCGGCAAGACTAAGATGCAGGTTGAAATCCTCTCCAAGACCTTATATTTTTCTCTTTCAATTAGTAGCTCGATTTGAAATGATCATTTGGGCTTTGCATAAAAGTCCAAGTTATTATTTCATCTTTTTAATTGTAGTACGTTAGTATTTATCAACTTACCTTGTGTAAAAACACTTTAAAATATTTATAATATGCTATGAATCCACCAAAATACGGGAACTACAGTTTTCGAATCGAGCCTCACGAATTGTGCGTCAAAGAATGCTGTGAAACCTACAAAAAGCTATTAACTTAACTGGTCCGTTGACTTTCTTCTGTTCATCGCCTCGGCTGCTCCCCTAGATAAACCTTCATCCTCATTCATAAAAAAAAACAAACACATTCCTACCACAAACATCAACGTTAACTCTATTTACATCAATATTCACAATACATTAAAATTTCAAAATTAAAAATTCAGCATAAATTTCAGTATCAGAAAATTTCAAGATTTAAATCTGTTATCATTTTAATGTGCATCCAAAATTAAAGTCCTTGTAGGATGCCGACTAATTAATATAACAATATATGCAGACCTGAGTCTGAGTACAAAGGGAGCATCTACCACCCCTTTACGTTAATTAACCAGGTTCGTCTAATTGAGCTCAAAGACATACCCAAATTTTCATCAAGAACATAAATACTAAATACTCCTTTCTACTTAAACAAGAAAATTTCACCTAAAAATTAAAAATTTGCTGTTAGTACAATTTCACTACTGTCCATTTTAAGTAAATCAATTATAAAGTTATTCAACACACACCAACACATCAAAAATCGAACAACAAAGCATAAGTTACCTGAAGGTTACTGCACTAGTGGCTTCAATGTACATAGTCCTTGCTAATTTCACCATTCCAACTGGGTTATGTTACGTCCTCGGATTACTGGTCGCTTTTAAACATTTTCTCTACACCACCATTTATCTATAGTTGTTTCAGTGCTTTTCCGGAACTCATTTGTGTATATCTGAAGCTTGTTTTGTGGATCCAGACACGTTTACGAATCATTTAATTATTAACACCCCCGAAAAATAGCAAAGAAATTCATACTTCTTTCACAAATATACGCCAAAACTGCCTACTTTTGTGTATTCATTTGTCGTTGCAAATTTTACTAGTTGGTACAGTGATACTAAACTTTATTACCTTGTATCTTCTTTTCTAAGTGCACTAAATTACATTTATTGTAGCACGTAAAGAACAAACTGTTTTAAATCACCAAAATATACGAGCAAACTGTTTAAATTATTCTATCAAACTCGGAAAACTAAAAAGCACTGTTTAACGCATTGAATCAATTCGATAATCTAAGAGAGCTTGTTCATATTAACCTGGGTATATATAGAGGTTAGCCCGTCTGTCGGTCTTGTCCCCAAAACGGACAATTCTTCAGAATTTCGCATGCTATGTTCCCATTCCGCAGCCCGGCATGCGATTTTTACGAAATTTGCACTAGCACCAGTTAGATCTCAGAAATTTCGACACGGCTCGCAACGTCTGGAAATAACTAATTAATTTTTATACAGAAATGTTATTTCTACCTCTCAAGTTTGCCTCTTATTTTCAACCAATCGCAACCCAGTGACGTTGCTCCACTCACGCCTTTTACTATATGTGTCTCAGTCTTGCGCATATTATCTGTCTCTATCTACCCTGTTCTTATTGGTGCAAATTGATATTCTTTATTATCGATTATTTCAGTCCATGTGGACTGTGAAATAACCCACCTTTAGCATTTCTCGTAACTATTAAGCTACGGTTTCTCCAAGATTCTCTGTAACCATTTGTTATCTGCCAAATTTACGCACAATGAGCCTTTTAAAAATACGCAGGTGTTCAAACATAATACTTCTAAATAACACTTCTACGATTTGCATTTTATTGGGTTTTTACAAGTTTTTATAGATATTATATGTTACTAATGGTTCAATTAACTCCAATTAAAATAATACCCTTTAATTTTTAGTGACTCCTAATCAAATATTAATTATTATCTGTACATTTTGTTTAATACTTGTTACCCAAACTTGAATCAATTAATATAAATTTTGCACGTAATTTCTATTTGTTCCTTTACTCAGAATAATTATATTACACGTGGAGCTTTTTAATACTGCTTCCCTTTTTTTTATAGCAAGCGTCTTGTACATAATTTAGCTCCCTTATTTTTAATGAAACGAATGAATTTTTATTCTCCACGGTTTTTTTAATAACGCATACCTTTTCCCAAAGCTTCTACACGGTGATTAAAATTATTTGATGTAATTATTTAATTTTCTACCCTGGTCTAAATATGAGTATTTTCCCCCTATTTAAATACAAATAATCCCACTTATTTGAATGCAAATATAAAACATTTAAACCGCAAACAAAATTTCCAAAGAAAATTGCCTATCTCTCTCTACCCTTATCTATCTAACTTACCTAACTTATATCCAATCCAAAAAAATTATTTACACCTGTCCTATATTCCTATCTTATTCCTAACTCTCACCTAATTCTATAAACTGAAATTATCCCTAACTTCATCCTACTTATCCATCTAATCCTATATACATCCTATATACCTATCCTATTCCTAACTTTTAACTAATCTTCACTATACTTTACTTCCCCCTAACTAATTCTATATATCTATCCAATTCTTATTCTATTCCTAACTCGCCACTAATCTTATAAAAAATATCTACACTTAACCTATCTCATTTTCTTCCTACATTTAATTTTCCTTTTTATCTTATATACCTATTTCTAACTATCTCCCGTATTTATCCTATGCCTAGCTCTATTTTCTATAACTATACTAAAATTCACCTATCTCTATCCTTTGTTCATCAAGTTATTTAAATCTAACTCTCTTTTTGATCCTCCAAGTCTTTCTTCTTACCATCCTAATACTCTTCATCCCTATTTCTCCCCCTTCTATATCTATACTTAACATCCCTATTATCTCACATAAAATAAACTCATCCCTATTTTCCTTACTCTTAAATATTGCTTCTTCTTCAGTCTCTACACATGTCTGTTTCTTATTTACTCTTTTTTTTCTTTCTGCCGACAAACCAAACGATACTACCTTAAAATTATCGATTTTTCTCTCTACGGAAAATCCTATGTACCTTCTAGAATTCTTGTGTAATGGAATCAGCCAGAATGAATTCCTTAAATCTACTTTATTAAAAACAAACTTGCCATTTAATCTCGTCAAAAATGTGTCCATGGATGGTGGACAATGGAATTGCGGTTTGGTCCGTTGATTAATTTTTCGTGCATCTTTAATTAATTCTACCTTCACCTGCTCCCGATATGCTGCTGTTGCTTCTACCGCCACTAATTCTGCAAGTTTTTGTACTAAAGTTTGAACCTCTACTCTCCTATCCTCTGGACATCTTATTGTGTTGATCTGTTTAACTTCATCATCCTCTACCTCTACTACATTAATACTAAACCCCGTGTCATCCTCTGTGACTTCATAACTGTCCTTCCATGGCACTACCCTATCCTTAATCCTTACTACCTTCCTTTCCATATCTATCAAAACCCCTAACTTCATCATACAGTCAACACCTAAAATGCTCTGAAACTTCAGTCCAGGTACAATTACAAACTCCTGTTCACAGCTTAAACCTCCTATATCTATCCTAAGCACCACAACACTATTTACTACAGCAAACTTCTTTTTATTTGGAGCTACTAAATGGCTACGCTTTATAGGCATAATTCTATCACAAACCTTATCTCTAATTTTGCTGACGAATTCCTCCGATATTAAACTCGTCTCTGCCCCTGTATCCAGTAATACTTCTACATTATTCTCAAAAATTCCTATATTAATAATTGGCAAACATAATTTTTCCTCAGTTTCTGGCTCTACTTCCTCCTCAATTTTGAAAAATTTACGTGGATGTTCATATACATTTACACTGAAATCTAGTGGTCTGTCGCGTTCTAAAAATCCTGTCCAGGTCTGTTTTCCCTACTTGGTCCTGGTCTAGCCGTCACCTCAGCGTATGTCCTAGGCGTTTCCACTCGTTCCGTGTCTGTATTAGCAGTCTCCCTCATGTCCGGTGAACTTTTCCTTCTGGTAGGTTCCGGTCTCGGTGCAGGTCCCCTTCCTAAACTATTACTTCTAACGTATGGTCGTCTCTGTTCCCAATTCTGTCGCTGGTATCCGTAACTATTCCCCCTTCTAGCATAGTTGTCCCGTCTATTGTTAAACCTAACTGTGTTGATCTGTCTTTCCCTATTATCCCGAGGTCGTCCACTACTTACGTCGTCGTACCTCTGCAGGTATTCTAAAAACATTTCTCTGTCCACTATGTTCTGTAGTGCTACGTGTTGTCTTACTTCTACCTCGAAGTGTCGTGATAAATACTTGATAATTTGTCGGTACGTCAGTGGTGGGTTCAGTTGCTTTGCTATGCTATACTTGCGTATAGCATATTGCTCCTACTTCCTGAAAATTCTCCCTTAAATTTCCTGTGACTAAGTCGTCTCGTACCTGGTCTTGTCTGTGGTCACTCCAGTAGTGCTTTAAAATCTGTCTTCAAAGTCCGTGTAGGTGTCTATGTCCTGTCCTACTAAATTGTACCATGCTTCCGCGTTGTCTTTCAATAAAGCCTTTATCGTATTCAGTTTAGTCTGTTCGTCAAATAAATTTCCCACTAGATTTCTTACACTATTAATAAAAATTTGTGGATTTATCCTGTTATCGCCATAAAACTTCATGTGTTGGTCCAATGATACTCCACCTGTAGAAAATCTGGGACCATCCCCCGTTAAACTTGACATTTATATTTGATGCTACTAACTTCGCGTTCTACCCTGCCTAACTGATCCCTACATGAGTCCGTCACTTCAGTCATTTTTATATTAATCTTTTCTTCACAAAAAATGCGTACTTCGGACCTTAAATGTCCCATTTCCTGTCGAAGACCTGTAATATCACGCTCATTTTTATCAACCCTATTTTCAACTTCCCCCATCTTTACGGTAAGACTATTTTTAAATTCTGAAACTTCTTGATTCGTCTTATCTATTTTCTGACTAATCTCCTCTAACTTCCTGTTCGATTCTTCACTCATTTGCTCAAATTTTCGATTTGAGTCCTCTCTAACCCCACTTAACGTCTCATTCATTCTTTCAAGCATCCTCATTATCATCTCGTTTCCTTGATCCCCTGATTCCGTCCTCGACTGATCTCTACTGCCTCCAGCTTCTTCCATTTTCGAATTTTTCCCACACAATGCACTATCGTCACTTCCAATTTCCACTCCTTGACTCCTTAACCACTCCTTTCTCTGCATACGTTCTACTCACTCACACACACTCTAAAATACTTTTAAATTTATACACAAACAGAAACTCTCTCTCTCTCAGATCGCCAGTTTCCTGGAATAAAATCACAAAAATTTTATTTGGAACTCGAGCCTCACTTTTGGGTCGCCAAGAATGCTGTGATCCACCTATTAGAATCGAGCCTCACGAATTGGGCGCCAAGAATGCTATGAATCCACCAAAATACGGGAACTACAGTTTTCGAATCGAGTCTCACGAATTGTGCGTCAAAGAATGCTGTGAAACCTACAAAAAGCTATTAACTTAACTGGTCCGTTGACTTTCTTCTGTTCATCGCCTCGGCTGCTCCCCTAGATAAACCTTCATCCTCATTCATAAAAAAAAACAAACTCATTCCTACCACAAACATCAACGTTAACTCTATTTACATCAATATTCACAATACATTAAAAATTCAGCATAAATTTCAGTATCAGAAAATTTCAAGATTTAAATCTGTTATCATTTTAATGTGCATCCAAAATTAAAGTCCTTGTAGGATGCCTACTAATTAATACAGTATTGCCCGAAATAAACAGTACTGAAATTGTAATTGTTTTGTATATTTAAAAAATACATATTATTGACACTTTATTATATGTTCTAAATGTGCACCTCCTCGTTCGAGACAGACTTCATAACGATGTTCTAAGTTTCTGGTCATGTTATTGAATAAGGGTTGTCTCAGGGCTGCGAAGAAGACTCTAACGGCATCCTTTAATTCATCGATGGTTTGTGGTGCCCGTTTGAAAACGGCATTTTTAGCCATGCCCCAAATGTATGCGTCTGGAGGTGTGAGGTCTGGAGAATGTGAAGGATAAGGGAAGTCAGTAAATCGTGATATGAATTTGCTTGGAAAATGTTCTTGAAGAAATTGACGAATTGCGGCAGCAGTATGGCAAGTTGCCCCGTCCTGCTGAAAAAATTGGTTTCGAAATGCCAAGTTACGTGCACGACAGAATTGACGTAGATCAGGGATAAATCGTGTTAAAATTTGTCTGTACCTCTGTTGATTAAGTGTGACTTGCCTACCATTCTCTTCGATAAAGTACGGACCAATGATTCCGTGTCCGGAAACAGCACACCAGTCACTCACTTTTCACTATGTAAAGGAACCTCTTGAACCTCATCGGGTCTGGCAAAGCCCAGAAATCGATTTGTGCGACGATTCACATAGCCTGACAAGTGAAAATGTGCTTCGTCTGAAAACCAAACATTTTTCAAAAATTCAGGATTTTCATACTGTAACGCGAGAATTCTGGCGCAATATTCCACTCTACTGCGATAATCCGAGGATGTAGTTGTTGATGTACCTGAATCACATACGAAAATGTACCCAGCTCCTTCAGGATTCTTTGAAAGGAAGTTCTTTTAAATCAAGTTGTAACGCTGTCCTTGCCTGGCTGACTTTCGGATTTTCTAAGATTTGCTCAAAACACGTTCATGGTTATTGTTGTTGTTAACTGTCCTGGGACGCCCCGAGTTTCCTTTTCGTTGGCACAATACACTACCTGTATTTCTAAACTTTTCAATAACCTTCAAAATTACAGCATTACTTGGAGAACGTTTATTAAACCTTTGTGTGAATTGACCAGACACGTATAGCAAACTTGCACCATTATGTCGGCCGATTCCGTATGAACGAAAATAACACTCTACCAGAAACACTTTCTCCTCTGTACTTAACACCATTTTTAACAATTAGGCCCTACTAATTACTTGTTTGAGGTTTACTTGACAGGTCTATACTAGCTAACTTGAGTGTGACAGCGCACGCATAAAAACACCGCCAACTTAGTTTCAGTACTGTTTATTTCGGGCAATACTGTATAACAATATATGCAGAGTACAAAGGGAGCATCTACCACCCCTTTACGTTAATTAACCAGGTTCGTCTAATTGAGCTCAAAGACATACCCAAATTTTCATCAAGAACATAAATACTAAATACTCCTTTCTACTTAAACAAGAAAATTTCATCTAAAAATTAAAAATTTGCTGTTAGTACAATTTCACTACTGTCCATTTTAAGTAAATCAATTATAAAGTTATTCAACACACACCAACACATCAAAAATCGAACAACAAAGCATAAGTTACCTGAAGGTTACTGCACTAGTGGCTTCAATGTACATCGTCCTTGCTAATTTCACCATTCCAACTGGGTTATGTTACGTCCTCGGATTACTGGTCGCTTTTAAACATTTTCTCTACACCACCATTCATCTAAAGTTGTTTCAGTGCTTTTCCGGAACTCATTTGTGTATATCTGAAGCTTGTTTTGTGGATCCAGACACGTTTACGAATCATTTAATTATTAACACCCCCGAAAAATAGCAAAGAAATTCATACTTCTTTCACAAATATACGCCAAAACTGCCTACTTTTGTGTATTCATTTGTCGTTGCAAATTTTACTAGTTGGTACAGTGATTCTAAACTTTATTACCTTGTATCTTCTTTTCTAAGTGCACTAAATTACATTTATTGTAGCACGTAAAGAACAAACTGTTTTAAATCACCAAAATATACGAGCAAACTGTTTAAATTATTCTATCAAACTCGTAAAACTAAAAAGCACTGTTTAACGCATTGAATCAATTCGAAAATCTAAGAGTGCTTGTTCATATTAACCTGGGTATATATAGAGGTTAGCCCGTCTGTCGGTCTTGTCCCCAAAACGGACAATTCTTCAGAATTTCGCATGCTATGTTCCCATTCCGCAGCCCGGCATGCGATTTTTACGAAATTTGCACTAGCACCAGTTAGATCTCAGAAATTTCGACACGGCTCGCAACGTCTGGAAATAACTAATTAATTTTTATACAGAAATGTTATTTCTACCTCTCAAGTTTGCCTCTTATTTTCAACCAATCGCAACCCAGTGACGTTGCTCCACTCACGCCTTTTACTATATGTGTCTCAGTCTTGCGCATATTATCTGTCTCTATCTACCCTGTTCTTATTGGTGCAAATTGATATTCTTTATTATCGATTATTTCAGTCCATGTGGACTGTGAAATAACCCACCTTTAGCATTTCTCGTAACTATTAAGCTACGGTTTCTCCAAGATTCTCTGTAACCATTTGTTATCTGCCAAATTTACGCACAATGAGCCTTTTAAAAATACGCAGGTGTTCAAACATAATACTTCTAAATAACACTTCTACGATTTGCATTTTATTGGGTTTTTACAAGTTTTTATAGATATTATATGTTACTAATGGTTCAATTAACTCCAATTAAAATAATACCCTTTAATTTTTAGTGACTCCTAATCAAATATTAATTATTATCTGTACATTTTGTTTAATACTTGTTACCCAAACTTGAATCAATTAATATAAATTTTGCACGTAATTTCTATTTGTTTCTTTACTCAGAATAATTATATTACACGTGGAGCTTTTTAATACTGCTTCCCTTTTTTTTTATAGCAAGCGTCTTGTACATAATTTAACTCCCTTATTTTTAATGAAACGAATGAATTTTTATTCTCCACGGTTTTTTAATAACGCATACCTTTTCCCAAAGCTTCTACACGGTGATTAAAATTATTTGATGTGATTATTTAGTTTTCTACCCTGGTCTAAATATGAGTAATATATATACATATATATATATATATATATATATATATATAAAAGACAAGTTATTTGCAGTCCGCAATAAGAAATTGTATAGAACAATATATAAAATAAGATGTATCTGTAAACAAACTCTATGAAAATAATAGAGTCTATTGACGAATACAAATCGGGCTGGTAGTTATATAGCCATTAACAAAACATTAGCTTATTACTTCATAGGGGAGGAAACATCCACTGACCGACGGTTTCGGCTTTATTAAGCCTCCTCAGAGTGAAATAGTCTCCAAGAACCCTATGAAGTAATCGAAGCTATTATACTGGTATAATTTTGAAACAATATTTCACTCTGAGGAGGCTTAATAAAGCCGAAACCGTCGGTCAGTGGATGTTTCCTCCCCTATGAAGTAATAAGCTAATGTTTTGTTAATGGCTATATAACTACCAGCCCGATTTGTATTCGTCAATAGACTCTATTATTTTCATAGAGTTTGTTTACAGATACATCTTATTTTATATATTGTTCTATACAATTTCTTATTGCGGACTGCAAATAACTTGTCTTTTCTTATTTGATTTGCCTTGGGGCATGAACCCGGGTGTCGCCGCGAGAAGGTTTGTTACGTTTGCAAATAAATTTTGCTGTAACATTCCGCAACTCTCAAATGGCCCCACGTACTTGTATAGCCATCTATAGGATTTACTATGTAGTTTCGGTTCAATTCTGTACTACCACACTTTAGTAGTGTTGGTGTTTTATCACCTGATGGCGGTTTTATTTACTTTTGCCATAGTACAGATATTGTTTCGAAATTATACCAGTATAATAGCTTCGATTACTTCATAGGGTTCTTGGAGACTATTTCACTCTGAGGAGGCTTAATAAAGCCGAAATCGTCGGTCAGTGGATGTTTCCTCCCCTATGAAGTAATAAGCTAATGTTTTGTTAATGGCTATATAACTACCAGCCCGATTTGTATTCGTCAATAGACTCTATTATTTTCATAGAGTTTGTTTACAGATACATCTTATTTTATATATTGTTCTATATATATATATATATATATATATATATATATATATATATAAAATACTCATATTTAGACCAGGGTAGAAAATTATATAATCACATCAAATAATTTTAATCACTGTGTAGAAGCTTTTGGAAAAGGTACGCGTTATTAAATAACAGCGTGAAGCATAAAAATTCATTCGTTTTATTAAAATTAAGAAATTTAAATTATTTATAAGACGCTTTATATCAAAAGAAACAGTATTAAAAAGCTCTGCGTGTAATTTAATTATTCCGAGGAAAGAAACAAATGGAAATTACGTGCAAAATTTATATTAATTAACCCTATTTTAAGTAACCGGTAGTAAAACAAAGTGTACACATAATAATTAATATTTAACTTGTATTCGCTAAAAATGAAAGGATAGAAGTCAATTTTAATTGGAGTTAATTAAACCATTATTAATAATAAGCATAAAAGTCTGTGAAAATCCAAGATTATAATACCAGAAAATAAAGCTCTGAGAATTAATATTATTTTGAACACCTGCGTAGTTTAAATATCACGTACGGCGAAAATTGTGTAGATAACAAATGGTTTCAAAGAATCTTGGAGAAACCGTGGCTTAATATTCACGAGAAGGTGCGATACGGGGTTATTTAACCCAGATAGTCCACATGGACTAAAATAATCGATAATAAAGAATATCAATTTGCGCCAATACGAACAGGTTAGAAAAGGAAAGAGAAAATGCGTCAAGCAAAGACACATATAGTAAAAGGCGTGATTTAAGCAACGTCACGAGGATCACAATTGGTTGAAAATAGGATGCAAATATCAGAGGTAGAAACAACGATTTCTGTACAAAATTAATTAGTTTTTCTCGGACATGTTTGCGTGCCGTGTGAGAATTTCTAAGATTTTCAACTGGCGAGTGCAAAATTCGTAAAAACCGACGCACAGGCTACGGACTGGGAACCTAGCATGCGAAATTCTTTAGAATTACCCGTTTTGAGGACTCGACCGACAGACAGGCTAACGGCTATATATACCCAGGGGAATATAAACAAGCTTTCTTACATCCGCGATTTGATTCAGTACGTTAAACAGTGCATTTTAGTTTGATAGAATAATTTAAAGTTTGCTCGTATATTTTGGTGATTTAAAACAGTTTGTTATTTACGTGCTAACATGAATATACTTTAGTGCACTTAGATACAAGGTAATAAAATTTAGTATCACTGTACCAATTAGCAAAATTTACAACGACAAATGTATACACAAAGTAGGCAGTTTTGGCGTATATTGGTGAAAGAAGTATGAATTTCTTTGTTATTTTTCGGGGGTGTTAATAATTAAATGGTTCAAAAACGTGTCTGGATCCACAAAACCAGGGTCAGATATACACAGATGAGTTCCGGAAAAGCCCAGAAACAACTTTAAATAAATGGTGATGGAGAAAATTTTAAAGCGTTGAGAATCAGAAGCCGTAAATATAACCCAGTTGGAATGGTGTGATTAACAAAAGGGACGATGTACATTGAAGCTACGAGTGCAAGTAACCTTCAGGTAAATTATACTATTTTGTTTGAACTTTGAGATGTTGGTGTGTGTTGAATAACTTTCTAATTTGTTTATTTAAAATGGACAGTAGTGGAATTGTACTAACAATAATATTTTAATTTTAAGGTGAAATTTGCTTGTTTAAGTAGAAAGGGGTATTTAGTATTGATGTTCTGGATTATGATAAAAGTATGGGTATGTCTTTGAGCTCAATTAGACAAATCTGGTTAATTAACGTAAAGGGGTGGTAGATGCTCCCTTTATACTCTGCATATATTGTTATAGTAATTAGTAGGCATCCTACAAGAACTTTAATTCTGGATGCACATTAAAATGATAATAAATTTAATTTTGAAATTTTCCGATATTAAAATTTATGCTGAATATTAATTTTGAAATTTTAATGTATTGTGAATATTGATGTAAATAGAGTTGACGTTGATGTTTGTGGTAGGAATGTGTTTGTTTTTTTTTATGAATGAGGAGGTTTATAAAATTAGGTGAGCAGCCGAGGCGAAAAGAGGATCACAGCAGTTTATGACGCCCAAACTTTGGGACTAGAATTTTTTTGTTGAAAAGACCCAGTTCCCGCAACCACAGGGAAACACAGCATTCTTTGGCGACCCAAAAGTGAGGCTCGAGTTCCAAATAAAATTTTTGTGATTTTATTCCAGGAAACTGGCGATCTGAGAGAGAGAGTTTTTGTGTGTGTATAAATTTAGGAGTATTTTAGAGTGTGTGTGAGTGATTTGAACGTATGCAGAGAAAGGAATGGTTAAGGAGTCAAGGAGTGGAAATTGGAAGTGACGATAGTGCATTGTGTGAAAAAATTTCGAAAATGGAAGAAGCTGGAGGCAGTAGAGATCAGTCGAGGACGGAATCAGGAGAAACAGGAAATGAGTTAATGATGAGAATGTTAGAGGAAATGCGATTAGCTAGGGAAGAATCGAATAGAGCGAGAGAGGACTCAAATCGAAAATTTGACCGAATGAATGAGACATTAACAGGAGTTAGGGAAACCCTAAGTGAGAAAATAGATAAGACGAATAAAGAAGTTTCAGAATTTAAAAATAGTCTTACCGTAAAGATGGGGGAAGTTGAAAATAGGGTTGATAAAAATAAGCGTGACATTACAGGTCTTCGACAGGAAATGGGACATTTAAGGTCCGAAGTACGCATGTTCTGTGAAGAAGAGATTAATGTAAAAATGACTGAAGTGACGGACTCATGTAGGGATCAGTTAGGCAGGGTAGAACGCGAAGTTAGTAGTATCAAATACAACATGTCAAATTTAACGGGGGATGGTCCCAGATTTTCTACAGGTGGAGTATCATTGGACCAACACATGAAGTTTTATGGCGATAACAGGGTAAATCCACAAATTTTTATTAATAGCGTAAGAAATCTAGTGGGAAATTTATTTGACGAACAGACTAAACTAAATACGATAAAGGCTTTATTAAAGGACAATGGAGAAGCATGGTACAATTTAGTAGGACAGGACATAGACACCTACATGGACTTTGAGGACAGATTTTTAAAGCACTACTGGAGTGACCACAGACAAGACCAGGTACGAGACGACTTAATCACAGAGAAATTTAAGGGAGAATTTTCAGGAAGTAGGGAGCAATATGCTATACGCAAGTATAGCATAGCAAAGCAACTGAACCCACCACTGACGGACCGACAAATTATTAAGTATTTATCACGACACTTCGAGGTAGAAATAAGACAGCACGTAGCACTACAGAACATAGTGGACAGAGAAATGTTTTTGGAATACTTGCAGAGGTACGACGACGTAAGTAGTGGACGACTTCGGGAAAATAGGGAAAGACAGATCAACACAGTTAGGTTTGACAATAGAAGGGACAACTACGCTAGACGGGGGAATAGCTACGGATACCAGCGACAGAATTGGGAACAGAGACGACCATACGTTAGGAGTACTAGTTTAGGAAGGGGACCTGCACCGAGACCGGAACCTACCAGAGGGAATAGTTCACCGGACATGAGGGGGACTGCTAACACAGACACGGAACGAGTGGAAACGCCTAGGACATACGCTGAGGTGACGGCTAGACCAGGACCGAGTAGGGAAAACAGACCTGGACAGGATATTTAGAACGCGACAGACCACTAGATTTCAGTGTAAATGTGTATGAACATCCACGTGAATTTTTCAAAATTGAGGAGGAAGTAGAGCCAGAAACTGTAGAAAAATTATGTTTGCCAATTATTAACATAGAAATTTTTGAGAATAATATAGAAGTATTACTTGATACAGGGGCAGAGGCGAGTTTAATATCGGAGGAATTCGTCAGCAAAATTAGGGATAAGGTTTGTGATAAATTATGCCTATAAAGCGTAGCCATTTGGTAGCTCAAATAAAAGAAGTTTGCTGTAGTAAATAGTGTTGTGGTGCTTAGGATAGATATAGGAGGTTTAAGCTGTGAACAGGAGTTTGTAATTGTACCTGGACTGAAGTTTCAGAGCATTTTAGGTGTTGACTGTATGATGAAGTTAGGGGTTTTGATAGATATGGAAAGGAAGGTAGTAAGGATTAAAGATAGGGTAGTGCCATGGAAGGGCAGTTATGAAGTCACAGAGGATGACACGGGGTTAAGTATTAATGTAGTAGAGGTAGAGGATGATGAGGTTAAACAGATCAACACAATAAGATGTCCAGAGGATAGGAAAGTAGAGGTTCAAGCTTTAGTACAAAAACATGCAGAATTAGTGGGGGTAGAAGCAACAGCAGCATATAGGGAGCAGGTGAAGGCAGAATTCATTAAAGATGCAGGGAAAATTAATCAACGGACCAAACCGCAATTCCATTGTCCACCATCCAGGGACACATTTTTGACGAGATTAAATGGCAAGTTTATTTTAATAAAGTAGATTTAAGGAATTCATTCTGGCGGATTCCATTACATAAGAATTCTAGAAGGTACATAGGATATTCCATAGAGGGGAAAATCGATAATTTTAAAGTAGTATCGTTTGGTTTGTCGAGAGAAAAGAAAATAATAATAAATAAGAAACAGACATGTGTAAAGACTGAAGAAGAAGCAATATTTAAGAATCAGGATAATAGGGATGATAAGTTTATTTTATGTGAGATAATAGGGAAGATAAGTATAGATATAGAAGGAGGAGAAATAAGGATGAAGAGTATTAGGATGGTGAGAAGAAAGACTTGGAGGATCAAAAAGAGAGTTAGATTTAAATAACTTGATGAACAAA
Organism: Platerodrilus igneus; assembly: GCA_036346225.1. NCBI lineage: Eukaryota > Metazoa > Arthropoda > Insecta > Coleoptera > Lycidae > Platerodrilus > Platerodrilus igneus. The sequence goes on from JARFIW010000020.1 coordinate 2,968,103, forward strand.
GGATAGAGATTGGTGAATTTTAGTATAGATATAGAAGAGAGTAGATAGGAGTACAATAGAGTAAAATTTAAATAGGATAGGGATAGAATAGGTGTAGATAGAAGAGTAGAAGTAAGTGTTTATAGAAAATAAAACTAGGTATAGGATAAATATGGGAGATAATTAGAAATAGGTTTAGGATGAGAATAAATAGTAAATGTAGGAAGAAAATAAGATAGGTTAAGTGTAGATATTTCAAATAAGATTAGTGGAGAGTTAGGAATAGAGTAAGAGTAGGATAGGTATATAGGATTAGGTAGGGAGAAGCAAAGTATAGTGAAGATTAGTTAAAAGTTAGGAATAGGATAGGGATATAGGGTAGGTGTAAATATTTTTTTGGATTGGAGGCAAAGTAGGTAAGTTAGATAGATAAGGGTAGAGAGAGATAGGCAATTTTTTGTAATTCTTTTGTCTAAATGCTTTATATTTGCATTCAAATAAGTGGGATTATTTGTATTCAAATAGGGGGAAAATACTCATATTTAGACCACGGTAGAAAATTATATAATCACATCAAATAATTTTAATCACTGTGTAGAAGCTTTTGGAAAAGGTACGCGTTATTAAATAACAGCGTGAAGCATAAAAATTCATTCGTTTTATTAAAATTAAGAAATTTAAATTATTTATAAGACGCTTTATATCAAAAGAAACAGTATTAAAAGCTCTGCGTGTAATTTAATTATTCCGAGGAAAGAAACAAATGGAAATTACGTGCAAAATTTATATTAATTAACCCTATTTTAGGTAACCGGTAGTAAAACAAAGTGTACACATAATAATTAATATTTAACTTGTATTCGCTAAAATGAAAGGATAGAAGTCAATTTTAATTGGAGTTAATTAAACCATTATTAATAATAAGCATAAAAGTCTGTGAAAATCCAAGATTATAATACCAGAAAATAAAGCTCTGAGAATTAATATTATTTTGAACACCTGCGTAGTTTAAATATCACGTACGGCGAAAATTGTGTAGATAACAAATGGTTTCAAAGAATCTTGGAGAAACCGTGGCTTAATATTCACGAGAAGGTGCGATACGGGGTTATTTAACCCAGATAGTCCACATGGACTAAAATAATCGATAATAAAGAATATCAATTTGCACCAATACGAACAGGTTAGAAAAGGAAAGAGAAAATGCGTCAAGCAAAGACACATATAGTAAAAGGCGTGATTTAAGCAACGTCACGAGGGTCACAATTGGTTGAAAATAGGATGCAAATATCAGAGGTAGAAACAACGATTTCTGTACAAAATTAATTAGTTTTTCTCGGACATGTTTGCGTGCCGTGTGAGAATTTCTAAGATTTTCAACTGGCGAGTGCAAAATTCGTAAAAACCGACGCACAGGCTACGGACTGGGAACCTAGCATGCGAAATTCTTTAGAATTACCCGTTTTGAGGACTCGACCGACAGACAGGCTAACGGCTATATATACCCAGGGGAATATAAACAAGCTCTCTTACATCCGCGACTTGATTCAGTACGTTAAACAGTGCATTTTAGTTTGATAGAATAATTTAAAGTTTGCTCGTATATTTTGGTGATTTAAAACAGTTTGTTATTTACGTGCTAACATGAATATACTTTAGTGCACTTAGATACAAGGTAATAAAATTTAGTATCACTGTACCAATTAGCAAAATTTACAACGACAAATGTATACACAAAAGTAGGCAGTTTTGGCGTATATTGGTGAAAGAAGTATGAATTTCTTTGTTATTTATTGGGGGTGTTAATAATTAAATGGTTCAAAAACGTGTCTGGATCCACAAAACCAGGGTCAGATCTACACAGATGAGTTCCGGAAAAGCCCAGAAACAACTTTAAATAAATGGTGATGGAGAAAATTTTAAAGCGTTGAGAATCAGAAGCCGTAAATATAACCCAGTTGGAATGGTGTGATTAACAAAAGGGACGATGTACATTGAAGCTACGAGTGCAAGTAACCTTCAGGTAAATTATACTATTTTGTTTGAACTTTGAGATGTTGGTGTGTGTTGAATAACTTTCTAATTTGTTTATTTAAAATGGACAGTAGTGGAATTGTACTAACAATAATATTTTAATTTTAAGGTATAATTTGCTTGTTTAAGTAGAAAGGGGTATTTAGTATGGATGTTCTGGATTATGATAAAAGTATGGGTATGTCTTTGAGCTCAATTAGACGAACCTGGTTAATTAACGTAAAGGGGTGGTAGATGCTCCCTTTATACTCTGCATATATTGTTATAGTAATTAGTAGGCATCCTACAAGGACTTTAATTCTGGATGCACATTAAAATGATAATAAATTTAATTTTGAAATTTTCCGATATTAAAATTTATGCTGAATATTAATTTTGAAATTTTAATGTATTGTGAATATTGATGTAAATAGAGTTGACGTTGATGTTTGTGGTAGGAATGTGTTTGTTTTTTTTATGAATGAGGAGGTTTATAAAATTAGGTGAGCAGCCGAGGCGAAAAGAGGATCACAGCAGTTTATGACGCCCAAACTGTGGGACTAGAATTTTTTTGTTGAAAGGACCCAGTTCCCGCAACCACAGGGAAACACAGCAATATATATATATATATATATATATATACATATATATATATATATATATATATATATATTGCAATGATATTAAATACTCATCATGCCCCTACTTTGAGCTGCATTATTTATTTGCTATGCTATTTACGTAATTTTCTCACCCCTTACTTCGGGTTGTTATTTTTATTATTATGAACCGGAATTCTTGATTCCCTTCGTTGTGCGCCTTAATTTTCTACGTACTCTAAATTATTGGACCACCATTTTAATATTCACTATTAAGTGTAATTATCTCCTCCTCCAGCTGTTTTCTTAATATTGCTATCAACTGGACTTTATCATTAGACAACTCTATCTACCAATGGCAAAATTCTATACGTTACCGCCTTGCGGGTTATCACTTTCCTATTCAACTTGTGGCTCCGCCTTTGTACTTATTTAAATCTTATGACCTCGGCTTGCATTTATTTGCAATTATAAATTTCAGTAAATTTAGATTTTATATAATGAAACCAATATGTTATGTACAGCTTTTGAAATTATTTGTAATACATTTCTTATAAATTTCATTTATTAACAACCATCTAGTATGTACTCAAAAACCCAAAGTCACCAAAGAAAATTTATTATCTTTACCAACAAAGTGTAGAATATTCTAAACCTGTTTTCTTATTACTCACTCAATATGTATGCAACCTCTTTTGTTGAGTTCTTCACAAGCATATCATATTTAGCAAATTCAATATTAAAAATAAAATAAAAATTCATATGGAAAAACAAATGTCTTATAACTAAAAATCTGACCTGGTTTTATCTTTTTCACATCGACGCTTCCAATAAAAATGATCTTCCCCAATTCTGGATTCCATTCAAATTATTACACTATGGACCACCACCATTAAATTATATACCCCAATTTATTTCAATTCTTCAAACTTAGACTTTTATTATTCTTGCCCCAGACTTAAAATTGTAGTTTGTTTCATCCCTGTACTTCAAGATTGTATTATTCTTCTTTTCCCCTTGACATTTAAATTGTATTATTTTATTTTTTTCTTAACGTCAGAATCCTAGTCTATTTCCCTCAGACCTCGAAACCCTATTATTTTTATGTCTTAGTTTACAATAAATTCATTAAAAACGTACTTACGTTTAAACGGTAATTATAATCTTTATACTCGCACTCATTTTTATTTCACTTTTATAATTATTACGTATTACTTTGTTTTAGTGGCAACGCATTTCGGCCTTCGTTGAGTTCAAAACGGACTTTCTTATCAAGGTGCTTGCTAATATAATCTCAAATTCCCACTCCATCCGTGGGTATGTTCTAGAACTCGTCGCTTGTTTCTGACCAATCAAATAATTGCTTTTAGAGCAGTTTTTGATGCAATGCTCCACGATTTCCCATAATCACAACCTGCCCGCAGCTGTCTTTCATTATCAAGATGTTGTATTTTGATAGATTACTTGCTTTTCCATAAACAAACTGATGCAACTCGACTTTAAATTTTCATGTTTACATGCGATTCACGCAATTTTTAATCATTTATCTTATCAAAATGGTTAGATCTCTGTACGCATTTATATTAACTTCCTGAAACTCTATTTCTATATCCGTATTAATTTAATCGTCTGGAACTCTTTTCTTAATGCGTGTTTAATTACACTTTATCCTTTATTTCTAAATATACGCGTGCTTCCACTGAAAAATATCCTTATTTGTTTTACCTAAATTAACTAAACTTTATCTACAGGGTATTTAATATTTACTATCTACTTAATGAATGTATTTCTCATTCCTACGCCAACTATGCGTCCTCCTAGGTTTATCTGCGTCGTTTAAACTATTTCTACTTTATATACAGGGTGTTGACTACTTACTATCTACAAACTATGTCTATTTCTTAATTATTTCCTTAAATAAGTGCAGTTTTCTGCTGCCTATTCTAATTACTCATTCCTGAACGACTTTTACTATAACGTGCACCCTTAAACAACCCCTTATCACAGCAATATATATATACATATATATATATATATATATATATATATATTACTCATATTTAGACCAGGGTAGAAAATTAAATAATCACATCAAATAATTTTAATCACCGTGTATAATGAATATTATTAGATAATACGCGTTATTAAAACCGTGAAGCATAAAAATTTATTAGTTTCATTAAACATAAGAGATTTAAATCATGTACAAGACGCTTTATATCAAAAGAAGCAGTATTAAAAAGCTCTGCGTGTAATGTAGTTATTCTAAACAAAGGAAATTACGTGCAAAATTTATATTAATTAACCCTATTTTAAGTAACCGGTATTGAACAAAACGTACAGATAGTAATTGAATATTTAATTAGGATTCACTAAAAATTAAAGGGTATTATTTTAATTGAATCGTTAGTAACAGATAATATCTATAGAAACTTGTAAAACCCAATAAAATGCAAATCCTAGAAGTGTTAGTTAGAAGTAGGATGTTTGAACACACCTGCGTATTTTAAAAGGCAATTTCAGTTTAATTTGTTTAGATAAACATGTCGATTCTAAGGATATTGGAAACGGTCAGATGCTTTAGCACGAAATACAAAACAGGGTTTATTTAAAAGCTCATTCGGCGAAAATTTTGCAGATAATTAATGTTTACAAAGAATCTTGGAGAAACCGGGGCTTAATATTCACGAGAAGGTGCGATACGGGGTTATTTAACCCAGATAGTCCACATGGACTGGAAAATAATCGATAATAAAGAATATCAATTTGCACCAATACGAACAGGTTAGAAAAGGAAAGAGAAAATGCGTCAAGCAAAGACACATATAGTAAAAGGCGTGATTTAAGCAACGTCACGAGGGTCACAATTGGTTGAAAATAGGATGCAAATATCAGAGGTAGAATCAACAATTTCTGTACAAAATTAATTAGTTTTTCTCGGACATGTTTGCGTGCCGTGTGAGAATTTCTGAGATTTAACTTGGGCGAGTGAAAAATTCGTAAAAACCGACGCGCAAGCGACGGACTGGGAACATAGCATGAGAAATTCTTAAGAATTGTCTGTTTTGAGGACAAAAGCGACGTGCCGGCTATTCGCTATATATACCGGTGGTAATATGAATTTCGGTCTCTTAGACTTTTGACTATTCGATGCGTTAAAAGCTCTTACATCCGCGACTTGATTGAAGATGTTAAACAGTGCATTTTAGTTTGATAAAATAATTTAAAGTTTGCTTGTATATTTTAGTGATTCAAAATAGTTTGTTATTTACGTGCTAACATGAATGTACTTCAGTGCACTTAGATACAAGGTAATAAAATTTAGTATCACTGTACCAATTAGCAAAATTTACAACGACAAATGTATACACAAAAGTAGGCAGTTTTGGCGTATATTGGCGAAGGACGCATGAATTTCTTTGCTATTTTTCGGGGGTGTTAATAATTAAATGGTTCAAATAAGTGTCTGGATCCACGAAACAAGGGTCAGATATACACAGATGAGTTCCGGAAAAGCCCAGAAACAACTTTAAATAAATGGTGATGGAGAAAATTTTAAAAGCGTTGAGAATTAGAAGCCGTAAATATAATCCTGTTGGAATGGTGTGATTAACTAAAGGAACGATGTACATTGAAGCTACGAGGACAGTAACCTTCAGGTAAATTATACTATTTTGTTTGACATTTTTGTGTGTGTTGAATTACTTTATAATTGATTTACTTTAAATGGACATTAGTGAAATTGTACTAACCATAAAATTTTAATGTTAAGATGAAATTTGCTTGTTTAAGTAGAAAGGGGTATTTAGTATTGATGTTCTGGATTATGATGAAATTTTAGGTATGTCTTTGAGCTCAATTAGACGATCCTGGTTAATTAACGTAAAGGGGTGGTAGATGCTCCCTTTGTACTCTGCATATATTGTTATATTAATTAGTAGGCATCCTACAAGGACTTTAATTCTGGATGCACATTAAAATGATAAGAAAATTAATCTTGAAATTCTTTTTAAAACTGAAATTTATGCGGAGTTTTAATTTGGAAATTTTAATGTATTGTGAATATTGATGTAAATAGAGTTAACGTTGATGTTTGTGGTAGGAATGTGTTTTTTTTTTAAGGAGTGAGGAGGTTTATTAACTAGAGGAGCAGCCGAGGCGATGAACAGAAGAAAGTCAATGGACCAACACAGTTAAGGTAATGAATAGCTTTTTGTAGGATTCACAGCATTCTTGACATCCAATTCGTAGAGGCTCGATTCGAAAAGCGGAGTTCCCGTATTTTGGTGGTATCACAGCAAATTTGGCGCCCAACGTGGGGCTCGAATTTTTTTGTTGAAAGGACCCAGTTCCCGCATTCACAGGAGTATATCACAGCAAATTTGGCGACCCAAAAGTGAGGCTCGAGTTCCAAATAAAATTTTTGTGATTTTATTCCAGGAAACTGGCGATCTGAGAGAATGAGAGTTTCTGTGTGTGTATAAATTTAAGAGTATTTTGAGAGTGTGTGTGAGTGATTAGAACGTATGCAGAGAAAAGAGTGGTTAAGGAGTCAAGGAGTGGAAATTGGAAGTGACGATAGTGCATTGTGTGAAAAAAAATACGAAAATGGAAGAAGCTGGAGGCAGTAGAGATCAGTCGAGGACGGAATCGGGGGATCAAGGAAACGAGATGATATTGAGAATGTTAGAGAGGATGAGTGAAGAATCGAATAAGAAATTTGACCGAATGAATGAGACATTAACAGGAGTTAGGGAAACCCTAAGTGAGAAAATAGATAAGACGAATAAAGAAGTTTCAGAATTTAAAAATAGTCTTACCGTAAAAATGGGGGAGGTTGAAAATAGGGTTGAAAAAAATGAGCGTGATATTACAGGTATTCGACAGGAAATGGGACATTTAAGGTCCGAAGTACGCATTTTTTGTGAAGAAGAGATTAATGTAAAATGACTGAAGTGACGGACTCATGTAGGGATCAGTTAGGCAGGGTAGAACGCGAAGTTAGTAGTATCAAATACAACATGTCAAATTTAACGGGGGATGGTCCCAGATTTTCTACAGGTGGAGTATCATTGGACCAACACATGAAGTTTTATGGCGATAACAGGGTAAATCCACAAATTTTTATTAATAGCGTAAGAAATCTAGTGGGAAATTTATTTGACGAACAGACTAAACTGAATACGATAAAGGCTTTATTAAAGGACAACGCGGAAGCATGGTACAATTTAGTAGGACAGGACATAGACACGTATCAGGACTTTGAAGACAGATTTTTAAAACACTACTGGAGTGACCACAGACAAGACCAGGTACGAGACGACTTAATCACAGGGAAATTTAAGGGAGAATTTTCAGGAAGTATGGAGCAATATGCTATACGCAAGTATAGCATAGCAAAGCAACTGAACCCACCACTGACGGACCGACAAATTATTAAGTATTTATCACGACACTTCGAGGTAGAAATAAGACAGCACGTAGCACTACAGAACATAGTGGACAGAGAAATGTTTTTAGAATACCTGCAGAGGTACGACGACGTAAGTAGTGGACGACCTCGGGATAACAGGGAAAGACAGATCAACACAGTTAGGTTTGACAATAGACGGGACAACTACGCTAGAAGGGGGAATAGTTACGGATACCAGCGACAGAATTGGGAACAGCGACGACCAAACGTTAGGAGTAATAGTTAAGGAAGGGGACCTGCACCGAGACCGGGACCTACCAGAATGAATAGTTCACCAGACATGAGCGGGACTGCTAATACAGACACGGAACTAGTGGAAACGCCTAGGACGTACGCTGAGGTGACGGCTAGACCAGGACCGAGTAGGGAAAACAGACCTGGACAGGATTTTTAGAACGCGACAGACCACTAGATTTCAGTGTAAATGTATATGAACATCCACGTGAATTTTTCAAAATTGAGGAGGAAGTAGAGCCAGAAACTGAGGAAAAATTATGTTTGCCAATTATTAATTTAGAAATTTTTGAGAATAATGTAGAAGTATTACTTGATACAGGGGCAGAGGCGAGTTTAATATCGGAGGAATTCGTCAGCAAAATTAGGGATAAGGTTTGTGATAGAATTATGCCTATAAAGCGTAGCCATTTAGTAGCTCCAAATAAAAAGAAGTTTGCTGTAGTAAATAGTGTTGTGGTGCTTAGGATAGATATAGGAGGTTTAAGCTGTGAACAGGAGTTTGTAATTGTACCTGGACTGAAGTTTCAGAGCATTTTAGGTGTTGACTGTATGATGAAGTTAGGGGTTTTGATAGATATGGAAAGGAAGGTAGTAAGGATTAAGGATAGGGTAGTGCCATGAAAGGGCAGTTATGAAGTCACAGAGGATGACACGGGGTTTAGTATTAATGTAGTAGAGGTAGAGGATGATGAAGTAAAACAGATCAACACAATAAGATGTCCAGAGGATAGGATAGTAGAGGTTCAAGCTTTAGTACAAAAACATGCAGAATTAGTGGGGTAGAAGCAACAGCAGCATATCGGAGCAGGTGAAGGCAGAATTATTTTGATGAGGTTAAGTGGCAAAGTTGTTTTAATAAAGTAGATTTAAGGAATTCATTCTGGCGGATTCCATTACATAAGAAATCTAGAAGGTACATAGGATTTTCCATAGAGGGAAAAATCGATAATTGTAAAGTAGTATCGTTTGGTTTGTCGGCAGAAAGAAAAAAAATAGTAAATGAGAAACAGACATGTGTAGGGACTAAAGAAGAAGTAATATTTAAGAGTCAGGATAAGAGGGATGATAAGTTTATTGTATGTGAGATAATAGGGATGATAAGTATAGATATAGAAGGAGAAGAAATAGGGATGAAGAGTATTAGGATGGTGAGAAGAAAGACTTGGAGGGTCAAGAAGAGAGTTAGATTTAAATAGAATAAGGGATAGCATAGGTGTATATAGAAGAGTAAAAGTAGGTGTTGATAGAAAATAGAGCTAGGTATAGGATAAATATGGGAGATAATTAGGAATAGGTTTAGGATGAGAATAAAGAGTAAATGTAGGAAGAAAATAAGATAGGTTAAGTATAGATATTTTATATAAGATTAGTTAAAAGTTAGGAATAGGATAGGTATATAGGATGGATATAGGATTAGATGGATAAGTAGGATGAAGTTAGGGATAATTTCAGTTTATAGAATTAAGTGTGAGTTAGGAATAAAATAGGGATATAGGATAGGTGTAAATATTTTTTTGGATTGGAGACAAAGTAGGTAAGTTAGATAGATAAGGGTAGAGAGAGATAGTCAATTTTTTTTGTAATTTTTTGTCTAAATGCTTTATATTTGCATTCAAATAAGTGGGATTATTTGTATTCAAATAGGGGGAAAATACTCATATTTAGACCAGGGTAGAAAATTAAATAATCACATCAAATAATTTTAATCACCGTGTATAATGAATATTATTAGATAATACGCGTTATTAAAACCGTGAAGCATAAAAATTTATTAGTTTCATTAAACATAAGAGATTTAAATCATGTACAAGACGCTTTATATCAAAAGAAGCAGTATTAAAAGCTCTGCGTGTAATGTAATTATTCTAAACAAAGGAAATTACGTGCAAAATTTATATTAATTAACCCTATTTTAAGTAACCGGTATTGAACAAAACGTACAGATAGTAATTGAATATTTAATTAGGATTCACTAAAAATTAAAGGGTATTATTTTAATTGAATCGTTAGTAACAGATAATATCTATAGAAACTTGTAAAACCCAATAAAATGCAAATCCTAGAAGTGTTAGTTAGAAGTAGGATGTTTGAACACACCTGCGTATTTTAAAAGGCAATTTCAGTTTAATTTGTTTAGATAAACATGTCGATTCTAAGGATATTGGAAACGGTCAGATGCTTTAGCACGAAATACAAAACAGGGTTTATTTAAAAGCTCATTCGGCGAAAATTTTGCAGATAATTAATGTTTACAAAGAATCTTGGAGAAACCGGGGCTTAATATTCACGAGAAGGTGCGATACGGGGTTATTTAACCCAGATAGTCCACATGGACTGGAAAATAATCGATAATAAAGAATATCAATTTGCACCAATACGAACAGGTTAGAAAAGGAAGAGAAAATGCGTCAAGCAAAGACACATATAGTAAAAGGCGTGATTTAAGCAACGTCACGAGGGTCACAATTGGTTGAAATTAGGATGCAAATATCAGAGGTAGAAACAACAATTTCTGTACAAAATTAATTAGTTTTTCTCGGACATGTTTGCGTGCCGTGTAGAATTTCTGAGATTTAACTGGGGCGAGTGAAAATTCGTAAAACCGACGCGCGAGCGACGGACTGGGAACATAGCATGAGAAATTCTTAAGAATTGTCTGTTTTGAGGACAAAAGCGACGTGCCGGCTATTCGCTATATATACCGGTGGTAATATGAATTTCGGTCTCTTAGACTTTTGACTATTCGATGCGTTAAAAGCTCTTACATCCGCGACTTGATTGAAGATGTTAAACAGTGCATTTTAGTTTGATAAAATAATTTAAAGTTTGCTCGTATATTTTAGTGATTCAAAATAGTTTGTTGTTTACGTGCTAACATGAATGTACTTCAGTGCACTTAGATACAAGGTAATAAAATTTAGTATCACTGTACCAATTAGCAAAATTTACAACGACAAATGTATACACAAAAGTAGGCAGTTTTGGCGTATATTGGTGAAGGACGCATGAATTTCTTTGCTATTTTTCGGGGGTGTTAATAATTAAATGGTTCAAATACGTGTCTGGATCCACGAAACAAGGGTCAGATATACACAGATGAGTTCCGGAAAAGCCCAGAAACAACTTTAAATAAATGGTGATGGAGAAAATTTTAAAAGCGTTGAGAATTAGAAGCCGTAAATATAATCCTGTTGGAATGGTGTGATTAACTAAAGGGACGATGTACATTGAAGCTACGAGGACAGTAACCTTCAGGTAAATTATACTATTTTGTTTGACATTTTGTGTGTGTTGAATTACTTTATAATTGATTTACTTTAAATGGACATTAGTGAAATTGTACTAACCATAAAATTTTAATGTTAAGATGAAATTTGCTTGTTTAAGTAGAAAGGGTATTTAGTATTGATGTTCTGGATTATGATGAAATTTTAGGTATGTCTTTGAGCTCAATTAGACGAACCTGGTTAATTAACGTAAAGGGTGGTAGATGCTCCTTTGTACTCTGCATATATTGTTATATTAATTAGTAGGCATCCTACAAGGACTTTAATTCTGGATGCACATTAAAATGATAAGAAAATTAATCTTGATATTCTTTTTAAAACTGAAATTTATGCGGAGTTTTAATTTGGAAATTTTAATGTATTGTGAATATTGATGTAAATAGAGTTAACGTTGATGTTTGTGGTAGGAATGTGTGGTTTTTTTTTAAGGAGTGAGGAGGTTTATTAACTAGAGGAGCAGCCGAGGCGATGAACAGAAGAAAGTCAATGGACCAACACAGTTAAGGTAATGAATAGCTTTTTGTAGGATTCACAGCATTCTTGACATCCAATTCGTAGAGGCTCGATTCGAAAAGCGGAGTTCCCGTATTTTGGTGGTATCACAGCAATATATATATTATCGTGTAAATTATATGTAAAGAGGCATAATTACGTCAAGAGAGTAATTTTGTAAAGACCGTGTATATAGAAAATAGGAATAAATTATTTACACGCCAAATTAATTAGTTTTGATCTTAAAACAAACGGATAATAGCATACATGTGTATTAATAAGTCGGAATGTAAAATTTGCATAGTGTGAAAGCTTTGTAGTATATAAAACTCAAAGATAATACGAGCATAATTAGTTTTAATATTCGACGGTCGTAAATTGTGAATATCAAATAATAAGGGCAAGCTTTTGTGTATAAAATCGATAATGTAAAAGCATATGGTTATTTAAACTAACAGGCGTTCGTTAAAAACAAATCCTAAGAAATCCACATGTTAAACAATTTGGGAAGGGACAATTTGAAACTGGCAAAACAATTCATAGAAACACGGACGTGCAAATAAACAAATTCCAGAAACCAGAACGTACGTTAGAACATAATTCTTTAGAAATTTTAGGTAACGGTCGAAGCAAAAGCTGCAAAACAGCAGGTGGTTTGAAAGCAAGTTGGGACGTGATACCATTAGCATAGGGTAAATAAGGATGACATAACAGACGTTGGATAAAACTCTCGTTTAAAGTGCGTGGCAAGTTGTAGAGGCCAACCACAATATCGATTTTATGCTTCTATAGTGGGATTTTAGAAAGGACAACGAATATGAGTTAGACGAAAATAACATAGTTGGAGGTTAGACCTAAGACTGGGGAAATAGTTGTTGGATGATTGTGAGTGGAATGAGAAAAATTTCTCGGAGCTTTATAACCGTTGTGATTACAGCCAGTGGTTCGGACGAAAAGCAAAGTGGAACGTAAAGTTCTTAGTTTTGAAAAGATCGTTATAGAAAATTTTCAGAATCAGTTACGGTGGAATTGATTTCGATATAAACGGAGTACTGGAGTGAGGTTTCAACGTTTATAAATACACTAGGAGATGTAGAGAGGCTCTATTGCTCCTTCGGTCCGATTCAGATATACATGGTAACATCTACGTTAATTATTTTGAATCGGTGATAAGTGCAGTCCGTTGTAAATTAAATTAAAAGTGTGAAAGCACAAGTAGGTGCTTATTTAAACGGTGCTGTAGGTAAGTACATTCTAATAACGAATAAATGGTGTTACTGGGGTAAGCGAGCCTAGTTAATATTTTCTGAGCGAGGGTCCTGATTGTATGGAAGATTTGGAAGATGACTATCATATTTGGACAATTATATGGGTAGATATATTAAAGGCGTTTGCAGAGAATTGGATAACGTCTGGATGAGTTTGATGTAATGTAGGAGAGGCAAGTTTGGTGGAATGCAATGACAAGGTTTGGTTGGACCACATCTTCAGAGGTGGCGGTGCAAAAGGCGTACAACAGGTAACGAAATTTGCTCCTTTTGTTATTGCTTGAACATTTTGTGCTAGAGTGATTTGACATATTGTGTGTACATTTTATGAACATAAAAGCTAATTTGAAGGTTATATGAAAAAGACAATTTGAGTTTATTATTTAAAAGCAAAGACGAATGAAAAAACGGGCTGAAGAAATACTAGGAGAAGACCAATCTGGGTTTAGGCGAAACAGGGGAACACGGGAAGCTATTTTAGCTCTGAGAGTGATAATGGAGAAAACAATAGAAAAGGGGGAAAGCGTGTATATAGGGTTTGTAGATCTGGGAAAAGCATTCGACAATGTAAAATGGAAAAAAATGTTTGAAATACTCAAAAAGATTGGAATGAGTTATAAAGATACACGACTAGTACATAGCTTATACAAAGAGCAAACAGCAGTAATAGAATTAGAGCAGGAACGTAGAGAAGTAAACATTAGGAAAGGGGTGAGACAGGGATGTGCCCTATTCCCATTGATTTTTAACTTGTACATAGAAGAGGCAATGAATACTGTCAAATGCAGGACGACATTTGGAATTACTATGCAGGGACAAAAAATTGATATGCTTAGATTTGCAGATGATATAGCGGTATTAGCGTCTAGCAAGGAAGAGTTAGAAGCTGCTCTTAATGAAATGGAAACGGTTGTAACAGAGAAATACTGTATGAAAATTAACAAAGCTAAAACTAAAGTTCTAGTATGCAAAGGTGGGGAAAATAAATCAAAAACAAGAATACAAGTATGTAACATGAACTTACAAGAGGTTAAGGATTTCTGCTACCTAGGAAGCCAAATAACGCAAGATGAGAAAAGCACCAAAGACATAAAACAAAGATTACCACAAGGCCGTGCTACATTTAACAAGAAAAAGCAACTACTGTGCTCAAAGACCACAAACATAGAAACAAGGAAAGATTGCTTAAAACATATGTGTGGAGCACAGCACTGTACGGCTGTGAAGCCTGGACAGTAGGAGAAGCGGACAAGAAAAAGGTAGAAGAAGCCTTTGAAATGTGGTGCTACAGACGTATGATGAAGATATCATGAACAGACAAAGTTAAGAACGAAGAGGTATTAAAAATGGTAGGGGAAGAAAGAAATATGTGGAAAACGGTAAAAAATAGCAGAGATAGGATAATAGGCCACATACTACGGCATGCGGGAATAGTGCGGAATATATTAGAAGCAGAGATTGGAAAAAAGAGAAGAAGCGGCAGACCTAGGTTAGACTACTGCACACAGATAGTAAAAGATGTAGGCTGTAGGGGTTTTAAGGAGATGTGTAGGCTAGCCCAGAATAGAAATCAATGGAGGTACGCATCCAACCAATCCCAAAATGGATAAACTAATGACGAAAAAATAGCTGTGCTTAAACATGATGAGTATTATAAGTAACTACAAGAATTGGTTGGGCAATATTCTCGAATAATGTTAAGTGTGTGAAAGGATTTACTGGAAAACCATTACTTCGGCAAATGTCTAAGTGTTGGGGGATCTTGGTAGCCACAGGTTGCTTAACCCCCTTCAGTGAATCTCGGTGAAATAGGGCATAAAATTAGATAACAATAGAAGAGGAACGAGCTGTATACACATACTGTGTGAGAATTTTATTGAACTATGTAGGCTAGCTCAGAATATAAATAAGTGCAGGTACGTGCCCAACCAGTTTTGAGACGGAAAACTTAATGACGAAAAAATAAGCGCATATAAATCTGATGATTAGTATAAACAACTAGTTGTTGGTTGCGAAATATCTGCAACTAATGATGACTCTGCGAAAAGATATATTGGAAAATATATTAAATCGGTAAATGGTTAAGTGTTGGGGGAACTTGGCAGCCACAGGCTGCTTACCTCCCTTCACAACCACTGAAGGTCGGAGAAATAGGGTATATAATTGTAAAACAATAGAAGGTGACCGAACTGCATCTAACAAGAAAGAACAACGCCTATGAGAAAAGACAACAAACATAGAACAAGAAAAAAATTGTTGAAAGCATATGTGTGGAACACAGCACAGTATGCTTATGAAATACGGGCAGTCTGAAACGCAGACAGAAAAACGGTAGCAGCCTTTTGAAATGCTGTGCTTCAGATGTATGAAGACGATAGCATGGACAGACAAAGATAATAACAAATAGGTTATAGAAATAGTAGGTTAGTCCAGAATAGGAAACAATGATGGTACGCGTCTAACCAGTTCCAGGACTGAAGACCTAACGATGATGATGATTTAAAGGTATAAATATATGACGTATAATTTTGATATAAAGAGTAAACGGGTCTTTAGGCTTGTGGAAAACAAGGATGCGATTTATTTTTGCATTTAGAGTAACAGAGTTTATACTGAGCTCATCATAGACCACAGTAAATTTTAATTTAGGGCTTAAAGGTAGGCCCATCTACTTGAACTATATAAAAAAAAAGTTAAAATAAATTAAATTCATTAAATTAAAACAAGTTAATAGTTGATATTGTAAAATTTCATGAAGATGTTTATATTCGATTTTGTAAATGTTGAGCTGGTAACGTAAAATTTTGATTTGTGTGAATAAAAAAGGTTGTATGTTTCGTTGAATTATTTGAGTAGTAATTTTATTTGGTAATCTAAGTGAGAGAGAGTAAGAATAGGATAAATAAGTATCTCTGAAGAAGCTGGAAGCAGAGCTAGCCGTGGTATAATGATGTAGGGGAGCTTTTCAGGAGATATTCTAATTTTTTTCAGTATAAAAATTTTATGAGGCCCAATTCGTGGGACGAGTATGGTTTCAGGTTTAATCACTGCACTTTTATGGCTCCCAAACGTGGGACTCGATTGTTCCAGAATATCCACTGCACTTTTATGGCGACCCAAACGTGAGGGCTCGATTTTCAAATAAAATTCAAAAATTTTATTCCAAGAAACTGGCGAGCTGAGTGTGTGTAGTGTAAATTTGTAAATATTTTTGAGTGTGTGAGGAAGTGATTTAAACATATGCAGAAAAAGGAGTGGCTTAGGAGTGAAGGAGTAGAAATTGGAAGTGACGATAGTGCGTTATTAAAAAATCAGGGAGAATGAAGAAGCAGGAGGTAGTAGGGATCAATCAAGGACAGAATCGCTAGAGCAAGGAAACGAGATGATCATAAGAATGTTAGAGCAGATGAATGCAGATTCAAACCGGAAGTTTGAGGAGATTAGTTAAATGAGTGCCGAATCGAACCGGAAGTTTTTGCAAATTAGCGAGAAAATAGACAAATCCACGAAAGAACTCTCCGATTTCAAAAAAATAGTTTAACTGTAAAAATGGGGGAAGTACAAACTAGGGTTGATAAGAATGAACAAGATATAAGAGGTGTGAGGCAGGAAATGGGACAACTAAGGACGGAACTTAGAATCTTCAGTGAAGATGAAATAAATGTAAAGATGACGGAGGTGACAGATTCATCAATTAGGAAGGGTTGAAAGAGAGGTAAGCGACATAAAACAAAATGTGTCTACTTTAATGGGGGATGGTCCCAGATTTGTTACAGGCAATATGTCACTAGATCAACAAATGAAATTTTACGGGGATAGTAGAGTAAACCCGCAGATTTTCATAAATCATGTTAGGAGCTTTGTAGGAAATTTATTTGAAGGACATGCAAAATTAAATATAGTAAAGGCGTTATTAGAAGACCATGCTGAGTCCTGGTACAATCTTATAGGACAGGAAATAGAAACGTATAGTGAGTTTGAAGATAAATTTTTAAAACATTACTGGAGCGATCACAGACAGGATCAAGTACGTGACGACTTAATTACAGGAAAGTATAAGAGTGAATATGCAGGCAGTAGGAAACAATATGCTATACGAAAGTACAGCATAGCGAAACAATTAAGCCCACCATTGACAGAGAGGCAAATTATTAAATACCTTTCACGACACTTCGAGGTTGAGGTTCGGCAACACGTAGCGTTGCAGAATATAGTAGACAGAGATATGTTTTTAGTGTACCTGCAAAGGTATGATGACGTGAGTAGAGAACGACCTCGCGAGAATAGGGAAAGACAGGTGAACACAGTTAGATTTGAGAACATAAGGGACAATTATCAAAAACGGGAGACGAATTTTAATTTTAATACAAGACCTAACTGGGAACAAAGACGGACATTCTTAGAAAAGAAACAGTGTAGGTAGAGGACCCGCACCGAGACCAATGGTACAAAGACAGAATAGTTCACCGGACATAAGGGGGACACAGACGACGACACCAAATATAGAAAATGATAGGACAAATAAGGTAGAGACGCCACGGACATATGCTGAAGTAGTTGAAAGACAAAGACCTAGTAGGGAAAGTAGACCAGGACAGGATTTTTAAACTTGGACAAAACACTAGATTTATTTGTGTACAAGTACGAACATCCTAGGGAATTTTTAAAAATTGAAGAAGAAATTGAGCCAGAAATTAACGAAAATTTTTGTTTGCCAATAATAGAGGTTAAAATTTTTGATCAAAATTTAGGATCGGTGCTGGATTCTGAAGCTGAGGCGAGTTTAGTATCGAAGGAATTCGTCAACGAAATTAAGGAAAAGGTGTGTGATAGGATTATGCCTATAAAAAGAAGTCATCTGGTAGCGCCGAATAAAAAGCGATTTGCTGTAGTGAATAGTGTGGTAGTATTGAAGTAGAGTTAGGTTCAGTAAGCTGTGAGCAGGAATTTATATTTGTACCTGGATTGAAATTTAAAAGGATATTAGGGGTCGATTGTACGGTAAAGTTAGGATTAATTGTAGATATGGAAAGGAAGGTAGTTAAGATTAGGGATAAGATATTGCCCTGGAAGGCAAGCTTATGAGGTCACAGAGGATGACACGGGGTTATGTATTAATGTTATGGAGTTAGATGAAGGAGAAGTGAAAGAGATCGACACAATTGAATGTCCTGAAGGAAGATTAGAAGAGGTACAATCAGTAGTGAACAAATATTCTGAGTTAGTAGGAGTAGAGTTGAGCGCGGCGCTAGGTTACACAAAGGATTTAAAAGGAGGCATAAGGAAGATAAGTGGCAAGGATAATTTTGAGAAATTGAATTTAAGAGATTTTTACGGGGTAACTGTAGTACATAAAGGGTCTAGAAGAGATAAAGAGTTTTCCATATAGGGAAAAGGTAAAAATGATAAGGTGGTATCGTTTGGTTTGTCCACATTAAAGGGAGTGATAATGAATGAGAAACAGACAAATATAAGGACAGAGGTAGAAATATGTAAGAATCAGGACAGTAAGGATAGTTTTATTTTATGTGAAGCAATAGGGATAATGAGTATAGAAGTAGAAGGAGGAAAGACAAGGATGCAGTTTATTAAAATTGTAAGGAGAAGGACTTGGAGGATCAAGAAAGGAGTCAGATTTAAACAAAGTAACGTGTTAATAGATGAAAATATAGAGATAGGTTGATAGATAGAGTTAGATTTAAATAAATAGGGATAGAGATAGGTGTAGATTGAGAAGTAGAATTAAGAATGGAATAACTAAGGGGAGATAGTTAGAGGTAGAGATAGAATTAGGTGTGAATAGTATGAGCAATAAGTAGTGATAGGTGTAATAGATAGGTATAAATACAAATAGCTGTACATAATTTGAGAGAACTTAAATAAATAGAAATAAGGGAAGATAAGTATAGAAGAATAAAAGTAAATTGAATAAAGAGATAGTGATCAACAGAAATGAATGTAAATAAATAAAAATAGGTGTGAATTGATAGTAATAGATAGAAATAGATAGTCAATAAGTAATGATAGGTGTGGATAGATAGTTATAAATAAAGATAGGTGTAAATAAATATAAATAATTAGAAATAGATAGAAGCTTTTGAAACTTGGTGTTATAGGAGAATGTTAAAGATTAGTTGGACAGATAGAGTAACAAACGAGGAAGTTTATAGAAGGATAGGTGAGGAACAATTGAAGGTCAGGAGAGATAGAATGATAGGGCACCAGTTAAGACATGAGGGACTATTTAGTAAAGTCTTAGATTATAGACTACCAAATAAAAATAGAGTAGGAAGGCCTAGACAAAGCTATATTAGTCAAATTATTAGAGATTTAAGTTGTGAAAGGTATGCAGACCTTTTTAGACTAGCTCAGAATAGACAAGAATTTAGAGCTGCGTCAAGCCGACTTTAAGTTCGAAAACAAAACAAAAAAAAAAATAAAAATCAGTTAACTAAATGTCACCATGACATAACTCACAATTAGTTAGCGGTCTGGCATGTTGGTAGCGTTTCGTTGCTTAAGCCTTACCTTAACATATAATTTAATAAACGTCACCATGACATAACTCACAATTAGGTAGCGGTCTGGCATGTTGGTAGCGATTCGTTGCTTAAGCCTTACCATAACATATAATTTAATAAACGTCACCATGACATAACTCACAATTAGGTAGCGGTCTGGCATGTTGGCA
Organism: Platerodrilus igneus; assembly: GCA_036346225.1. Lineage (NCBI taxonomy): Eukaryota > Metazoa > Arthropoda > Insecta > Coleoptera > Lycidae > Platerodrilus > Platerodrilus igneus. Next base: position 2,988,142 of record JARFIW010000020.1, read on the forward strand.
GCGATTCCTTGCTTAAGCCTTACCATAACATATAATTTAACACTTTTCCTTTTTTGAAGCGGATAACCAGGTTATATTTCATTTCCTTATAAATGGTAATCATGTAACTATGTTAGAGTTCTTTAACAACCATCAGGTTGCTAATATCTATGTAGAGCCAGGTGGAAAGGAAAAAGATAGAAGGATATAGGATACCTAGACCAAACTATATTAGTCAAATTACTAGAAATTTAGGTTGTGAAGGGTATGTAGAGCTTTTTAGATTAGCACAGAATAGAAAGGAAGTTAGAGCTGCGTCAAACCGACCTTAAGTAAGGTCGAAAACAAAATGATGATGAGAGATAGATAGAAATAGGTCGGAATAGATTTGATAACGAGTGATAGGTTGATAGATAGGTATGGGTAGAGTTAGAGGAATAGATAGGTGTGTATAAATATTATATAAGATTAGTTAGTAGGCATTAGTCTTCGTATTTGAATTCAAGGAAAACTCGACGAGTTGTTTATTGAATTAAAATAAGGAGATTATATCGTGTAAATTATATGTAAAGAGGCATAGTTAAGTCAAGAGAGTAATTTTGTAAGGACCGTGTATATAGAAAACAGGCATAAATTATTTACGCGCCAAATTAATTAGTTTTGATCTTAAAACAAACGGATAATAGCATACATGTGTATTAATAAATCAGAATGTGAAATTTGCATAGTGTGAAAGCTTTGTAGTATGTAAAACTCAAAGGTAATACCAGTATAATTAGTTTTAATATTCGACGGTTGTAAATTGTGCATATCAAATAATAAGGGAAAGCTTTTGTGTATAAAATCAATAATGTAAAAGCATATGGTTATTTAAACTAACAAGCGTTCGTTAAAAACAAATCCTAAGAAATCCACATGTTAAAAACTGGCAAAACAATTCATAGAAAGACGGACGTACAAATAAACAAATTCCAGAAACCAGAATGTACGTTAGAACACAATTCTTTAGAAAGTTTAGGTAACGGTCGAAGCAAAAGCTGCAAAACAGCAGGTGGTTTGAAAGCAAGTTGAGACGGGATACCATTAGCATAAAGTAAATAAAAATGACATATAACAGACGTTGGATAAAACACTCGTTTATAGTGCGCGATAAGTTGTAGAGGCCAACCACAATATCGATTTTATGCTGCTATAGTGGGATTTTAAAAAGGACAACGAATATGAGTTAGACGAGAATAACATAGTTGGAGGTTAGATTTAAGACAAGGGAAATAGTTAGATTGGATGATTGTAAGTGGAATGAGAGAAATTTCTCGAAACTTTGTAACCGTTGTGATTACAGCCAGTGGTTTGGACGAAAAGCGGAGTGGAACGTGAAGTTCTTAGTTTTAAAAAGATCGTTATAGAAAATTTTCAGAATCAGCTACGGTGGAGGTGATTTTGAAGAAAACGGAGTACTGGAGTGAGGTTTTAACGCTAGTTATGTATCCCCCAATTTACCTATATATGTTAAATAATAGAATCTAATAGGAATTATTAGAAATTGTTAAATAAATCATAAGTCAATTGCAACAATGTAATACAAGTACAAACCAGACAGGTTATTAACAGTTCATGAGAACAGATATGCAACTTTGTATCTGAGACGACAGTGATACTGCAGGTGGCAGGTCACAGACGGTAAACATACTGCAATTACCTAGAAATAAGATTGTTACAATGTAATAAATCGTGATTCTGCAGATGGCAGGTCACAGACGGTTAACATACCGCAATTACCTAGAAATAAGATTGCTACAATGTAATAAGGTGTAGAATTAAGAGTAAAGCAGACATGAGATCTGCAAGTTCTCACAGCCATGTGAGGGGGCAGGATATTATAAAAAGGCCAGGAGCTCAAGGCCCGGCAGTCAGTCTTCGAACTCCATACTTCGTTGTTCAAACTACTCAATAAAGTCAGTCTGAGTATTACAACTTTTGCATTGTTGTTTACCTAGGCTATTCGCCCTAATATTAAGATAAATAAATTTGTTAAGTTTTGGAAACGTTTTCTAAAAGCATCGCTCCAAGGACCCGAACCTTAACTCGCTAATAAATACACTAGGAGATGTAGAGGGGCTCTCTTACTTTTTCGGTCCGATTCCGATATACATGGTAACATCTACGTTAATTATTTTGAATCGGTGATAAGTGCAGTCCGTTGTAATTTAAATTAAAAGTGTGCAAGCACAAGTAGGTTCTTATTTAAACGGTGCTGTAAGTAAATACATTCTAATAACGAATAAATGATGTTACTGGGATAAGCGAGCCTGGTTAATATTTTCTGAGCGAGGGTGCTGATTGTATGGAAGACTCGGAAGCTGACTAACATTTTTGGACAATTATATGGGTAGATATATTGAAGGCGTTTGCAGAGAATTGGATAACGTCTGGATGAGTTTGATGTACATGTAGCAGAGGCAAGTTTGATAGAATGCAATGACGAGGTTTGGTTGGACCACATCTTCAAAGGTGACGGTGCAAAAGGCGTACACCAGGTAACGAAATTTGCTCCTTCTGTTATTGCTTGAACATTTTGTTCTGTTATTTTGTGCTAGAAAGATTTGACATATTGGGTGTACATTTTATGAACATACAAGCTAATTTAAAGGTTATATGAAAAAGACAATTTGAGTTTATTATTTAAAGGTATAAATATATGACGTATAATTTTGATGTAAAGAGTAAACTGGTCTTTAGGCTTGTGGAAAACAAAGATGGGATTTATTTTTGCATTTAGAGTAACAGAGTTTTTACTGAGCTCATCCTAGACCAGAGTAAATTTCAATTTAGGGTTTAAAGGTAGGCCCATCTACTTGAACTATGTAAAAGAATTTTGAAATAAATTAAATTCATTAAATTAAGAGGAGTTAATAGTTAATATTGTAAAATTTCATGAAGATGTTTATATTCGATTTTGTAAATGTTGAGCTGGTAACGTAAATTTTTGATTTGTGTGAATAAAAAAGGTTGTGTGTTTCGTTGAATTATTTGAGTAGTAATTTTATTTGGTAATCTATGTGAGACAGAGTAAGAATAGAATAGATAAGTATCTCTGAAGAAGCTGAAAGCAAAGCTAGCCGTGGTATGCTGATGTAGGGGAGCTTTTTCAGGAGAAATTCTAATTTTTTTCATGATAAAAATTTTATGACGGCCCAATTCGTGGGCCAAGAATAATTCTAGGTTTAATCACTGCACTTTTATGGCTCCCAAGCGTGGGATTTGATTGTTTCAGAATATCCATTGCAATATACAGGGTGGTCCGGTTTTCATTAGCCAGCGTATTATCTTCTGAACTATGCAAAATATATAAAAATTTTATGAGAAAAAGTTTTTTAAATGTGTTTGCTCTACAAATATAAGGCATTAAGTATTTTTCATGGCCTACTATATTAGAGCAATAATATGTCACTTTAGTTTTTTAAATAGAACACCCTATATATTTTTTTGAAAAAATATTCTACTTGAAATTAATTGTCTCTACGTCAATTGCTACAATCAATGATTTCTATTCAAAGTGCACTAAATAACCTCAATAATAGAATTTCAATAGCAATATGATTGTTTCTGTTAACATTGCCATTGCAGTATTTCAGTTGTTTATTCACAATTATCTGTCACATTAATAAGTTCTTAATAGTTGTTTCGCACAAAATAATGGAAATAAATTATTCAAACAATGAAAAAGTTTTTATGTTATGCTGTTTTCATAGGTCAAACAACAATAAACGTCAAGCTGCAGTTTTATATCGAAACTTATATCCTGACCGTAGACAGCCAAATATAAATACATTTAAGAATTTAGAAAATTCTTTAAGGTCCAACGGTAGCTTTTCAACTACCACCAGAAATCAAGTACAACATAACGAAGATTGTGAATTGGTTATTTTGGCCTACTTTAGAGCTTATCCTAAAGTTTCTACGAGATATGCTGCAGCTAAATTAAACGTTTTAAGAATACAGATTTTTAATGTTTTGAGGCGTCGTTCAATAAAGGCATTTAAGATGCGTTTGGTTCAAAATTACATCCTAATGATCTCCACAGCCGAGTTGGTTTTTGTATATGGATATTGAATGCAGGAAGAGAATTTTTAGACAGTATAATTTGGACTGATGAATCTAACTTTCATAAAAGTGGTATTTTTAACAGAAAAAATGCACATTATTGGAATGATAGAAATCCTTAGGAATTTGTTGAAACCCGCTCTCAAGTACGATTTTCAGTGAATATGTGAATAGTTGTAGTAGGTGACCGCATACTGGGTTCGTATTTCTTTAATGGTAGTTTAATCCAAAATAGATATTTGATGTCTTTGCGAACTTCGTTTCAAGATTTCTTAGATGATATTTTTCTAGCCATCAGGTAAAACTTATGGTTTCAACACGATGACGCTCCACCACATAATAGAATCAACGTTACAACTTATTTAAATAATGAGTTTGATCAGAACTGGATCTGTAATAGGGGACCGATTTTGTGGCCTCCCCGATCATCTGATTTGTTAGTTCTCGGCTTCTTTGTTTGGTGGTTTTTAAAACACCGAGTGTATTCTAACTCTACCCTTTTTTAAATTCTTAAAGAGTTAATTGCAAAAATAAGAGCAGCTCGCTTGCTAATTATCCCGGTCATGTTGCAAGATGCTAGAAAAAATTTAATTATTCGAGTTAATAAATGTTTAGAGTGTAATGGTGAACAATTTGAACATTTACTAAGATAATTAGTTTTCTTGTTAGCTATTATTTTCAGATGAATGTATAAAAAATTTCCAATTTATTAATTTATACAGTAAATAAACAACAATCACAGTTTCCTATTGGAATTCTATTATTTGAGTTATTTATTGCAATCTGACAAGAAATCTATGGTTGTGGTATATTACCATAAAGACAATTTCAAGTAGAGTATTTTTTCGAAAAAATATATAGGGTGTTATATTTAAAAAACCAAAGTGACATATTATTGCTGAAATATAGTAGGCCATGAAAAATACTTAATGCCTTATATTTGTAGAGAAAATATATTCAAAAAACTTTTTCCTATGAAATTCTTTTATATCTTGCATAGTTCAGAAGATATACGCTGGCTAATGAAAACCGGACCACCCTGCATATGTATTTCAAATGACATAGATTTCTGAATAGGTTCAGATAATTAATGGATAGCAAAGTTCGTTTCTTCTTCCTTAAAATTGACTCAATACTGCGGATGTGAGCTTTTAATATTCGCTCCCAATTACGAAATATTTTAGTTTAACGGCAGTTCCTTAAAATTACATGCACTTATCCATACACCTGTAACATAAAATTACAACACATTGCAACGTTCACGTCCGTGTCCATTCTGTAAGTTAGCATTTTCGTATTTCAACACCAACTTTATATACTTCGATCCGTATAATTTCAATAAAACATTTGGTGCGACGTCCTTGGAGGGCGAATTGCATGATCATTAAATAACCTCTAATTCAGCATACAGGGACGTTTTGTACGAACGATGAAATGTGCTTAAGAATTTGTACACAATGACAAGTCCCTTATTTACATCTACCTAATCTTATACCTAAGTCCTATTTTACTACCCTATTTATACCTATACTTAAATTTATTTTACATTTTATTTAGTTATTCATGTCCCCTTTGTATGGGTGTAAAATAAATTTTTTTGTAACTTCCCCTTTCATTATTCCCGACTCTATGTCCTTCTGCTCATATTTGTTTGTTCCCTGCTCTATAAATATACCCTTGCTATCTATTCTCTATCCTACAAATTTAACTCTATCTTGAAAAAATTCGCACTTCTTTAAATTTAACTTTAAACCTGCTATATTTAACTCTAATAAAATTCTTTCCAAATGTACAAAGTGTTGTTCCACACAATCACTAAATATTTAAACATCATCCACGTAGTGGATACAAAATTCCTCATACGGTCCCAAAATATTCTGCATGGCCGTACTCGAGGACAAACCAAACGGAACCACTTTAAATTGGTTTATTCTTCCTTCTACTGAAACACCCGCATATTTCCTTGATTCTCGCGTAAATGGAATCAACCAAAATGAATTCTTTAGGTCTATTTTGGTAAAGATTTTGCTACTACCTATTCTCGCTAATATGCTATCCATTGTTGGTGGACAATTGTATTACGGTTTCGTTCGCTTATTAATCTTTCTTGCATCTAAACATAATCGGATGCTATCATCACTTTCCTTCACGACGACTAATGGATTCACAAAGTGTGTACTGGAGCTTTCGATAATACCTTCACGTAACATTTCTTCTATTTCTTCCTTTACTCTATCCCTGTATGCTACTGGAATAGGATATAATTTAGTGTTAAACGGTTTGGTGTTTACTACTTCCAATTTGTGCTCATAACCTGTGGCAATTCTTGATTTCGACCTTATTAATTCTGAATGCTTTCTTATTAACATATTTACCCTGCTTCTTAAATCTTCTGGACATTTAATCTTTTTTTCGTATTCCTCTCATTATCTATTTCATCCTCAAACTGATTAATATTCACGCAGTCACCCTCTATTTCTATATTACCCTCTTCATACCATTTAATATACTTGCCATTACACTCTATTTCTTTGCATTCTGCATTTATTTTCAACCCCAACTTGTCTATAATATCTATCCCAAATATAATATCTATCTTTAGTCCAGGTACAACCTTAAAATCATTTTCCCATTTTACATCTCCCATTTCACATCTCAGAATTACCATTTCACTTATTTTCGCAAATTTCTTATTATTTGGTGCCACCAAATTACACCTCGTTATAGGTATCGCCTTATCCCTCAATTTCCCTTGTTTAACAAATTCTTCCGCAACAAGTGATGCTTCTGCCCCAGTATCGATCAATACTCTAACTTTTTTTCTTTACACCTTTAAATTAACTATTGGTAATACGTTTCTTTCAAATCCTCCTAGTTCATTTTCCGTCTCATGTTTAATAAATTCGCACTGATGTTCGTATCCATTTATCCGTAGAAGTTTACTTGGTTCATCCGTACCTAAAAATTTTGTTTTCGCGTGGAAGGTCCTGCCTGATTCGTTATCTCTGCTTGTGTGCAATTAATATTCCTTGTTTGCGTGCGATCAATATTCCTCGTTTGTGTACGTCGATTCTCATTTTCCCGTCTATTTGTTTTTCGATTATTATTTCCCTCATGATTAGTCCGTTCTATTCGTTGCATTGGTATCTGACCCGTATTTCTACTTCGCCTGAAATCATTATTAAAATTGTTATAATTACCCCTATTAAAATTTCTTCCATAATCATAATTGTTTCGTTGATAATTGGTTCTCCGAGTCTCAGTGTTTCTTTGCGTCCTTATAAAATTCGTGCGTCGATTCCTAATATTATATTCCGTTCTGTAATTTATTTCCAACTCATCGTATCTTTGTAAATATTCTATAAATATGTCCCTGTCCACAATGTTCTGTATTGTGATGTATCTTTTTACTTCTGCGTTAAAATGCCATGCCAAATATTTTATAATTTGTTTATTGGGTAAAAGAGGATCTAATTGTTTGGCTACACTAAACTTTCTTATAGCATATAATTCCCGCGTCATTCCTTTATCTGAATTGTATTTTCCCATGCTCAGGTCATTTATAACTTTATCGTGTTGATTATCCCCCCCCCAAAGGTGTCGTAGAAATTTTTGTTCGAACTGTTGAAATGTTTCGATCTCGCTTTCAACTAAGTTGTACCACATTTCGGCTCCCTCTTTTAACATCGATTTGACTAAGTTTAATTTATATTGTTCGCCTATTGATCCCTGTACTAATATTTTAATATTTTCAGAAATATTTTTGGATTTAGTTTTCCCTCCCCGTAAAATTTAGTATATTGCTCAATTAAAAGATTTGGTTGAGTTAGCATAATTGGTTCCCTATTATTAAAATTTCTTGAATTAGTTTTTAAATTACTTATTTCCTGATTTATCGTTCTGAATTCTATTTCACAATTTTCTTCCACGTTCCGTATTTTAATATCTACATTCGTGAGTTTATCATTTGTCTCACTTTCACATTTTCCTAGTTTTGATTTCATCATTCCAACATGATCCCATACACAGTTGATTTCCTCCGTGATCCTCACAATTTTCTCTTACATTTGTGCTCTCATCTTTGCAATTGTTTGGTTGGTTTCCCTTACTCCATCGCTTAAAATTTTGATTTCTTACCTAATTTTTCGCTATTTTCGTCTATTTTTGTCGTCATGTTTTTCATGGCCTCCTCATTTTTGTCCATTTCACTATTCAGTGCCATCAAAATCTTCATCATTTTCGTTTTTTGTAAGGTTCGTCGCTTTTCGCTAGAACTCCTTTCAAATGTTATACTTTCTTGGGATTTTCTTTCCATTTTTGAAATTATTATATTTACACTAACTTTTAAATACTAAAATAAATCTGCCTAAATTTAATTAATGAATAAATTTTTCTAAATTTTTTTTTCCGTAACTTTTCTCAAATTAAAACTCTTAAATTCTAGCCCCTGTTTAATTTAATTATTTTTTTTGTAATGTTTCAATCCCACGGTCGTATTATCAAATTTCTTTAATTTAATTTAAGTCCCAGACTTGGGCAACCATTAAAAATGATATGATAACGCCGTACTCGGTGTAATGAACGTTCTACTTAATACCACTCTGTGTTCTCTCAATTTAATCTTTTACTTTTATTTTTATGCCACGGCTAGCCCTTTTTAATCCACACAGAGTGCACAACGTTACGATGATCAATTTTCTTTTTCACCCCTTTATGATTACTTGTTTGAATTGATAAACGAAGTCAATCAACATTCATATAATGAAAGAAAATAATATTTACAATTTTTGAAATTCCTTAAATACACCCTTCAATCAATTAATATTATTGGATTATTTACCCCAAAATTTATATACCTTTAATTTAAAATAAAGTCACCAAAAACTACCTCTTTACAAAAAATCTGAAACGTTCTAGACCACTTTATGATTTATTACGTAAGTTTAACGTATGCAATGTTTCTTGTTGACTCTGTACAAGTTTTGGATAAATTGAATAAATTCAGTATTAAAGTTTAAATTGAAAAATATCTTAAAATTAAGTAGATCTGACATGTGATATGTTGCTTCGTGTTGTGGATCAACACCCCCTTACTGGTCCTGAATCGAATACCAATGCTCTGCTTTGTCGAACCAATATTTCAGTACAGTTACCCCTTGCTTTCCAAAAATCACCTTGTGTTTCTTTATTTTATATTTCTCTGCATATGCGTTGAATCTTTTCCCTTAAATACTTTCGACGCAGATTAGGATTGTAATTATTTCCGACGCGGATTAGAATCCAATTAGAATTAGAAGCCCTATATGATTATAAATATTTAATTTAAATTAATTATCCAATTTCTACTCACGTTTTTTTGAGAAAAACGGCAAAAACTTTTCATATATTCTTCACAATTTTTATGTAGCACTATATTACTATATTATAAACTTGATATATTCTAAACTTTATTTAATTGACGCGTAGATATCTGGTTAAAAGTGTCGTGGCTTCGACGTGCTGCAAGTGTGGAAACTGACTAGTTTTATCACCGATGGGTGTTAAATAGCCTTTTCCCACTACATCTGGGTTGGGTTTTCAAGCAGTTTTGCAGATTTTTTCAACCAACCAGGTTTTGTCTTTAATATTCCCTGTATCTTTGAAGCTGTTTTCTGATGCAACTCCTTTGTATTTCCGTGTCATAGTGTTTATTTGCTATTGTTATCGTTGCCTTAACATTTGTTATCGCGGCAAGACTTTCAAATTACGTCCGTGTTTTGTATAGATAATGCTTTTGGATAATTATACAAAAATAAATGATGTAACTTTAGTACTATTTTCGTTTATGTATTTATTTATTTGAAAGTGCGTTTCTTATCAAAGCGCATATTGCTCCTTGTTTATCAGAAGCGTAATTGTATTAGGATTTACTAGGTTTTTGTCTTATCTTCTGTGTATTTTATTTTATAAACTTGTTAAACATTCTCAACGTAGTTTAAATACATGTGCAATTATTTCTCTGCTGAATAGGCGTTCTGTTGTTGAAAGATATGCTCACTTGCATTGTTTAAAGTTAATTACGGTCTATACACAGGGTGTTAAATGCTTGCTATTTACATAATGTGCGAATTACTTATTTTTATGCTACATAAATGCAGTTTTCTTATTTCTATCGCTATTTACAGTTACTACACGACCCTTACTACTCAATACACCCTAAACAACCCCTTATCACGCTCTTATTACGGCAACGAATGAGCTTATTTCTTTTTCAATAAATTCAAAAACACTTTTGTTTTTTAATAAAAAAAAATATAAAGAATTTTTCTCAGATACAAAACAAACGCATCGTTTTTTTCTACTTTTTTATTTTGCGCGCATAATCACCTTTTACAGACGCACACCTAGACTTTTCTTTAATAACGTATTTTTATTTTATTTTATTTTATTTGCACGCATAACCAACTTATACATGTGCACTTGGACTTTACTATAAAAGCAATTTTAAGAAAACACCTCATAATTTTGCAAGCATAGTCACTTTCTACATACACATGCACATCTGGACTTTATTTTCACGCTTTTTGGAAAACACCTCATTTATTCACCCCTGCTTACAACACATACACACCATTTTCACCAGAAAAGATTTCAAAATTTTTCAGAGATACCTGTAAATTTTACGCTTGGCTCAATACCTCCATAGCACCTGGGATTTTTTATTAACGCCTTTTCAAAAACAACTTACATATACACACCTGCCCACAAGACATACACACCATTCCTACCACAAAAAACATCAACATTTTTCAAAAATATCTGAAAATTTACGTTTGGACGAATATCTCCATAGTCATTCCGATTGTCCAGCATTTCCATAACATTATAACTTCCTTATTATCACTACTTTCAAAACAAGCTCTTGCACGCACCTGCTCATACATCCCCTCACCACAGACATACATTTCTTTTTCAAAAATTGCTGGAAATTTAGAAGATATGAGTATTTTTTTACGCTGGGCTGAAACCTCCATAGCTACACTACTCACGATGTCGATGAAACCTCTTCGGCAGTCTCCGCGAATGACCTGACCCAAGTGATTATTTTTCACTTTTGGGTCGATCGCACTGTCCAAAACGCTGCACCGCTCGCTCTCAACGTCATTTTAGATGGCAACTTTTTTGACAAACTCCACGAATTAGAGTATCCAAATAATTATTTCACCGCCCCAGCTCGATTATGCTTTTTCGCACACTGTTGCCTCTTCTACGGCACCGTCAACGAGACCTATCCCCCACATTTTAACAGCTCCAGGTGTCTATGCTGCGATATTCTGTTCCACTAATTGTGTAGATTTCTTGTGTTTCGTAGTTTTAAGGTTATTGGAACTTTATGTTGAACTTATTGAATTTGTACATAAATTTCGCTGCATTGCTTAATTTCCGTGCCTTGTATAAAAATATGTATGTTTTTCACTTGAATATATCTCAATATATTTTGTGGTGATTTGCATATCCTATCTTGCATAAAAGCCCCTTGTAAATAGTCATTACATTGTGTGCTCAAACTTTGTATTAGTATCTGAAGTGCAACACCCCTTGCGGATAACAATGGATATAAACTAGTGATGGGTAAAAGTAGTAGGATTAGAATATCACCCTACTGGTTCGATGTAGTGATGGGTAACTGTATTAAAAATTACGTGTCAACATCTATATTTAGTTACGATTTTAGAAATCTGCACTGGAAGTGTTTAGTAGTAAAACAATTTTTTTACGTGTTCGAACTGAATTCAGTTCTAGAGATTCATGTTTAATTTGATAAACAATTTTGTATTATACCACGTATCTCATAGTACGGTAGTAACTCAATATTCAGAAATATGTTTCTTTAAAGACAGATTTCAATTAGTATCCATCAAATGCAGAACACGTACAAAAGCGTATTAAAAATCCCCATCCATTGTATTAGATTTCTGATTGACGCAATGTAATTAGATCTTTCCTTGTAGCACGACTACAGCTGCATCCTTTAACAAGGCTATAACTGACTAGGAGGAATGCTTTATAACCCATTTTTTTATAATAGACGGTTTAAGCTTGTTGTAAACAAACGTTGTTATTAGCGAAACAAATGTAATTTAATGGATTATGCCAATGTTTTTGTTCGAGCTGTCTAAGGTACATTGAATTAAATAGAATTTTCCTTAAACAGATGCTTTTATCAATATTAGAATAGTACACTCTCGTGAATTTTCTAATGTTACCAAACTACTACAATACTAAATAAACAAATTGCCGAATTCTTACTTAACATTGACAGACCTTCTAAGAAGGTACTACATCCAGTGCTAATTGAGGATGTTGGCCTACTGAAACTAATACGTTTCCAGCTACTTAATAATGAATAATTTTGCCTGGCATGGGGAAAGTAATTCGAGCATAGAAAACGAAAATCAACATAAATTGTTTATTATTTTGCAAAAAGAAAAACCCGTGACCGGTTTCACTGTTCTTGCAGATCATCAGACGGACGCATCTTTTTTTGCAAAACAACCAAGTAAGTTCTGGGATTATACACAAATCAAGGTGTATTTATAATAAAAACAGTTTCTCATGCGCTCTCTAGACTCGAATGTAAGCAACTAACTATAGGTAGCTTTACAAGTCCTAACATGATCAGAACTTAGTTGGTTGTTTTGCAAAAAGAGATGCGTCCGTCTGATGATCTGCAAGAACAGTGAAACCGGTCACGGGCTTTTCTTATTGCAAAATAACCAACAATTTATGTTGATTTTCGTTATCTATGCTTGAATTACTTTTCCCATGCCAAGCATAATTATTCATGACTACAAAACTGCTACTGGTACAATATGATGAATAGAAATACAGGGTGATCTTGCAGAATGGCACATTAGACATTATGACGAATCATTTAGCATAAAAAGCTAAAAATATGTAATAAGGGTTTTCTAACATTAATCTATTGAATGAAAATGCACCGTTCTTTCTTACGATTCCGGTTATACCGGAGGTGTGTGAGTTTATTTATTTTTTATAAAACAATTCGTATATTATTTGGAATTGTTGCATTGTATCACATCTGTATTCTCCATTTTGTATTTTAAGTAAGTGCGTATGTGTCTGAGACGCGGCCGAGGGTTTTAATGATTATTATACTAAAAACATTTAAGGTTAAACAAAAAGCAAGAAGCGTCACCGAATCCCATTATTAAAAAAATATGCAATGCACACCCTGGAGGCGAACGTGGAAATCTTTAGTGTAAAAAACTAGCTTTTGCTGAATGAAGACGTCTCCCCTATGAAAAGAGACGCAGCTTCTGAAATAAAGTTATTTTGATTAAAAAGAGAGAACAATAAGCGTTCTCAAATGGGTTTAAATTTTCTAAAAATAAAAAAAGTAAAATTAAACAATAGTTAAACAACATGTTCTGCTTTTATTTTTAAATTGACATCAAAATGTCAGCTACAAAATCGCTCATATTTTTTAAAATCTCCATTTAAAACGTCAGTTACCAATGCATTTTCCATTTAATTAATTAATTTAAAGTAACTTTTGTATCAGGACTATCTGTGTCGAAAATTGTTCAATTTTCGTAATGTTTTAAAATACTTACGTTTCATATTTATGCAGTTACGTTTTAAGAATTACTTCTTTATTCAGATACATCTTAAATATTAAATACTCTATGCATACTGCATACTTAATAAAACAACCTTTCCCAAAGCAACATATTCGCGACTTTATGAATGAATTTAATTGATTGAAGTTCTATAATAAAGTTCCCGTTTATATACTGTTTATTTTGACTAGGTCACTCTTTCTAGATTTTACGCGATTCAATCCAAAGAATGATTTCCTATATGATGTAAGATTTCTGAGAATAAATATGATTATTACCTCACTAGTGTCGAATCGCCACGTCTGAATCGTTGTTTATCCTTGTCTGATTCATGGGTTAATTTTGCATCGCATTCCTTCACTACTACGTAAAGCTATTAAACCGTGTTATTATTGATTTTATGGGTTTTTAATGATAACGCCCGAATTCTTTGAACAAATGTTTATTTATTAATTAAGTATTTAAGTAGTTCTAAGTACAGATGACGCGTTTTCCCTATTTTCTCTTAAAGTTTCTGGAACATGTTTAATTTAAAATGTTATACGGAGACAAGTTAACTAATTAATTAAAGTTTTAATTGCTTATATATATATATATATATATATATATATATATATATATATATATATCCTTTGAAAGTGCAAAAGATTTGCATAGTCTTTACACGGATATTTTACACACGGAGTAATTATTTATTACATACATAACCAAAGTTTTTAATTGTTTTCAAATGCAATAAAGTTTGCAATGCCTTTACAATAAATAAAAATGAATGGATTTGTACTTTTCTTTATGGTAATAAAATAAATGACTTTGTATTTATAATACGCTTGAAGATGATCTATTTGTTTATATCTTTTAAAGATAAAAATTCGTTTTGCAGTATTTTTTAACGATTACTTATTTTTGCATAAACGGCTTAAATTTGTACACACGGCTGTATTATTGATTTAAAATAGAGACGTTTAAATACGCGGGAAGTGTGTTTGCTTTGCATTTTAGTGGCTATGTATCTACAGTACGCTTATATTATACAGGGTGAAACAATAAATCTTCGGAAATTTCTATTCTTTCCGGTTTCTTTTAGATTTGGTGGGTTTTATTTGTACGATTTATCTTTCTGTGACTTCCCGTGACCTCTTTATCTTAATCGTACAAATAAAACCCACCAAATCTAAAAGAAACCGGAAACTGTGATGAAACCTACAAAAAGCCTCACCAGAGTAAAAAATATTTGAGCCTCTCGAATTGGGCACCAAGATTTGCTGTGATTCTCGCCCTGTTGAATCTCTTCTGATAATCGCCTCTTTACTCTTTCCGCCTCGGCTGCTCACCTAGTTAAAACTTTCATCGTCATTCATACAAAAAAAACAAACACATTCCTACCACAAACATCAACGTTAACTCTATTTACATCAATATTCATAATACATTAAAATTTCAAAATTAAATTGTAGCATAAATTTCAGTATCATAAAATTTCAAGATTAACTTTGTCATCATTTTAATTTGCATCCAGAATTAAAGTCCTTGTAGGATGCCTACTAATTAATTTAACAATATTTGCAGACCTGAGTCTGAGTACAAAGGGAGCATCTCCCACCCCTTTACGTTAATCAAACAGGTTAGTCTAATTGAGCTCAAAGACAGACCCAAATTTTCATCATAATCAAGAACATAAACTGCTAAATACTCCTTTCTACTTAAACAAGAAAATTTCACCTTAAAATTAAAAATTTGTTGTTTGTACAAATTCACTACTGTCCTTTTTTTTTAGCAAACAAATTATAAAGTTATTCAACACACACCAAAACATCAAAAATCGAACAACAAAGCATAAGTTACCTGAAGGTTAATGCACTCGTGGCTCCAATGTACATCGTCCTTTGTTAATCACACCATTCCAACTGGGTTATGTTTACGGCTTCTGATTCTGAACACTTTTAAAATTTTCTACACCACCATTCATCTAAAGTTGTTTCAAAGCTTCTCAGGAACTCATCTATGTAAATGAAAATCTTGTTTTGTGGATCCAATCACGATCACGAATAACATTTGATTATTAACACCCCCGAAAAATAGCAAAGAAATTCCTAATTCTTTCACGCTATACCCCAAAACTGCCTACTATTGTTTATTCATTTATCGTTACAAATTTGGATAATTGGTACAGTAATACTCGCAAATATAACTAAACTTTATTACCTTGTATCTTTTTTTCTAAGTGCACTAATGCATAATAACTTGTATCGTAGCACGTAAAGAGCAAACTGTTTTAAAGTATTCAATAATCACCAAAATATAAGAGCAAACTGTTTAAAGTATTGAATCAAAATCGAAAATCTAAGAGCCAATCTGTTTAAAGTATTGAATCAAAATCGAAAATCTAAGAGAGCGAAACTCCTATAAACACGGGTTTATATAATAGCTCGCCTGCCTGTCGGTTTTGTCCCGCGACGGCCAGTTTTCAGAATTTCGCATTCTCTGTTCCCTTCTCGACAGTCCGGCACGCGATTCTATTAAATTTGCACACGCGCCAATTGAAAATCTAAGAAATTTTTCACACGGCACGCAACGCGTCTGCAAACAACTAGTTAATTTTGTATAGCAATCGTTACGTTTACACCTCTCATACCTGCATCTTATTACAACCAATCGTAGCCCTCGTGACGCTACACAAATCACGCCTTTAATTATTAGTGTCTCTGCTTGAAGCATTTTATCCTTCCTTTTCTACCTTGGCCTGAGTGGTACAAATCAATACTCTGTATTATGGGCTATTTCAATCCACGTGGATTCATATGTTAATATAAGCTACGATTTATCCGACCGTTTGCAATATACGCAGAATTTTCATGTTTATCCAAACAAATTAAACTGAAATTGACTTTTAAAAATACGCAGGTGTGTGTTCCTAATTAACGTTTTAATATAATTCTCAGAGCTTTTATTTCATAGTATTTTAACCTTGGATTTTCACAGGCTTTTATGCTTATTATATTATTAATAATAGTTCAATTAACTCCAACTAAAATAATAATGAATGGCATTGACTTCTACCCTTTAATTTTTAGCGAATACGCACTAAATATTAATTTATTATTTGTACACTTTGTTTAATACCCATTACTTAAAAATTGAATTAATTAATATAAATTTTGCACGTAATTTCTATTTGATTCTTGGAACAATTAAATTAAATACACGTTGAGCATTTTAATTCTGCTTCTTTTTATAGAAAGCGTCCTTATACACGGTGATTAAAATTATTTGATGTCGTTAATTAATTTTCTACCCTGGTCTAAATTTGAGTAATAAATATATATATATATATATATATATATATATATGTATATATATATATATTACTCATATTTAGACCAGGGTAGAAAATTAATAAATCACATCAAATAATTTTCTCACCGTGTATAATGAATATTATTAGATAATACGCGTTATTAAAACCGTGAAGCATAAAAATTTATTAGTTTCAGTAAAAATAAGAGATTTAAATCATGTACAAGACGCTTTATATCAAAAGAAACAGTATTAAAAAGCTCTACGTGTAATTTAATTATTCCTAATAAAGAAACAAATGGAAATTACGTGCAAAATTTATATTAATTAACCCTATTTTAAGTAACCGGTATTAAACAAAGTGTACACATAATAATTAATATTTAATTTGTATTCGCTAAAATGAAAGGATAGAAGTCAATTTTAATTGAGTTAATTAAACCATTATTAATAATAAGCATAAAAGCCTGTGAAAATCCAAGATTAAAATACCAGAAAATAAAGCTCTGAGAATTAATATTATGTTTGAACACCTGCGTAGTTTAAATGTCACGTACGGCGAAAATTTTGTAGATAACAAATGATTTCAAAGAATCTTGGAGAAAACGTAGCTTAATAGTTACGAGAAATGCTAAAGGTGGGATATTTCACACTCCACATGGACTAAAATAATCGATAATAAAGAATATCAATTTGCACCAATACGAACAGGTTAGAGAAGGAAAGATAATGTGCGTAAGACAAAGACACTAATACTTAAAGGCGTGATATGAGCAACGTCACGAGGGTCACGATTGGTTGAAAATAAGATGCACATATGAGAGGTAGAAACAACAATTTCTGTACAAAATTAATTAGTTATTCTCGGACATGTTTGCGTGCCGTGTGAGAATTTCTGAGATTTTCAACTGGCGAGTGCAAAATTCGTAAAAACCGACGCACAGGCGACGGAATGGGAACATAGAATGACGAAATTCTAGAAACTGGCCGTTTTGGGGAACAGACCGACAGACAGGCTAACTTCTATATATACCGAGGTGAATATAAACAAGCTCTCTTAGATCTTCGACTTGATGGAACGCGTTATACAGTGCTTTTTAGTTTTCCGGTTTTAATATTAAATAATTTAAACAGTTTGCTCGAATATTATGTGATTTAAAAACAGCTTGTTCTTTACGTGCTACAATGAATGTACGTTAGTGCACTTAGAAAAGAAGATACAAGGTAATAAAGTTTAGTATCACTGTACCAATTGGTAAAATTTACTATGACAAATAAATACACAAAAGTAGGCAGTTTTGGCGTATCTTGGTGAAAGAAGTATGAATTTCTTTGTTATTCTTCGGGGGTATTAATACTTAAATGGTGCATAAACGTGTCTGGATCCACGAAACAAGGGTCAGATATACACAGAGGAGTTCCGGAAAAGCCCAGAAACAACTTTAAATAAATGGTGATGGAGAAAAATTTTTAAAGCGTTGAGAATCAGAAGCCGTAAATATAACCCAGTTGGAATGGTGTGATTAACAAAAGGGACGATGTACATTGAAGCTACGAGTGCAAGTAACCTTCAGGTAAATTATACTATTTTGTTTGAATTTTGAGATTTTGGTGTGTGTTGAATAACTTTCTAATTTGTTTATTTAAAATGGACAGTAGTGAAATTGTACTAACAATAATATTTTAATTTTAAGGTGAAATTTGCTTGTTTAAGTAGAAAGGGGTATTTAGTATTGATGTTCTGGATTATGATAAAAAATATGGGTATGTCTTTGAGCTCAATTAGACGAACCTGGTTAATTAACGTAAAGGGGTGGTAGATGCTCCCTTTGTACTCTGCATATATTGTTATAGTAATTAATAGGCATCCTACAAGGACTTTAATTCTGGATGCACATTAAAATGAAAGTAAATTTAATTTTGAAATTTTCCGATATTAAAATTTATGCTGAATATAAATTTTGAAATTTTAATGTATTGTGAATATTGATGTAAATAGAGTTGACGTTGATGTTTGTGGTAGGAATGTGTTTGTTTTTTATGTATGAGGATGAAAGCTATCTAGAGGAGCAGCCGAGGCGATTAACAGAAGAAAATCAACAGACCAGGTAATTCAAGAGGTTTCACAGCAATATATATATATATATATATATATATATATATATTTTCATGTATACATATATATACAGGGTGTCCCAAATTGAGTAGGATAGCATGGGTATCTTTCTTATTATTAATGATAGAGATCTGCTTAAATGGGCAAAGTTGTGTCATTTGGATAGCTTATTTAAATTCCGTATAGATACATTCTAAATTCCAAACGGTTTAGAAATTATTTAAAAAAAACTGAAAACTGCCAATTTCTTCGAAGTCAAATATTTTTGTTATAATAAAAGATACGAAAAAATGTTTCTTATAAAAGTTACTTAGTTTAATTGTGTGCACTTAAAAGTGATATTAAAATTAAATTCAAGATTGCGGTTATCGAGATATTAGCATCAAGTTTCATATTTTAAATGGACGCCATATTGGATTTTTAGATGGTTGGATAGAATATTTTTTTCTCTTTTCAACGATGTATCACAACATATGTTTAAATGAAAAAATTTACTGAAAATAATAATTTTAATTTTTTATCAAGTAGGCATCAACAGATTTCTCTTAAACAAATGAAATTATAACAAAATGTCATGTTGAATTAGTGTATCTGTTGTACTAATAATTGACATTTGTGTATTCTCTTTCCCAGTTATAAGTTGTGATATACTTATTCTATAAAATATTCAATTTTTTCAACAAGTGAACAATATCATATGTTTTGTACATACATAAAATGTAATAAGAACAGTCGCCTTGCTGCCGAAACATACTTAACATTGCAGATGAGGTGTTGACACTGGCCTGTGTGGAACGTTCATCGAAATATTCGTAGTAATATACAATTTCTTTTTCTGACATTAATTGTTATAAAAGGTTTAAAACGGGTATAGCTTTAGTAACAAACAAATTTGGTAGAAATATTTATTATAATTTGGATTCAAAAGCTCTGTAAATAGTAAATAATATTTAAAAGGACGTAGAGTTGTAAATTGTACATTTTCTTAGCTTATTATACAAATTGTGGTAAATCTCGCTTGTTTTATTTAGGTATATAGAGTATTAGAGGGGAGTGGGTAAAATTTTGTTATATGGTCGTTCACTCTGTGCGGGGCATTATCGAGATAGACCGAGGCATAAATTTAAGTGTGTGAATTTGTAAATTATTTTAGAGTCACAGAGAGGGGGCAATCAGCAGGCAATATATATATATATATATATATATATATATATATATATATTGTTCCTGTTTGTGCTTGTTGACACACACCATTGCTAATTCTGTAGATACTCAGTTACAGTGTTGTATATATAGCTAAATATTGGTTATTAATCCGAAACGTTGTAGATATACTTCTTTCTGGCTTATATATATATTAATTTATGTGTTGTAGTAGTGTGTCCTGCAAGATACTAATAGTAGACTGGGAACAAAGGTATCTATTCTTTACGACTTGACAACTTAAGCCATTTGGTACTTTACACACCTATGCGATTATATTTAGAAGTATGAAGCATACAGTTGAGATTTAAGGTGCAAGCAAATATTTATTAGTAAAAGATATAAATCTCAATGCTCCCTCCTACTTTATTTTTTAAATACTATTGGTTGCAAATAAATGGCAGTGCTGTGGATAGAATTAGTCTAGTTACAAACTTCTCGCGGAAAGTTTAATTATCTGTTTTGTAGCATTTCAACGCGTGAAAAACTTGAAATACAGATTTGTAGCATTAAGAAAATTAAATATTAGTATATTACTTTAGAAAACTACAAAATATTGATAAGACATTTGACGTCAGCTTCTAGGTCGACATTCTGTAGTTATTTAAAACTTCTAATATTTAATAAAGCTATTGAGGCATAAATGTAAAAAAAACCGTATTATGGTTGGAACGATTCTTTGATATGAAATGGTTAGGTACTGTATCTAACGGAATGTTGGTAAAATTAGTTTGGGGAAATGTCGGTTACTTTTCTTATAATAAACTTTCTTGTAGAGAACGAAATTTGACATTCTAATTATATAACAGCAATATAATAGTGGCCATTTGGCCTAGTATGTTTTGTTTGAGTGCTTTATTACAATTAATAATGGATGTAAATACAAATTAACAATATACAGTGTTTGTTTTACTAGGGGGGACAGTGCAGTTGCCCAGAGCGGCACTCTTAAAATGGGTAGCACAGGAAAACTGATTAAGACATTCAATTAAAAAATAAAATCGAATTTTAAAAAGATTGGCGCCGTCTTGAGAACTTCTGTTGCGTTTATTAACATTACATACATTTATTTAAAATTTTTAGAAACGATTGAGCAATATAATTAACTCTGCTAGTGTTAAATAAGCTAAAACTATGCAATGGTTTGGTTGCTGGTTACTTGATGATGAATAATTTTGTTCGGCATTAGAAAAGTAATTCGAGCATGGTGGACGAAAATTAATATAAATTGTTGGTTATTTTGAAAAGAAAAAATTTCAATGACCGTTTCGCTGTTATTGCAGCTCCTCAGATTGGAATTACTTTTCTAAAATGCCGGACAAAATTATTCATCATCAAGTAACCAGCAACGTATTAGTTCCACAATTAGCATTAGATGTAGTACTTTCTTAGAAGGTCCGGCAATGTTAAGTAGGTAATCGGCCATTTGTTTATTTATTTTTCATCTTGTGTTTTGACCAGTTTTTCAAAATTTTGTCTGGCAATGTCATCTATACTTTGTAACATTATTTTGAAATGTTAACGTATAAACAGATTAATTAATTAATTAAATTTTATTAACTTGTATAGCTTATAGGCAGAATTCCATGATAAATTACCGTTATATTTCAGTAAGCATCCCTTATAATAAAAACCTCAGGTTTAGAAATAGCTTTACCTTTAAATATTATAAATTCCAGCGGCTGTCATCATAATTGAAAGATCCAACCTTGCAAACACAATACAATACCCTTTTAAAACTTATGTCGCTTATAGATTGACGAATCTGATAAATTTAAATGGAATAGTACCTTTCAACGTAAACAAAGAAAAGCAATTTTCAGTTGTAAAATTTAATGTTCTTCATATTTCAGTGATTGACAAGGGTTATAGAAAACGAAACCTTACAAACTATTTTCCAATTTGATTTGTTCAAAGATTGCAAGTAATTTTAAGTAGTCTGGAAACAACCATTGTATTGAAATCTATTTCGGTTTAGGCTAGGCTATCCGGTCTTTTGTCAATGGCAGACAACCGTTGCCAATATACATGGTCAACAATTTCAGTACTTAAAATTCCAAGAATGTACAACATATTTAAACCGTTGGAAAAATAATTGCTATCCGTAGCACTCATCTTGAAGAGGTTGGATTTGGTTTCTGAAATCTTGTTTTTGAGGGGTTTTGTTAATAGTCATTGGATAACAAAATTATGACCTAAATAATTGTTAAAGGTAGCGTTCATATATAACTTAAAACTTTAGTCAAAAGGGATTCCAATAGGGTTTTCAGTTTTAAAAACGTAGAAAGAAACGTAGCCAGAGAAGTTTGCTGGTAGCGTTCTTCGGCGTATCAGATATGATATCGCACTTAGTATCACGATAGTAAAAGTGGAAAGGAGTAATTAACTCATCCAGTTCGCGAGGGTTTATGCTCGTGTGGTCGCGGATTTATAAGTAATATTAAAGTATGTAATAAATAGCTTGTGTGCGTGTGGCGCACAAGTTAAGCTATCGAAACGATTCTGTCGGGTACGTGTGCCATTGAATTATTTGAGTAGTTGCGAATAACAAGAGCAACAAACGAGATTCTCTCCCCCAATTTAAGAACTGTTCCGGATTGGAAGACAAGCCGTCAAAGAATTGATGACTTTTAGTAAGTAAGTTTTTATAGTTAAGCCTAGCATGATGAATTTTTAGTTAATTTAATTGTTAGGACGTTTTGATTATAAACCGTAGGATTAATTTACTGTGACATTTATAGTATAAGTCTTCTTCCATATAAAGTGTTTGGTAATTACTTATGTACATAAAACTATTATAATTCCATATCAACCATTTAATTAAATTTCTAAATTAAAATCAATGAATTTCCTAATGTAAGAGGTTCACGTTTATTGCTCTATTGATTAAATAGTTTTTGTTTGCCGTTGATTAAGTCGATAGTTTTTTATTTTTGATCATGGAATTTGCATAAGTAGTCAAAAAGGTAGGAATTGATTAAAAGAAACAATTGTCCTCCTTGGGATGACAAGTCTCTCAAGGTTTTGCATGAACATTTGGACATTCTCGACTTGTCTGGCGCCCTTGGTAATTGTCATTAAGCCACAATATTTATGAAAGGTAAGTGCCAAATTTTTTTTGTTGTATAATATATATCAATTTTGCCTATTCTGCAAAATTTTAACCCTCTAAACGATCCACGACCTTCCGCTAGCTAGTGCCGGTGACCCCCTACAATTTTTGTTTTACAGGCCGTCCCCATTTTATAATTTTAATAAAAAAAGTATTTACTTAGTAGCTTTTCTGCCTGTAACAACTTTCATGTCGGGGACATGTAGAAATTACCGAGTATAGGAGGCGCAAGAGTTACATTTTGTACATATTCATAAACCATGATTTGTGTACAATTTAAGATCTTTGTTGGTTGTTTTGCAGAGAAAAATAGTCATTTGTATCCAAGTGATATCGAAACCAATGCGAGCTTTGAATACAGTTCATTTGTTGTATTATCATATTGCCATGACCTTGCAAAATTGAATATCTGGTTCAAAACTCTATCCGAGTCGCTTATCTAAAATGCATCAAGATCAAAAGAACATAAGCCAGCTCCTCTTGCATAAAATAAATCAAGTTTATATTCCTTACTTTATTCAAAACGTATTTTAATGTGAAAATGATATACACATCCCTCAAATAGACGATACATTATTGGGACATTTAAAAACAAATCTAGTCTGTCTACTTTCTCGACAAAGCACCTCATCAACGTCCTTTTATACTTATAAAATGATACTCGATGCACAACAGTGCAAAAACTATTTATTTACTGAGACGTTGTTAGTCAGCGGTAAAATAAAACAAAACAGGCGGCTCCGTGGTGTATCTGGTATGCCTGTGACTACTATGCCCAAGGTCCCGGATTCAAATCCCGACACGGTCCGCTTGAAAAATGTTAGGCGAGCATTTTTCACAAAAATACACCCTTGTTCGGATGAGAGGTAAAATGGAGGTCCCATGTGTGAGTCATGCACGTTAAAGATCCCTACCATGCTTGGAACAGCAAGGGTTCGATAAAATTCCAAATTTTCTAGGTAGAAAAAACTCGCTTCCTGGCCAATGTAGTACCTTCGGGTGGAGCATTGGAAAATCAAATGTTGGAGGAAAAATAAAATATCAACAAAGGCTAAGGCGACAATTGTTTATTAAGGGTTGATTTACAGAAATATATCATAACATATATTCATAACCTCATCACACCACCCCAAAAAGGTAACTTTTCTTCTTCGATTTAACGAACGTTTCAAAAGAAGTCACGATAGAAAGGTAAAAAGTACAGACACATAAAATTGTGCCGTGTAGGAGGTACGTCAACAGAAAGCCAAAAAGGAGATGAATTTTCTTAAAGTAAAATATTACTATAGTGCAAGAAAATTAAAAATAATTATATGCAAAACAGAAAAAAGGTTAGTTCTTATAATTAATACGCTTTTGAAATAATGTCGCCGACGGCGACATTGTATTCACATATATAAAAGGTAAGACCAGGACAAAGCAAGGAACAGTCATTCTGAACATTCAGACTGACGCCCAATTAAATCAAAGGGTGTATTACAGGAAAGTAATAAAAACAAGGAACCCTTTATCCACCTTTATCATATTTTAAACATTTCTTTCCAGATTTAATCTAATTTATTTCATAATCACTCCGATTAAAATTAGATTAAACTGTTCGAACTATCCAGCTGTGCGATTTCTTATAAGCTGTGAAATATGGCCCGGAACATATCAAAAGTCTTTGATAGTTATTTTGTTTGCTCGCTTTTGTATGCTTCATAATGAGTTTAAGTACACGCTTGTAACTGCCAATTCATTCCTTGTCCCAATGATAGTTGAATTCATTATTCTTTTAGCGGTTTTGTTACACTACTATTTGAAAACGGTGTTTGAATTTAAGCAAAAATTAATACTAGATGAGCATGAAACTGGCTTCAAATAAAATGCAAAATCTGTAGAGACAAAGGTGCATATATATATATATATATATATATATATATATATATATATATATATATATATATCAATACGCATCTAAGCTCAAGATATAAGATTTGCCATACATGCTAATACCATATGGTAGCAAAAATTTAGTATAAAAATCAGCTTTACTTAAACGGTTAATACGCATATAATTAAAATACATTTTCGTCAGCCAACAATCTGATCAAGCTTATTTTATACTCTATTCGCTTCTCTATTTGTGGCTAGTACTAAGAATATTAGAAACTAGAAAACATTAACCATGCTTTTTTTGAATTGATGTGACGTAGTTTTGACATTTTACATACAGTTACAATCAATTTTTTATGATTTACTTAGAAAATTCCGACCTTTCATTTGTAAAACCATGTATACAATTTGACTTTTATATCATCATTGTATCCGGCTCTGCTAAATTATTAGAAAATTTGTCTTTGAAAAGCTGCTAATTTAGAAAAGTCTACATAGTGTTCACCAAGCTTTCTTTTTTCTTATTATGTACAATCCTAATGCTAAGGGTGCAAAAATCATATGTTGCTTTGATTCAGCATTGCGCTCTTATTAAAACTTTGCTATTCAATACTTTAATACTTTGCAATTAACAAAAGCTGTGTTCCATTTTGATTCGAATGTTGTAAGGCAAACAATGAACTTCAAGTTGCTTTGTTACTGTATGATCGATAGAAAAAGGAGTTCTTTTACAAATTTATCCAATAGGAGCTTTGCGCACACATATTTCTAGAGCATTAAGGGCGGAGCATGAATCTGTCTATGCAATCTTTGAAAATAATACTTCGATCAATACTTGGGAAAGCTCGTAACTCTAGTACAACTAGACATGCATCACCGTTTTTATGTATCCATGTTATATCGAGCTAGTTTTTAGAGGTAGGTCTAACATCTCCTAAACAACACCCCGATTATGAAATGTATTGACCATTTCCCCACAAAGAAATAGCATATGTAGTTTGTGCTGCAAATGTTTCCTGTACACTTCAGGTTCTCTGCATCTCCCTTACGTTGAACCTTGTTGTCTAGACGCCGTAGCGCCCTTTCCGTTAGTTTTAAATAAATTCTAAATCAATATAACATCGCTTATTTATCCATGATTCGCTCAAACCTCTACAGAAATAGACACCGAGTTTAAACAGCGATCATTTCTTACCTTTCTGCTCTACTGTCTTTGGCCTTTCTTCTCTTGTCCAATCTCGGAATATTTATATCTCTGGAAAGAAAACACACAACAACATAGCCATTAAACCCACGTCGTTTCTCCTATATTATTTTTTAAAATACAGTTAATACGACAGCATCTGTTTTTAGAATTGCTAGGAAATGTAATGTTGGTTGGCGTGCACGAAACATAATTGAGTATATGCAATTTATATTTACTTCTGTCTGTATTATTTATGTCCGTAAAAGCTACAATCTTTTTCTCATTCACGATTTATGGCTTCGCCATTTGCTTTGGCACAGTCACTCGCGTTGATTTTGTTATTCTTTAATAACGTACAAAAAAGTTGAGGTTCTGCCGACGTACCAGGAATTAACGAATAAACACTAACGCTTTTTGGTTAATCAAATGTTACTTACATCTTTTTCAAAACTCACTTTGGATGAAAGTAGGTAAAATTATAGCAGTAGATGGTTATTAGCAAAACCACCGCCTCATTTCCTCCAGAATCCTTCATTTCCTCACACATTTTACATGTAAATTCCCATAAGGAGGATTTTAGAAGGAGGGATCCCTCATTTCCTCACACATCTGGACCAAATAGTTTTCTTCGACTAACCATTTTTCATCTTTCGAGATAAACCTATCTTGCTTGGTATCAATTAATATTAGAATTTTCTCGGCTACCCGAATCTTTAGGAATTTTTTAGATAGCATCACCCCCCAGGGAGCTACCCTCATTTTAAGGTTTTTTTACCGCTAACATTCTGAACCAAATAGTTTTCTTCGACTAACCATTTTTCATACCCGAATTTCTATGAATTTCTTAGATTGCATCATCCCCCCAGGGAGCTACCCCCATTTTAAGATTTCTTACCTGTTGCGAATTCTGAGCGTCTGCATAAACTTTTTTAGTCATGCGATACATTAAATTAGCTTAGAATTTTACGCAGAATTCGAATCTGCAAACAGATTTAAAATAGGACCACGCCCTGCAAAGTTACACTTTAAAGCTCCCAAAACTCTAAATTTTTGTTCATCTATATATTTAACTCCATTTTTAACACCTTTTTCGCTACCCAAGGTATATGCTTTAACCAAACATCTCCTAAAATCTAAAACCGTGGAGATTTTAGAAATAAGTCCTTTATAAAGCCATAAGTGTTTAATATTTAAAAGCCATTTTTCAACTACGTTGCGATGATTCAACTACCATTTTTTACACATTACCACCTCTTCTATCAGGATCTCGATTGGGGTAACGGTAGCAATTACAGATAAAGCTTCCGCGGATACTGCATTTTCCTTTTAAAAGGATTTGAAAAATCTACAACACTTGTACAAAATTTGTTAACAAACACCTATATATTTAAATCTATTTACATTCAAATCGATATTTTACGGTTGAACAACACGCCCTGTATATAACCTTTTCAATACCTTAAACAGTTATAGATCTGATATATCTTAGCATGAAAGTATAGGAATGCAATTAATAGAATTACCTAAGCATCGGAAAACTTTCGTTTGTAAAATCTAGATAATGTTTCTATAATAAACGGAAAAATGCAGTCTTAATTTAAAATGATTCTACAACTTTCCATAGATACCAACCATGTTAATTAGTGAATTCATGATTTAGTACCGATTTAGATTCTAATAATTAGAAATTTTGTGTATGACATCATTAACTACCTAAATTTCAGAATTATCAAAATGTAATAAACCACATTAAGTACTGTTCAATAATCATAAAACAATATTAGAGTGAAAGTAAATGGGTCTTATTACATATTGATATCAATTACTTAAATTACCTTACGTCACGCTGTAGAAGCATTATAATGCAAATTCCTGAAACTTTGATAGTAGCAATTATCAAAATTTATATGTAATTATTTTTAATCTAGCATATATACAAAATGGTTGATATCCGCGTATTTATAACACGTAATCCAGCAAATATTCTAGAAAACACCATTGCGCTATTGAATGCTAATTTCTTAACGATCATGTGAATTACATATGAAACCTGTATATAATTTTTTGTTATTAATTATATTATTGACTGTATGTTTGAGAATACGTTTCAATGACGTACATTTGAAATCGAAATATAATTGCTTGTAGATTACTAATAACACGAGGTGCTGGAAAGTATGTATTTAGGGAAAATACAAACGTCATTTAGTAATTATTTCAAACCGTATATAACGCGGTGTTATTAGAAAAATTCTATTAGTTTCGCACGCTTTTGTGTAAAGCCCGTTGAAATTTTAAACCGTCGTTTCGTATAGTTATTTTTGTGAAAAGTTTTTGAAGATTTAAGGGTAAATTTACATTTTTTTTTATTAAAATAGAACTGAATTTATTTGCAAACACCAATTATTATGTATTTTGTTATTGGTTCTTATTTGTATTTTAAAACATTAATTTTTCCAAAGTAATGCGCTGTTTTACAGATATATTTTTTTCAAATTTTAAAGGTATGCTTTTAGCTAAGATAAATAAAAAACAATTCCCACAAAATATTTTATTAAAAATTAAATACATTAACAAAAGGCCTCAATAGCAATACATTCTCTTTGAAACAGCTTAAGTTATTCAAACAATGGTTTAAACGGTGATTGTACCTATCACCGAATCTTCTTAATTCTTTGAGTTTTGGAAATGAGAATACACTTTCCATGTTTAAAATGTTGTTTGATAAATATTTCGATAGTAGCTGCTTCTTGTGTTCTCCTTTAACATAGACAGTAGCTCCAGGAGGTATGACTTCTTTCAGCAAATCGCCTACATTTGTTTACCCATTCATAACCTGTTCATCCCAGCACAGACCATGGATTCTTTGCTTTATCCACCGAACTTGCTTTTTGAAATCATCACTTAGGGTGTTATACCCCACCGCTATATCCAGTATCTCGTGTCATATTACATTCTTCGCTACATCCAAAATGGCAATCTCCTTGCAATACAAATCACTAGTTTTGTATTGATATCCTTGTAAATCGATTATGAAACACATGCTTCCCGCTTCAAATCACAGATGGGAATAGGGTTCTAAGCAAATCTCTCCTATATATCCAGCTAAGGGACTTTACCCCCTCCTTTTATGATTTTTTCAACCAGGTAATTATCTGGTTGATACTAAAGCAAGTCTGTTTTCTTAATCCAACTTTTACCATCCCCCAACCACGACACTAATAAGTCGCGTCCATGCTTCCGTTTCCGTAAAACTTTTTCCACTAAGTACGTGTCGGGTGCTGCTGTGAGCTAAATTTCATCGCCGTAGAAAGCACCTAGAATTGGCCGACCTTTCAAATCTTGTAGCAGATAGGTTATCGGTCTCGTTTGTTGTACTTTAACAATTTTGAATAGTTCTGTACTCCAGTTTGGATAAAATCCTCGATCAAATACTGCTTTATATTTTGATATACGCACAATGTCTCCAACCTTATACAACTTCTTGCGACTTTTAGAAGCGCTGTTAGCGGTGTAAAGTTTTATTCTTTCCGGATGTTCTTCTACCTCTATAGGCGTCATGTTAATAGCCCGATGCGGTGTATTATTGTATTCTTCTATAACCTTAGGCAAAATATTCACCCATTTATGACTGCCTTGCAAGTAAAATCTTCTGTACAATTTATTTTTGATTGTTCTGATCAATCGCTCGACCATACTAGCTTTGATTGCGGAATACGTAGAGTAATGGTTTATCTTATATTTTTGCATAAGATTTTTAAACCAGCGGTTGTAGTACTCTTTCCCAAAATCCGTTTGTAGATTGATTTTTACGTTATTTTCTCCTTGCAACATTTTGTCCAATATTTTTTTCACAGCATTTGTAACTTCTGATCCAGTTTTATTTTTTAAAGGTTCAGCTAAAGTATATTTTGTGAAACAGTCCACTGCTATTATAATATATCTGTACCCATTGTTCACACGCGAGTAAGGCTGCATTTCGCACAAGTCCGATTGGATAAGATCACGTTTCACATGTTTCAGATTTGTATGACGACGCTGAAATTTTTTTCTTGCAGGTTTAAATAATTCCTTAACGATGATTTCTTTACTCATTTTTGCTTAACACTGTTGCTAAACTAATAGGGTTATCTTTATTCAATTGCACCTTTGACATAAACTGAAGCTTTGGTTTGTAGTATTTGTTTTTTATAGCTGCTGGTGACGCCTCGTAAATCGATGCTATTGCAAGACCGAGCTCCTTCTCATTTGTCTCAGAAGTTGCAGTCAAATTAATAAAAAACTGTATAAACGTTTTAAAGTCAGATACAAGCTTATCCAATTTTTCATTTGCATATTGTTTATTAACTGCATCAGATGGTTCAACTGGTTGAGCAAGCATTGTGATACGCTGGTTTCTCGCATTGAAGGCTTTATCTTTACGCTGTATATCATCAGAATTTTTTAGACAGTATGAAAAGGCTTGATTCACAAGCTTGATTACAGATTTCTTATTAACACAATCACTATCGTCTTTAGGATCCATTACATCAACTAACCTTCTTTTACGAAAACTAATTGTTTCTTCTCCAGACTTGAATACTATAGTGCTCCTCTGATTAACACAATCACTATCTTCTTTCGGGTCTGATGAATTCACTAACCTTCTTTGCTGCATATCGTACCCATCGCCATCCAACGTTAGCACAAATCCTCGACCTGGAGGACCGCGCCGAATATCAGCATCTTTACGCTCTGAACGTCCGAAGCGGTCGATAGGCATTTTAAAACTGTGTAATTATTTACTGAGCTCACTGTATTATACCTTCTTCTCTCAACTCTTCTATTGTGGATACCATCTCGTTAATGTTTTCCTCGCTTGTATTTCCAGCTCGGTTGGATGCGTTCAACAATCTCAGCCGATCCACAAGTTCATGTACATTATTCCAGTAGACATATTGCACCGGCTTTGTATTTAAACTTTTGTAAAACCGATTAGAAAAGCCTAAACCCGCTCCCTTAGACTGTTTTTTTCTCTTTGGCTGTTTTCTTTCGGGATTCCTCCGAAATTCGGTTAGATATTTTTGTACATATTTGTTAAACCTTTTGTTATTTGTTGGGAATCCGCTCAAATCGTGCACCGCAAATGGGTTAAACTTTCTTCTCAAAATCGATGCAGATTTGATCATTTCCAAGTAATTCGGCAAATCTTCATGCAAATTGAAATCGCCATCTTCGGGGCTGATGTCTTTGTAAACCAGCAGATTGTATAAACCCCTCGTACCTGGATATATCACATTATTTAATGTTATAGCGCTAGTTTCCGGGTTAATTACCAATACACTTTTCCACAAACTCCATGTATCAGTTTCCACATTATACTTTACTCCATAAATTGATTTGTCAATATTTTCGTCTTCGTCTCTAGCTAACACATCCGCATAGTAAAGATGGAACGGTTCTTCTGAAACGAGTTGTTTAATTTTCTTTATAGGTACGTCCATGTCTTCGACTTTAACCTTTGTTGTAGGTATGGGAATTTTTTCGGTGATCGATTGCAACTAGGAAGCGGTTATTTACAAGGGATCGATCAATTGTTTGTGCACCTCTTTGAATTTTTGCTGAGATGCGGTGTCTCCCTTTTTGTACGCTACGAACTTTTTTCGTACAGCATCCTGCATAAGATGAAGACTGCGTTTATTCGCAATAAAATTGTTAACGTCCGTCATCATGAAACTTTGGATGGGAACTAACTGTTTTTTTGAATAATGTCAAATATTTATATACTCGTCGAAATTCTTCCGATACCGCCCCTTATCCAAATCAAAATCTTTCACAATAGTTATAAAATTATGTTTTGAGTCACCCCAACACTGTAAGCACATTTCTTTAAATTTCGGATATGTCATGTCACCACTTATATGATCCGAAAAGATATGGCGAAGGTTTGTGTCATCCTGTTTCCATAATGCGATTACATTGGTGTTATCTCTGAGTCTATGTTTTAAGGCGCTAGCGTACGTTTGACATAGATAGAACGAATCTATTGCTTTATGTCTACCGAACGAGAAAAACTGAGTGATTTTACTTTGCTCGTTTACAGGTATATCATCGAAAACCATAATTGAATCTTCTTTGGTATCTCCGGGTTCGATCAAATAATCGTAATTTTCAAACTCATGGTACCCAATTTCTTCTTTTAATGGCATAAAAACGTTTCTTAACAATTCGTATTTCGGCTGATATAAACTTTTCGAAAATACATAGACATTTTGGAATCTAAGGCCGTTCTCGTGCAGGATCAGTGATATTAAAGCGTTAGTCTTCCCACAACTCGATGGTCCCACGAATATAGCTCGTATGTTAGACGGAAACAATGAACCATGTTTACCATCCTCTCTTGCGCTAGCAATAGCAAAGTTATCATAATTCTGTATAGGTATTTTAACTTCTTGTTTCGCAGTCTCCATATTGCTTCGAGCGTACGCCTGCTTTTGCTGCTGCTTGCGGTGATAGCTTAACGTCTCTTTCGGTATATTATATTTTTTACTGATGGAGTAAATACTTGATTTACCCAGTCGAACTTCTTGTATAGCTTTTTCTAATGCTTCGTTACTGTATCCACTATTTTGTTTTCTTATGTACTTGCGAACCATGCTAACCAATACTGTTGGAGACACTTTCACTCTATGGAGCAATTTCACTCTATGAAGCAATTTCATTTTTTGGGGCAATTTCGCCCTATTCTGATGAAGGTAAATTCGCTCTAAAATAACTAAAACTTATGTACAGAGTGGGAGATGCTTACCATTCGGCAAATAAAAGTAGACTAATTCAAACAAATTAATTCCTTGCTTTTATACTATTTTATTAAAAATATATACAAAAATATTTCATTGTGAATAAATCTATTAACAATTTCCGTAAACGGATTATATTCAAACATAGAGTCATGTATAATTAAAGCATAAGCCTTCATCGACGGTTCAAAATTTTTTGAAGCTTCTAATTCCATTCTTACATCAACCGTTGCATCCTTGATGCTTTCAAATTGATGACGACTGTCGATTACAAAGACGGGTGATTCCTTAAACCTGTTGTAGTCCATTAAACAGTTATTTGACGATTTGTTCGGATAATATTTTTCCATAAAAGATGCATAAGACAGGTACGCTGGCAAGTAGTCATTCTGCTCGAAATCCAAATTTAATCGACATTGAGGGAACATCTGAGAGTTTAAAAACACTTTGACATTGGTTATGTTGGCATTCGTAAAGCTTGTAGCATTTTCTTCTTTCTTATCATATTTTCCATTTTGCAGCGCCAGTAATATCCACCGAGCCTTCTCTGTTTCGTTCGATACTTTAATTCTCCATACTTGTGACTTTGATTGTGTTAGAGACGGTAATTCGTGTAGTTCCCATTTTCTGAATGCAGCTATTATAGATGATTGATTTTGCATTTCCGAAAGCAGCGATGCCTTGACAAAGTCGCTTAATGTTATATGCGGAACCTCCCATAAAATACGCTGTATTTTGAACGTTACTGTATTTCCAATCGACTTGTAGCAATTTACATCCGACTTGGATCTGATTAAAATCAGCTCTTGAGGCATGTTGACGATAGTTTTCTTGTAATCTTCAAAAAACCCAAAAATGGTTTTTAGCGGTATAGCACAACTAAACCGTCCATCTTGGAATATGGTATCGGGCTTCCACCCAGTATGTGTAATAGATTTTGTTTCAGATTCTTCTATGGATACTAAACCTTTAATAGTTCTTGTAATTCCGGGGATTCGACAGACATCTATTATTTGATTATTACCCAATTTGTATTGAATTTCCTCAAACAGAAAATATGGCGCATTTCTAGTAAATTCGTAAGCTTTAGGGTCTGATTCTGCTGCTCTAATCGGGTTTACAGTTGTTGACGCTTCTCTTAATGTTTCCGTAGGCTTATAGGTACCCCTTATAAATATGAAACTTTCATGGGGGTATGTGATGTTATCACTGCTCTGGATTTCAATTGAAATTCGATCGTTGTTTTCTGCGTTCAATGTAAAGGGAAGATATGTATAATAATCTTCCTTTATTATAGTTTCGTCTAATTTATAACCTCCAAACACATCCAATTTGGGTACGTCCTCATATTTAAGCCTTCCAAGTTTCACGTTTTCATCACCGTGGAGATCTAAGCTGCGTTTGCTTCTGCCTCCCATCATTTATAACTTCTAACACCAAAGATTTTAAGAAACGTATTTCTTCTGCTGTAAGTCTCTCGACAACTTGACGCTTTGACGTCGTATTCACTTCTAATCGTCTGGGGGTGTTGTAGCGTGCTTTATATACAAAATCGATAGGCATTTTCAACTACTTTTTATTTCCAGTCTCACACAGGTGTATGTTTCAGGTGAAAAGTTTACCAATTCACCCAAATGATCGTCTAGTCTGATTATAATATTATCAATTTCTGTCACGCTCAGCGGATAATATATGACGTGGTTAGGTTCCTTTTCCAGATTATACCCGGGTGGTACAGATAGACTGAATTCGAATATGCTGTGGGTAAGAAAATTGTTTCTGATCGATCCGCTGGTGATATTGGTTTCCACAAAAATGTTTGAGACCGATATTATGTTCACTTGCTGATTAGCGATATGTACGGTATCTGCGGCCAATTTGCGGTTGGTAAACCCCAAGATGCTTCCAATATTGTTTTTACGGTTTGCCCCAAAATCAATCGGTATACTGCTTCGTATAGAACACTTTAATGTATTATTGTTGGCACTCAGTTTAAAATATTTTTCAATGTTCTCGCTGATGTCCGGCTTCTGACTGAACCATTTTTTGAAAACATCCCGTATATATGCATTTATTTCTTCTAATTCGTATGATCCAGGTTCAATGGTTATTCTGCGATGCTCTGAATCGTTAAAGTATAAGTTATTGTTTCCTGGATGTATGTTTTGCACAGTTTTACAAGTGTACAGTCCCACTAGACCCAAAGCATATTCACCGTCCTGTTTCAATTTAATTAGTGGGTAAGTGGATCTTGTCGATATGACATTACCATACCCGAACACGCTCACTGTTTTAGCCATTGTCACTAAGAAACTTTAACACTAAATGTCCACAATTGTATGTGTTGTAAGTCTGCTCCGGTACACTGTTGTAGTAAATTTTACAACCTCGAAAATATTTCTTTACTTCTTCCGGCGGTCTCAAGTCTCCAAACGAATCGTAGTAATACACACTTTTTCCGCGTTTTCGGTACCCCACCCAATGTGTACCCGAACCTTTGGTGGTATCCAAATTAATCACACCCGATTCGTTGACATGCGGTCTAATCTTCTGTAACTGATCTCTAGAAAAGACGTTGCGAAAATGAGGAATGTTAGATGCGTGTTTCCTTATATCTATATCGGTGAGAGCTCTTCGATGTAACTTGCTTAGTTTTTTGATACTTTTTTACAAATACCACGCCCCTGTTTGTACGGTTTCAAGAATAATGCTGTGCTTTTTTTGTATGGTTTTAGAAACATTCCATTTCCTTTTTTCCAATGGTAATGGCTTCCATAGATCTGTTGTGTCGTTCGCTCTCCTGAAGCTGTTCGTTGGCTGTCTTGACATCATTTACTGCTTTAGCTATCCCCGCGACACCACCTGTTAGTGCCCCTAGGGCACTTAGTCCAGCGAATATCGGAATCAATGGTAGAAAACCTCCTTTCTGTGGAACGGGTATAATACGTGGGACTTTAATTTTGTTTCTCCCACCGGATCCTTTTATGATTTTTTTACCAATTAGAATACCAACGTCAAACAGCTTTTTCAAGTTGTAGGAATCAACTCGGTCTACTGCGGATCGTATTTTCTTCAAAAATCCCCCTTTGAAACTTATTTTCTTCTTTAAGCCCATACCCATTTTTCTCTTCGCTTTCATAGCGTTTGTCACAAACCGAGCTGCGGGTTTTTCCCCAAACTTTGCGTTTTTAGACTTAACTCTTCCCCAGGCTTCTTCTTCTAAAATTTTATCTGCTCGGTGTCTGGCTGGAAGATCGTCGGGGTACTTGGAGTGTGCAATGTCGTGGTCTTTACACAATTTATCCAATTCGTTTATTCCAGGTTCGCCTCTTGCTAAGCGCTCATTCAACTTTGTACCAGGACCGCAGTACTGATAACCTAGAATATGCAGCTCAAACGGTAACCTGTTTATAGCGCTGTTGATTAAACCCTCTCCAGAACAGATAATCATGTGTTTACTCAAAAAAATCTCAAACTATACTAAATAAATAAACAACAACGAGTCTATTTATACTTTTTCAAAAAAATTTACAATATATTTACAATAACAATACATTTACATCCACGTATCATGGGCTGTTTTTTATAAAATACTCTTTCTAGTTATCACCATAACCAGAATCTTCAGATTCCGACAAATTTAAACATCTAAACATTTCCACTAATGTTCTTGTACGCATCACGTCTTGCACAAATATATCCGGAAAACATATAACCAGCTCCAAAGCATTTAGGGCGTTCTGATTCAATTCGTTGTAGAATAAAATATCGCCAATTCGAACTTCGCCATTAATTAAGATTTTAATTCGTTTCTCCCCTTCAGTCAGAGTATTAAACCGATCGCAATCATTTAAATTAGAATTAGCAACAAACCCTACTAATTCGCTGTATAATGCTGGAAAGTCACGACTTTTCAACTGCTTAAGTTGATACTCAAACAACTCTCGCATATGGAATAGTTTACGGCACTCCAATTTGTTTATATCTATCGAACTATTACCCATTATTATTTTTAACTGAACCGTTTCGTCCTCGGTTGATCCAGACACTGGTGACAGAGTGATAAAGAACGGAGCTCCTAGTTGTATGTGTAGATTTTCCATTTCGGGTACACTATTTAATCGACTGTTTAGCACGTCACGAGAAAATACGTTAATTTGAAATTCCACTTGAAAATTTGTAAATGCCAACCAATTTTCGTATGTCAATTCCAGAACATGGTTGCTACAATATTTCTTGATACACACCAATCGTAATACGAGTTTTATTGTCTGGTTTATAACAAACCCAATTTCCACATTATGAGGGTGTTCACCCAATTCACTTAAAATATACGTAAACTTATTAATCAGATTTTCGGTATACGAAACTTGTGCATCATTAACATCTACAGACTCCATTGCTTTGCACTGATTTTACCGAGACGACTGAGAAGGAATCCTATGCGGCTCGTCCTTTTAAATGTTTCAGAATTGTTGTTGTGCATGCGTAAATAGTACTCGGATGACTTAGAATGCGCAAGCGAAAAGCTAATTGATTTTCACCGACGCGAATAGACTGGTCTGTAAACAATTAGAGTAGAAGTGAAAGTTAAAGTGATACATCCGATAAATATTGATGTAGTGCGTAAGCAAGGAGCTAATTGATTTTCATTGACGTAAATAGACTGGTATGAAATGTTACTCAAGGTTAAACGACGCTGGGTTTCTCCTAATTTAAAAGTAAACTACCTAATTATTATACGATCTTAAATATTATGTGTATAAAAACACCGTGCAATGCAATATAATTCAGTTTCTGTTTAGTCTTTGACTAGTTAACAAGTTTTTATAAATATGTACAGTGAAATGGCTTCATTCGTGTGCAACGTCTGTGGGGCAGCTTTCTCTCGCGGTGACAACTTGAAGAGACACCAGCTCCAACAACATGGGTTAGTCTCTGAAACCAAAAAGGGCTTGTTTAACTGCGAAGTGTGCCCGGCATCCTTCTCGCGGAGGGACAACTTGAAACGTCATAAGGATACCAAGCATGGTGTCGTGGTACCAGTTGCCGGGCCCTCCGGGGTCAAACAACCAGCTTTGTCAGCGGTTGAGGGGCCTGCTCCCAAAATGCCGAGATGTGTGGAATGCGATGTAGATGTTGCTAACTTGGCAGCTCACCAGCGCTCCAACACCCACAAGGCTAATGCTAGCCGTGTCCTGGATGGGGGTGTGAAAGTAGTAGCGGCCGCATTCAAAACTCGAATCGCTACATACAGAATTAGTAATGTCAATTCTACAAGTATGTATTTTGTGTTTGCTTAGTTTGTATTTTTAGGTCTGTTGGATTTTCTCTGCAACCAGAGGGAGAGGTTCATCGCCTTAGCCGGAGAACAGCTACGGATTCACACATCCCTCAAGGTTAACTTGGAGGTGTTTGGTGGCTACACCAAGATGGCTGTGTCAGAGGGTGTAGAGGATATAAAATCCTTTAACACTCGAAACATGGTTATCACCTCCTCCAGTGACCTGGGAGCGGTCTACAACGCCGTGGTGGAGACGATGTCTGCAAAGTCTGACGAGTTCCAAGAACGTGATTCTGGTTAGTTTCTACAATTATTAATTTTTTCTAATTTTTAAATTTTAGGTTGGACGCTGAAGAAAGTCTTATATCTAAAAGTAAATATTAATAAGTACAACCCTTTGCGTGAGTCTTCGTACATCGAACTCCCAAATGGATTCGGAATACGAAAGCCGTTATTAACATCCAAAACAACGATGATGCATGTTTTGCCTGGGGTGTTGTGGCTGCCCTACACCACAGTGTTCACGACCCGCAAAGGCTCAGTAGCTACCCGCACTACAGCACCGTTCTTAACTTTGCTAGCATCGAGTTCCCTGTAAAAATGAAGGATATCTCGAAATTCGAGGAATTAAACAACATAAGCGTTAACGTGTTTGGCGTAGAAGGGAAATCGATTGTGAGACCTTTGCATTTTACCGCTAATAAAAGGGATCGGCACGTAAATTTGTTATATATCCAGAATGGGGGTAACACGCACTACTGCTGGATCAAGGATTTGGGGAAGCTAGTGAGAAAACAGCTGTCTAAATATGACGGGTATAAATGGATTTGTGATGGGTGTTTGCTGTTTTTCCGAACGGATGAAGAATTGAGCAAACATGCGCAACACGAGTGTAACCATGTCGCCACCACCATGCCAAACCACTTCAACAACGTATTGGAGTTTATAAACATCCATAAGCAAATGATTGTGACTTTTGTTATATATGCCGATTTTGAGAGCGTCTTAAAACCAATTAGTACTGCAAATCCAAGCACATCGACTTCATTCACTAATAGCATCCAGGAGCACAAGCCGTACAGCTTCGCATACTACATAAAATGTAGCTATGAAGAATCTTTAAACAAGTTTGAGCTGTACAGGGGGCCTGAAGATGCAAAGGTTCTAATGCAGAAGTTGGAAGAAGAAGCTCGACGACTGGGTGAGATTTTAAAAACCAATATTTCGATGAGATCATTATCACCCCTAGATGAGTTGTTGTTTCATATGGCAGTGGATTACGGAATTTGTAAAAAGCCTCTTGGGGGTGAAAGAGTTAGGGATCACGACCACTTGACTGGTCGCTTTCGCTTCGCTGCATACCCACAGTGCAATATAAAGTACAAGGTACCCCATTTCATCCCTGTTGTATTTCACAATTTAAGTGGGTATGATTCCCATTTTATTGTGAAAGAGTTGGGGTATGACAAAGAGACGGTTACCGTAATTCCAAATAATAAGAAACGATTTATTTCGTTTACGAAGTATGTTAGGCTATATGACAAAGAACCAGAAGAGTTTGACGCTGAGCTGGAAGAAACCGACAATTCCACAGTTCAACTAAGATTCATTGATTCTCTGCGTTTCATGATGTCGAGCTTGGATAAGTTGGTAAAAAATTTGGAGCCTGGACAGTTTGTTGAGACGAAAAAATGTTTCCCAGACGATAAACATTTCGGTCTACTGGCTAGAAAGGGAGTATTCCCATACAAATACGTAACAGACGAATCTGTGTTGAACGACTCCAGTTTACCATCAAAGGAAGCCTTCTATAATGATCTAACCTCTACAGATATTACATTCGCTGAGTACGAACATGCTCAGACAGTTTGGAATACGTTTGGCATTCGTACGCTTGGGGAATATAGTGATCTGTATCTGAAGACAGATGTGCTGCTTCTCGCCGACGTCTTCGAGAACTTTAGAGCCGTTTGCATCAAAACCTACGATCTTGACCCATGTCAATATCTATCTGCACCCAGCTTGAGTTTTGATGCGATGTTGAAATACACCGGCGTAAAATTAGACTTGCTCACAGATGTCAGCATGCATCATTTCGTAAAGAAAGAGATTCGCGGTGTTCTCACACAGTGCAGCCAACGATATGCTAGAGCAAATAATAAGTATATGGAGGATTACAACCCGACCGAGGCTTCAAAATACTTAACGTATCTGGATGCCAATAATCTATATGGGTGGGCAATGAGACAGCACCTACCCATTAGCGATTTTAGGTGGATGGATGCTAAAAAGATTGCTCTCCTGAAAGAACGCATTTTGGATATACCTGAAACCAATGACAAAGGTTATATTTTAGAAGTGGATCTGGAGTATCCAGAACATCTACACCATACCCACAACGAACTACCCTTCTGCCCCGAAAACATGGTACCCCCATCACCCAAATCCAAGACGCCTAAATTGCTCGCGACTCTGTTGGAAAAGAAAAACTATACCATCCATTATCGGAATTTACAACAGTGTATGCGATACGGTCTCAAACTAAAAGCAATCCACCGGGTTTTAGAATTTACTCAGTCTCCATGGTTGAAGGCGTATATTGACCTTAACACCGGGTTGAGGACGGCGGCGAAAAGCATGTTTGAAAAAGACTTCTATAAATTGATGAATAACGCGGTGTTCGGGAAGACCATGGAGAATGTGGACAAACGCGTTGATGTGAAAGTCGTGCCCCGGTGGGATGTTTCTGGTAATTGGTTGTGTGCGAGTACGCTAATTGCGCGACCTAATTTTTATAGGTGTACTATTTTAGGAGAGGATTTGGTTATTATGCAAATGAATCGAGTCAAAGTTACTTACGACAAGCCAATTTATGTAGGTTTCTCGGTTTTAGACTTGTCTAAAACCTTAATGTATGAGTTTTACTACGGCACGATAAGGTCTTTGTATGGTAACCAAATCCGTCTCCTTTATACGGATACCGATTCACTAGTGTACAGTGTGGAGACCGCAGACTTGTATAGTGACATTAGCACAAACATTGAACATTTTGATACTAGCGACTATCCTCGAGAGAATAAGTACAATATACCGCTTGTGAGCAAAAAAGTTGTGGGGAAATTTAAAGACGAGTTCAACGGTGACTTGGTGTTAGAATTTGTAGGTACTAGGGCTAAGTCCTACTGTATTGTAGGAGAAAATGATATTGTTAAGAAAATTAAGGGTGTTAGTCGTAATGTGGTGGCGGGGATTAGTGTAGTTAGTTTTAAGGATGTTGTTATTAATAATAGAGAGGCTCTCATGAATACGATGGTATCAATCCGGAGTCATAAACACCAACTTTATACACAGCTTATTAATAAAATCAGTTTATCGGGCGCAGATGACAAGCGTTACGTCATCCCCGGAAGCATATCAACCTACGCATGGGGGCATAAGGATATAGGTTAAGTTTTTTAAGTTTTTGTTTATAGTAGCATGTAAGTTAGTTATAAGACATACCTACCATCCCCATCCTTAAAATTTCCTTCGCTCCCGGCGACATGTGTTTACCTCCACGTGGTGTCGCTGGACGGTAAAACATATTGTTAGATTAACAACAATATGTCTTATTGACCGAAAACACGTTTCCTCTTTTTTACATTAATCTCTTTTTGTTATGTCTTTTTTAAAGCACACATTAATTTCTATTTTTTGTTACAGGTTACTTTCAACTGCATGGATTCAACTACACGAGGAAAATAATGTTATATTTTACAATTGTATTCTATCAGTTTATTAAACTGTAAATCGGATAAAATAAATTATTAAACTTTTGTGTGCTTATTTCTTTGTGTTGGTTAAAGCATATGTCATAAATGAACAAAAATTTAGAGGTTTGGGAGCTTTAAAGTGTAACTTTGCAGGGCGTGGTCCGATTTTAAATCTGTTTGCAGATTCGAATTCTGCGTAAAATTTTAGATTAATTTAATGTATCGCATGACTAAAAAAGTTTATGCAGACGCTCAGAATTCGCAACAGGTAAGAAATCTTAAAATTAGGGTAGCTCCCTGGGGGGATGATGCAATCTAAGAAATTCATAGAGATTCGGGTATGAAAAATGGTTAGTCGAAGAAAACTATTTGGTTCAGAATGTTAGCGGTAAAAAATCTTAAAATGAGGGTAGCTTCCTGGGGGGTGATGCTATCTAAAAAATTCCTAAAGATTCGGGTAGTCAAGAAAATTCTAATATTAATTAATACCAAACAAGATAGGTTTATCTCGAAAGATGAAAAATGGTTAGTCGAAGAAAACTATTTGGTCCAGATGTGTGAGGAAATGAGGGATCCCTCCTCCTAAAATCCTCCTTATGGGAATTTACATGTAAAATGTGTAAGGAAATTAACAATAATGAATGCAAAAAATTTTGTCGAACATACTAGGTACCTATTACTAGAGAAGTAAACAAATGAGGGTAATACACAATGCTTGTAGAAATCGCCCACTCCTAAAGTGATTAATACAACAAGAAGGAATTTATAAAGCGCTTCTAACTAGGTAAAGCAATTAGTGATAGTGGTTAGGAAAGAAGTTTGAGTGGCATCTATTAATTTGATAAACAATTATAGTTCTGAACTTTGATAAACCATGTTTTACATATAAGCGTATATTATAGATATACATTATAATTATGCTGCTGGTGGGTGGTAGGCACCCAGAGGATGTAGACTTTCTGCAGTACAGAGTCTTCTGGCAATTCGACACGCCACTGCCTACACGATGGAATCTATAAATCATT
Source organism: Platerodrilus igneus (assembly GCA_036346225.1). NCBI lineage: Eukaryota > Metazoa > Arthropoda > Insecta > Coleoptera > Lycidae > Platerodrilus > Platerodrilus igneus. The sequence goes on from JARFIW010000020.1 coordinate 3,031,477, forward strand.
GTCGCTCATTCAATATACAGGCTTACTTAAGGAAACTATCAAATTCCACTCATCTTTCCCGAAAACGCCAAAATCCAAAAACAAACTATTTTTAGGAGACAACTGTTTGGGTCGTATCCAGTAATTAGCCTTGGCCTACTTTAACGGTTGTCAAACTTTCTGCGTCGCGCACTTTTTATGTGATATCTGAAAGTCACGTCCCTCGGTTATGTGAATTCACTCAAACACATACGCACGCGCGCACGCACGCACGCACGCACACGTGAAGGAATACTTAGAGAGTAATATGAATAATCCCGAATCATTGCAATATTGATCTCACACACTCCACTTTTCTTGCAATTTTTTGGTGAATACAAATCTTTGAAATCGTATTTACAAACTGTTTTACAAAAATGATTATGTATTTGTGCTTATTGTGTATGCATAATAAGTATGTTCAAATGCAAAGGACGTGAAACGACCCATCATCGGTAGCAGTAGACGTCTAACAGGTATTCCACCTCCCACCCACTCAAATTCCATTTTTTAACTTCCTCCCCTCTCGCTTCATCCACCTTCCGCCTTCAATTTCCTACCTTAACCCACGCCCAACCTCTCACCTCCAACCTCCATTTTTCAACTACCCCCTACTTTTACTTTCACCACCCACTCCCCTACCTCCCACCTTCCATCGTTCACCCCCACCTACAAAATTGTTACATATTGCGCCCCCCACCTTCTTCCCAACTTCTCACCTCACCTTCTACATCCTTCTGCTTTCCATCTTCCACTTCCTATCTCCCACCTCCTGCTCCCATCTCTCACACTCTTCCCCTTGTCCTCCACAGTCTACTTCCCTCCATACACAGCACTCCTCCCTCCTCCGTCACCTCTTTCACACACCACTTCCACTTTCACATTACCCCTCAACAACCATTTGGAACAGATTATCGCCACTCTTCCCCATTATCTTAATAAAATTTGAATACTTACCTTTATATTTCTATTAATAAGCACCACTAAGCAACACAATCCTCAAAAGATACTTCTGATCAACTCCGACAATTTCTCGACAACTAACTTACCGCAATTTGCTTTCTTGTGAAACATAGTAATCTCTTATTATTTCCACATTTCACTTAGAAAGCAGCTTAATCTAAACCTTTAATAAAGACAACCACTTTAAACCTAAGAACAGAAGAATGATAAAAAATTTAATAAATTAGATACATACATCTATTACAGTCAGTAAGTATATTATAGGTATGTTTTCTTAACTAGAATACACTATAATAACAGGAATCTGATAAATCGGGCATAACCATTACTTTAAATACCTGCGTGAACTAGTTTACAACACCTACATCTCGTATATTTTGATTTGAATGACATAATTGTTTCCCGAATGGTTAAATAGTTTGTATTGCTTTTATCTTTGAAAAATAATTGCTCGCACAATTGTCACTTTCTAATAACATTTGAACGCGTTCTTCATCATTTATATTATTATACTATACTACATTGTGTTTTCCATAACATTCTGGAAAGCTTCAACGATTTAGCTCCTTCATTTTATAACATATTAATTCCGCATGTTTAATAGCTTGAAGCACTCAAACTTATTTAAAACAGTAACGTTTCGATATTTCTTAATTTCCACACAAATTAAACTTTCTTCTTGAAATTCACTTGCCATTTATACTTCTCTATTAAATTTATCGGTGGATAGCTTCAGTTCTACTTCACGATCCAGTTGTGAGTTTACAGCATCTATTCCACCAACCATTCAATCTGATATATTGCGATTCTTGGTTAAATTGTCTAATTTTGAATACCATTCGAAAATTGCAGAAATCTCTCTATTTAAAGTAACTTATTTTTATAGCATAATATTGACACATTCTGCTGTTGCAAATAATTTGTATGACAGGTTGAGGGTCACCATATAGATCAAATCCAACTTCCGTATCATGGTAGTGGAAATTTGGTATAAAATTACCTAACGCATAGGTGGTCTTGCCCACTAGTATGTTGAGATCGAATTGCGGTACTCTTACATCACATGTGACGTCGGTATCAGAAAAATTCATGTTTAATTTGTAATTTTAATTAATTCGACGATAGTTTGACACCTATGTCTCAGGAAATGGTTTCCCTATCATATATGCTGGTGGTTTATGCGTGCACAGTTCGTTATTATATCAACTGGTGTAATATGCACTCTTGAGAGGAGAAGAGACGCCTATAATTGTGTTCTGGTGGAATTTTCCCTGTTTGTTTAGTTCCTCTTCTTTCCATCTCTCCAACTATCACCTGACGTTTCTTATAACCCATCTCCCACCTCCTACCTACAACACGCCACCTCGCACGTCCCACCCCTTCCCACCTTCCACCACCAATCTTCCACCTCCAATTTTCCACATTTTTCATCTTTAGCAAGCCGAATTTGTGTATATTACCCTCGTTTATTGAAGGGTGTTTAAACTAATTAGCACTCAATTTGAAGGTATTTTCCAAACAATACCCAATATTTCCCGATTCTGATTTAACAATCTTGTTTAATTAGGTGATGTAAAAGCAATCACTTATACTATATGAATATGTATGTGGAACTGTAATTTTTCTATTGTTATTCTGTTACACATGTATAGAAAAATATTTAAGTTTTTGTATAGTATTCCCTTTAACGCATACGTTGTAGACCTATTTTAATTAAAAATAATGCCTTAGTAAGAACCTAATTTAAAAAGCAAAACACTGTGTAACAGAACTTGATTTTCCATCGTTTATCACATTTAAACGGCCTTTTAAATTATGCAATGGAAAATGTAGTTCTGTTACACAACGTTTTGTTATGTTTTAAATAAAGTTTTTTCGTTTGAAGTTATAAGTTTATAATAGAATTTTTATTGTAGCATAAGATGTAGCTTGTAGGTCAATTCCCCTCTGTCGTGTGGGTAGAGTATTTACCGCGATTAATTTTCGAGTATTTTGTGTGTTGTGTGTGTCGTAAAGTTGTTCAGTAAAGTCCATGTAAATATTGCTGGTGTATCGTAGCTATAGTGTTATAAAATTTTGAGTTTTACAAACGGTCGACAGTTTTTCGTTCCAGCCATCGCCGCTTAAACTTTAAAGTTATTACTGGTAAATACTTAAAAGTTCCGCTTTTTTAAACTTTACTCATATTTATACGTCTAGTTTCTCCGCCATCTGTGGTTATCAAAGTTAGCGCGTGCAAAACAGCATTACTTTTGATTAAAAATAAGTCTACTAACGTACGAATTAGAGGAAATACTATACAGAAACCAAAATCTTTTTTCTATGCATGCGTAACTAAATAATAATAGAAAAGTCACAGTCCTACATACATATTGAGAAAGTATAATTAATTGCTTCTACGTTCAATTTGAATACTAATTAGCTTAAACGCCATTTAGTAAATGAATGTAATGGACACATATCCGGCTTTTGAAAGACGAAAGATGTTGGTGGTGGGAGGTTTGAAGTGGAAGGGGGGAGGCGTGACGTAGGGCATGTGAGGTGGCGTGTTATAAGTGATAGATAAGAGGGAATTACAAAAATTGTAACGCGGTATTGTGGAAGATGAAACAAAGGGTAAACTCCACGAGAACACAATTATAAGCATCACTTTTTCTATCAAGACTTGCATATTACACCAGTTAATATAATAAGAAATCGCGCACGCATAATTACCAGCATATAAGGCAAGAGAGGAATTTCTGGAGAAATAGTTGTCGAAATATCGTCGAGTTGATCAAAATTAGAAGTTAAAAATGTATTTTCTTGGTGTTGATGTTACCAGTGATATAGCAGTACCGCAATTAGGTTTCAACACGTTAGTAGATAAAACAATTTTGATGAGACAGATTTCAGGTAATTTTGATTAGGTCCTCGCAATAGGATAAGCTGACTTTGTTTCAGTTCCTACACTTCATTATTGTAATAGAAATCACCTACGTGCATTAAAATTGCAAATGCATTGCTTTGCATTTGCTCCTTCTTGGATGCTTCAATAACTGGTTTAATTCCAGCTCTTTGTCTGACGTACCTCTAAAAAACGTGTTATGTAAATGATTATTTTTTTACTAAAACAGCAATAATGAGTTTTATAACGCAGCCAGTTACATATCCCCTATGTTAATATGTATTTAAAATTAAAGGTAGTAATTATGTCTTAGATACAGCATGATACATTGTATAAAGAAATGTAATATTAAGAGTCTACAGAGTTCATACCAGAAATAAGAATTAGAAACGACTGCTTTGTAAGCCCGACGCAACTTGGTACCACAGGTTAAGAAACAATGAACTGCGATCAAGCAGACTTATTTATAATTACTTAGAATAAACACATTGTATGATTTATCAAGAAACAGCAGAAAGGAAGGTCTGCAGTTTCCCACGGAACGATGTGAGACCAGAGGCTTCATGTTAAATGTAAGAAGCCCTGTTTACCAATCAGTCTTCGAACTTCATAACTTTAAGATTGTTAGGTGTTCAAGCCACACATTTTAATTATTAATTATTGATTTATTAAAATATTAACTTGTAGTATTTTTCAATTGCATTTACTTTGCGTTTATAAGAATAACCCTTGGTAAAACGGAGAAATGGACCAACGATATTACAGGATATGAGTTGCCAAGGATAGGATGATTTAGCTCAGACAACAAAGAAGCCAGGAAGGGGAAACTGTTCAATCTTGTGAGCAGTATAAATAAAATAACGTCGTAGGTAGCCAGCGACGTCAGCCCTAAAGCACGGCCAGTAGTAAAGTTGGAAGAATCGATCAGCAGTTTTTGTCACACTACAGTGACCGGAAGTAGGAAGAGCATGGTGAAGGAGTACCAGATGACTACGCTGCTCAGAAGGTACGAAGATTACTCAATCGACCTGGAAATCGTCAGCGTATGAAAACCTGTGCCGGCGAAAAAGAATAATGTTCAACATGGACCAGAAGGGATAACATCTACGATAATTTGGGACCATGTGTAGCTTAGAACTATACCAGAAATCAGGAGTAGGAAGGGTAATTTCGCTAGAAAAAATTGCCGAAAAAAAATGGGCTCAAGAATAGGACGAGAACAAGAACGAGTATCAGGGATGAAGGGTATAACAAATGACATCATCTTTGCCTATACGGTGGATAATTGAGAAATTGGATTTTTGGAGCCAAAGCAATCAACCAGCTAAACGTCCTGATGGACTTTGGAGTTTATTCAGCCAGATAGGCGAATGGTTTTCGGTGATAACGGTAAAAGGGGTGCTTTTGATATTAGGAGGAAATTTATCATTTGTCCAAAAAACTGTCAAACTTTTTTTCGGTGACAGAATAATCGCACTCGGGTTTGGAAAGTGAGCGAATAATATAATTGACCAGTTTTTTACCTTCTGGGGTGGGCTGTTTCAAATAGCACCTAGACCGAAATGGGAAGTGTCGGTCAGAATACTAAATGGTAAAGTTAAGTCTGAACAGGAAAAATTTTGGTGCCGATACGCTATATGGTGCATAAAAGCTAGGAATGCGGGCCGACAAACAGGATCCAGGAAAAGGACACCTTTACAAGTAATAATATAAGTGAGAAGTAGAAGTGGCAAATCATGCAATAAAGCGCAGGTACTAGTTGACCATGCCAATCCTTGATGGACTTCTTGGACAGAAGAAGGAAGGGGAATATTGAGGAAAGCGAAAACTTTTTTAAGATCGACAAGCAGAACATCTCGGTGAACGACAAAACCGAGGTAACGGAGTTTAGGAAGACAGAAATGACATTTTACTCTGACGACGGGTAATACCAGCTAAGAAAAGACAAAAACAAGCAAGGTTAGAGATTCGGAGGTGTTTGTCGAAGGAGGGGGTAGTAATGACAATATCCTCAAGATATGCAAACAGAACAGCTTCAGATCAGAACCGATGTCTTGATCAATAAGACTTCGGAAAGTGGTAGAAGAATTATGGAGGCCAAAAGGCATACGACAGAATTGGCGAAAACCTCTATGGGGTACAGTGAACGTATAAATGGGGTTTTAAATCGGGAAATAGGAGAATTTGTCAGTAAGCGAAGTAAATATTTATAAAGGAAGGGAAACGGTTATCACGATGGCGGTCTAGGATAGTGGAGATATACGGAAACGGGCAGGCGTTTTTATGAGTTACTTGGTAACCTTACGAAAGTCGATACAAAACCCATGGAGCTATTCTTTCTTCCTTATGAGAACAATGGGGCTAGACTACGGACTAGTAAATGATTCAGTGACTCCAAAACGGACCGTCTCGTTCAGTTCGGAATGAGCAACTGGGAGGAGGGTAGAAGAAAGGGGGTAGTTCCATTGTTTGATAGGTGTTGTCAAAGTACGGATATGACGTTGCACCAAAGTAGTGTAACCAAAACCAGTAGACTGCTTATGAAAAATGGTTATAATAGTGTCTAAACGATACTTTTGCTCGGAAGTATGTTTGGAAATGACATGCGCAGTATTGGAAATGATTATTGCAAAAGTGAAAGGGGAAACAAAATTCCATAAGCCATCGCGGAAATAGAGGAACACTTTGTACATTTTCCCTAAAATCAACATGAAAGATTAGCTGGTGGTAAACTTAAAGAATTACGAAGCCATCCAAGGTAGTGACCGAGTTCTGGAGGATTATAGGAAAAGAAACGAAATCTAGAATGGCACATTTAGAATTATCCGTCAGACAACAGAAAGTAGAAGAGGACGGGAAAAGAAATAGGTTTATTGAACGTAAACGGTACCAACCAGGACCGCCTAGGATTGTGCGGGTGGCTCCAGAATCAAGGACACCAGTAAAAGAAATGGCAAAAATATGGACTTGTAGAAAAGGGTGTTCGTCGCCACAAACATTAAATCTATTATTCCTTTCTTCAATCGGTCAGCATTGAAGTGGCCAGGTATACAGTTTATATGTAACCCGTTGGGTTGAAAGGCACGATTCTTTTATACAATTTCAAGTTTCTTTACCTAAAGTGATTGATGATTTACAAGACATTTCTTCTTGGATTAATAAGAGCAATTCTGCAGCACTGATTTTATTTTAACCCTTGCAACAACAACGGATATACTAAACTCGATTGTGCAACTGAGTAGAGTTTTACAATCCCCACAAGCTTGTTTAAGCATAGCGTTTCAAATAGTTGATGATACAGTACAAATATTGGAAAAAATGAGAAAAATTCTGATAACACATTTGCACATATATATTTAAAAGCTGTCAACTTAGCTTTTTAATTGATCGCCGAAATTTGTTTGCCTCGGAGTGTGGCTGCACAGCGCCATGGAGAGAATTATGCAGCAGATAATATGGAGAAATACTACAGGATATCATTGTTCATTCCTCATATTGAAAGTATAATAAACGATCTGAAATCTCGCTTCTTGGAGTGTTTCGATCTTGGCAGAAAATATTAGGTGTTGTTGAGGTGTGAAGAGGTCAGATGTTGCAGGGAGAATGCGTTTTTTGGCGCCAAAAATGGGAAAGGCACGAAAAACGATTTCCAAATGATGTAATGGAAGTTATCGTTCCATGCGATGAAAACACTTTCTCTGTAATTCGCTCATTATTACTTATACTTGCCAGTCTGCCAGTGAGCGTTGCCACTGCAAGGAGACCTTTTTCGACTTTGCAAAGGTAGAAGTTTTGGTAATGCACAAGAATGACAGAAAATCGATCAACTGGATTATGTCTATTACACACACATAAAGATATCGATATCGATACTGACAGTGTTATCCACAGATTTGCAAAATCTGGTGCTCGCAGGGTTGAAATTACAATTTGTTTCTTTTTGGATTTATTCATTTTTTAGTTTCCTTTTGTTATTTTAAATATTATTGTGTAATTTCGTATGTAGAATTTGAATTAAAATGTTTTGAAATAAAATAAGTGTTTCCCCCTCTTCAAAACTTTGCCTAGATCCGCCCCTGTAGTTGTCACACTGAAACAAAATAGCCATTGTAGAACTTCTGAAGCATTTTCAATTAAAATTAATTTTTTATTTTTGCTGGCAATTCGATGCGCAATAAATATTTTAACGAATATATTTGTTATGCTCAATTTCATTGTCAGTCTTTTTTATAGAATGTCATATCAATGGATAATATGGAATAATTTGATCTGTGATGCAAGTCATGTGTAAGTGATTTTTAAAAGCCACCCTAACAAAAAGTACTTACAAGGTTACTGGTAAATGAATCAATAACTCAGAATGCAAATGGTTGCCGAATTTTAAATAGTAGTCCAACTGATCATTGCAGGGCGTGCTACAGTCAATGTATTACAAAGGAAATAGAACTAGATTTCAGCGGCTTTATAACCTTCGTAAATAATATACTGCATGGAGACCCTATACGATTGACTTTAAATAACCAGGTAAGTTTTTTATTAAACAGGCATTATAAAAATTCTTGTTTTACTTATTGTTATCTAGACGAAGACCCCAATATTTCATTTAACTAATTTGTTTTCATTTTTTAAAGATAAACGTTTGAATTATGCCCAATAAAGCATATTTGCTCTTTTATGACTGTTGTCCATAAAATTTTACGCAGCAGTTCCTGACAAACTAAAGCAAAAACAAATTTAATTTGAAAATATTTTTACTAGAAGTTGGATATGTTTTAATTACAGTAAGGCCAATTATTTTAATTGATGCATCGGAATGTAATCAATAACCATATAACTACTCAAAAATACAAAATAATCAGTTTTAAGGAAAAATAAGTGAAAACGTTTAAAAGCTTTAGCCAATTGCATTACACTAAGACAGAAACAACAATTGCAATAGTTCTGGAGCATATTCAATTAAAATTCATATTTTCTTTTTCTTGGCAGTTCAATGAGACAATAAATATTTTAAATGTATACATTTTTGTTGCTGTAAGGTGTCAATTCTGCCATCAAACTATTTTCTAAAAATAGCTTATCAGAGGAGAAAATGAAACACTTTGACAATTAGCGCCATTTTCATATGCCATTTCAAAATAAAAGTGATTAAATACCAGCTATATAATTGTTTATGTCGCCTTTAAATATTAAAATTCTTAGGGAAGTCTACCCGACTACCGAACAGCAGCAGCAGCAACCTGAACCTCCGAGTTCAGCTGCGGCCGAATTCTGTCTGGCCGCAGCCGCTGGAGGTTGATGTGGCCCACCCATCGACAACCACAGTTGTTGAGATAGAAACTACTGACTTCGAACCCCTTCTAGTGGAGCGGCTAGCAGGATTGTTGTAGCAATGTTTGAAGAGTACAGACGTGTTGTGTGGGAGCTCTGGTACCACTTACTTATAGATTAAATTTTTCAATGATGTTAAGTAGTGAAGTAAACCAACATTAGTTTCAAGTGCAATCAATTAAATAAAACAAAGTACATGAATAATTAGTGAAACGACAAATGTAAGTAAAATTTTGGGACTTTGAACTTTAACTTAGTGCATGTCTTTGAACTTTTGTATTTGGGAATCACTTTAAAATCACTTCTGAAAGACATTTCTGGTTCTATTTTGTGTAGTGTCGGGAAATTCGGAAATTTTTTTTTTAGAATTTTGGGTTGGACCGGATTTTAGGGTGAATCGGGTTGGTTTTGGAACAGTGATTTGAAAGAACCTGAACAATTAGTGCGAAAATTGGGGACATTCTAGGGTTTTTGAAAAGTCACATAATCAATAAATTACAGTAACTAGGTCTGTAGTATATCATTATATTCGACAACCTATTTTACACTTTTAGTTAGTACATATCCGTTTACATTTTTAATAGTGTTAGTGGAACATTTCCTTGTCAAACAAAAAAATTTCCGAAGAAACAAATAAATAATCTTCAAAACTATATTTTCTATTTGGATATTGCATTTTCAACTCCATTCATAATAAAACATCAAGCGTAACCTTCCGTATTGCTGTATTAATATTAAATAAAAATGCAACGTAAGTAGGTCACGACGCTCTTGATAAACAAAGTGAATGCTAATACTGGTCTTGAACTGAAGTGTAATTAATTGGAAGAATAAATAACACTTATCAGCTACTAAACGATTAATATCCGCATACCAACGTTTAAGTAAACAGCGAAATTAGGAAGAGCGTATATTATTAGCATTATAATAAGTTAACATCTGCGTTATTGAAGTATACGTAAATAGTGGAACTAGGATATAGTGTCAAGGACAACTAATATTATTATTATTATACCATCGCATTCTTCAAAAAGATGACCTTCTAGTGGAAGTATTATTGTATTACTACAACATTTTTCAACAAGCAGTATATAATAGTTTAGTATAACGCTTTTACTGCATATTACGGACTTTTGTCATTTCACTTGTTTTTTAATTAAATTTAAATAACTTAATGATAGATAAAATCACAACATCAGACAGCTAGAACAGAAGACGCCTACTCAACGTTCCCCCAAGGTTTTCCTTGGGGGGTAAAACAACACCACATCTTGACTTAAACTCACATCCCTCACTACATACCACCTCAACATCACAGCTTGACCCTGATTTTCAAAGTCAAATAAGCGTCGTACTAACACCCTCTGCTCACCCACCAACGACCGAAATACCACGGAACAAAAGATTAAGAGGAGGCCCCAGCCACAACAACCCGGAAGATATGAAACAGTCTATCTTAGAGCACCTAAAGCACCTAGGGACGGACCTTCTTAACTTTATTGACAACGAACTAGACCCAAATAACCGTCTAAGGGTAGGGGCCCATAAAACCCTTAGAGATAAGATAATAAAATTAATATATCTACAAGCCGAATTAACAGGCGAACATAAATTCATAAAACAACAAAACAACACACTACAAGACAAGATAATCGAAACCAAAGTAGAAAACAGCCATCTGAAACAACAATCAATGCTTAATCCAACCATGTCTTTAAACACGTACGCAAACGTGACGGCTATACCAATACAGACATACGCCAGTGCTGTAGCACAAAGACCGAAAGCTCCAAAACAAGACGCAATTTCAAAATCGATCTCAAATCAAAATACAACGATGTTCATAACGTCAAAACGTGGGGAAACACCTAGACAAATTCAAGACATTTTTTCAAAAACAGTAAATCCACTAAAAGACAAAATTAAGATTAAAAACATCCGAACAACCAACAAAGCAGTAATTATAGATACTGATAACGAAACCGAGGCGAACCAAATTTTAAACTATCCAACCCCAAAACAAACCCTAAATTGCAAAAAACCACGTAAGAAAAAAACCTTAGTTATTATATACGACATACCAACGTACTTGTAATATCAAGACGTAATAGACTTAATTTATACTCAAAACCTTGAACACCTAATTAACAGAGAGGATTTTAATAGGGACTTTTAACTTAGTTTCAAAACAGGACCGAAAAACAAACCGACTCAACATCATGTTGCGACAGTATGTGGCAAAGTGAGGAATATATTAATAAATCTAGGGAAACTCTATATCGAATATCGCTGTGTTACAGTGAAAGACTTTTTAGTAGTACCCAAATGCCTACGATGTCTCGATCTAGGACACGTCACGAAACATTACACACGCACCACCGATACATGTGAACACTGTGGGAGAAGAAAACTCCAAGCACAAAAGGGCAGACTGTCCCAAGCACGGACAACCCTCAGTTTGCATACCATGCTTAAAACGTAACAAAAAGTGCGCTTCTAACCCTAAAGATTGCCCAACCCACAAAATGTTAATGAACAGACCCATACAAAAAACAGACTATGGACAGTAAACCTAACTAAACTAAACACAAACAACCCTCACAAATTCAAAGGGACAAAGCAAGGGCAATCACGTATCGACAACATCTTCAACAAACAATACAAAAGAACATGCACACAGACAAAATAGCAACCCCCCACAAACGGAATACGAACCTACACTCACACACAACACTCTCACACAAACACAAGCAACAACCAGAACGCAGCATAAACACCTATTACCCCTAATGGATGACTGAAAGATCAGATTTGGCCAAATAAATGCCATGCACTGTGCAACTGTAATAAAAGAACTTAGACAACTAGCTGAAACCTTACAATTACATGCACTTTTTATACAGGAACCTTATCTGGTGCAAGGGAAGATTCCAAGCATGCCAGTCAGGGCAAGACAAATACATACAGGTAGAAACCCACAAACGGCAGTGGTCATTTTTGATCCCACATTGACAATCACGACAATTCAACGATACAGCGGAGAACACTGTACATGTCTGGAGGTCTCAAACGGTCGGATTGGAAAGTGGATCTTGGTAACAAACTACTTCCAGTACAGACTGGATTCCTAGTCGTACATAAACCACATACGCAACATATTACACACTTACAATAACAAACCAATAGTTATTATGGCAGACGTAAATGGAAAATCTCCGATGTGGCACAGTTCCCTCACGTATGAACGCGGAGAACAAGTTGAAAACTTGATCAATGAACTACAACTCGAAGTAATCAACCTTCCTAATAACCCATCCACATACAACACCCATGCAGGAACAGGAACAAACATAGACGTTACACTGACAAATGGGATGGCGTACAACTACATACAAGACTGGCAGGTATTAGAACACCAAACTGTTAGTGACCAAAACCTAATCACGTTCTACATTGATATGACAACCAGACCATTTGACACACCACAAAACTTCACCAAAGTACAACGATACAAAATACGAAATGCAAATTGGAACAAACTGAGGGATACATTTGTACCCCCACAAGATATAAGAGCAGATGAAAACGTTCACGAGTATACAAAACTACTCACCAACACAATTATACGCACAATGGAGCAAGTGCTTCCAAAACAACGGAAAACACGACACACAAAGACAATTCAATGGACAAGACGCTTACAAAACCTAAAAAAGGAAACACAGCGAGCGAGAAAAGGCTACCAAAACTCCCTAACACCGGCCGAGAGAGCATACCACCTAACAAATTATAGACAATTAAAAGACATATACCAAAAAGAACTGACTGACATGAAGAGGAGGTCATGGGTATTATTCGTGAAAAGACACTTACAAACTGACGCCTGGGGAATACTATATAAAATCATTTAGGGTAAAATCAAACCACCTATGACTTATTCAACTTTAATAAAACAAGACGGTACATACACAAAAGACTGGGGTGAAACTGCGACACTATTATTACAAACACTTTGGCCTGATGACAACGTTCAAGACGACACTAACGAACAACGACTCAGACGACAAGGAGTAATCGACAGAAACCACGTAGGTAACCGACCATGAAACAGACAAGACGACAACTTAGCTCCTTTCACAGAAGACGAAGTGAGATACGCACTATGCCAATCGAAAAGCAGGAAAGCATCTGGACCGGACGGAATTCTTGCGGAGATTGGCATAGCGCTACAAGATAAATTAACACCGACGCTAACAGCACTGTACAATGAATGCATACGACAAGTTGTTTTTCCGAACATCTGGAAACAGGCGAATGTCGTGATTATCCCTAAAGGGAAAAGTAAAGACCTCAAACAACCGGGCTCTTACCGACCCATATGCCTTTTGAACACGCTAGGAAAAACGTATGAAAAACTATTATGTAAACGAATGCAGGACCACAGACAAATCATGGCAGTACATCCTAAACAATACGGCTTTACAGAAAACAAGTCGAAGGAGGACTCCATAAACCAAGCAATACAAACCATTAAGCAATCACACAAAAAAATACGTCCTATTAATATTAGTGGACATAGAAGGCGCATTTAATAACCTTTGGTGGCCTTCACTTTTTACAAGACTTACGACCATAAACTGTCCATCACAACTATACCACTCTTTCAGTAGTTACTGCAGGGACAGGTATGTAACCCTACAAGGCACGGAGAGCATTACCAAACATATAAATAAAGGTTGCCCGCAGGGGTCCATATGCGGGCCCCTATTTTGGAATATTGTAATGGATGAACTCCTAGAAAAGCTGGACACCGTTAACAAAGTGTTGTCGACGATTGCATACGCCGACGACATCTTGCTGGTGGTTGAAGGCAATTCCAGAAGGGAAATCGAACGTAAAACTAACATCGCTCTTACCCATACACAAACTTGGTGCAAAACCAACAAAATGACCATAACACCACAAAAAACTACATACCTTGTGATGAAAAGAACCCTGGCAAGGGACCCCACCATCAAACTAGACGGTGTACATATAAGTAGAACACAAAACACAAAATATCTGGGCTTAACATTAGACGAAAAACAGAATTACTCTGCACATATAAACACCGTCTGTGCAAGTGCAACTTCTGCAATGTAGAACATTGCAACGCTGGCCCAAAGGACTTATAAGCTACCACCTAATTGCGTAAGGCTATATCTCAACAGTGTGCTCGGTGTTATGGTATCATACGCTGCGAGCGCGTGAGGACATCGCCTTAACACAATCAAACCTAGACAAAAAATTAACAGTACACAACGAAGTGTTTTACTGCGACTGACGGGGGCTTATGGGACTACCGCACATGATGCACTTCATTTACTGGTGGGAACTATGCCCTTGGACCTAGTAGTGAAACAGCAAGCTGCAATGTACAATCTTACACACAATGACAACCAACAACTACAACGCATCTTAAACACAAACCAATTGCCCACGATAAAGACGGAAATAAAGAACTTCATACTTGCAGAATGGCAGACAAGATGGAATCAAAGCACAACCAGTGGAAGGGTATACGTAATGATCCCAAATATTAAAGACCGCCTAAAAGCCAAATACCTGATGCCCAGTCGGTGATTTATTCATTACCTAACTGGCCACGGACCCTATCCAACATACAGAGAACGCATGAACTTAGTTGACAACAACATATGCACGTGCGGAAAAATAGGTACACCGGAACATGTAGTATTCGAGTGTAATGACTTACAACCCTACCTCTACGCACATAGACAAACATTATTAAACAAGACCCTACACCACATGATTTGGAACGAAAACCTTTTTCCACACTTAAATGCACTCACACAAAAACCACGGCACTCATTCACCAACGTTATCTTGACGGATAAAAGACACAAACAAAACTACTAGGACAGAGACATAAAAGTACCACCTCTCCTCGAACCGAGGCTCTGTCCCGGTGACCGGAGACCGATCTCCTGGAATTCCACGAGCTCTGCTCTTGACGACCAGAAGCAACAAGATCAAACCATCAACCCGACATTGAAACGATTGTAACATTATTTTGTAATGTTAACGAATTAACAGATCAATTAATTAAAATTCAGTAACTTGTATAACTTATAGACAAAAAATTCCACAATAAATTACCTCATATTTTAGTTAGGCTCCCTTATAATAAAAGACAAGCTTTACAAATAGCTTCAGGCTACTAAACTATTAGAAGTTCCAGCGGTAGGTCATCAGTTAAAGCTCTACCCTCGTAAATCAAATACAATAAACCTCTTAAAGTTTAGGTCGGTTACAGATTGACGGATCTGATAAAATTAAAATGTAATAGTACCTTTTAGCGTAAATAAAGGAAAAAAAATTTCAGTTTGAAAAGCTTAACTTTCTTAATACTTTCGTTGATTGACAGCGGGTTATAGAAAACGAAACATTATAAATAGCGAAAACTATTTCCAATTTGATTTGTTCAAAGATTACAAGTAATTTTAAGTAGTCTGGAGACATCCATTGTATTTAAAATCCATTTCGGCTCAAGTAGGTTAGCCGGTCTTTTGTTAATGGCAGACTACTGTCGCCATAGGTATGTTCCACATTTCAATAATTAATAAATTCTTAGAAGGTACAATATAATTTAAACCCTTGGGAAAATAATTGCTTCCGTGACTCATCTAAAAAGGGGTTGGATTTGGTTTCTGAATTCTTGTTCTGTGGGAGGTTCTGTTTAGTCATTGGATAACAGAAAATGACGTACATAATGGTTAGGGTAGGAATTAATCTACATCACTTAAGGCTTTAGCCAAAGAGGGAGAGTTTTTCCAATGGGGCTGTCCGTGGTCAAGAAGTAGAAAGAAACGTAGTTCGCGGGTAGCGTTCTACGGCGTCACAGATATAATATTTCACTTCGTATCACGATAGTAAAAATTGGAAAGGAGTGATACTCTTCCAGGTCGCGAGGGTTATGCCCATATGTTCGCGGATTTATAGTGATACAAGGTAACTATTAAAAAACTTGTAGGCGCGTGACGCACAAGTTAAGTGATATAGTCAAGAAGATTCTGCCGGGTTCGTGTGCCAGTCAATTCTTTAAAAATTATAAACAGAAGCAACAAGCGAGATTCTCTCCCCCAATTTAAGAACTGTTCTACGTTGGAAGACAAACCCTCAAACAATGGACAATTTTTAGTAAGTATGTTTTTATAGTTAAGTAGCATGACCAATTTTTAGTTAGTTTGTTTGTTAGGACGTTTTGGCCATAAACCGTAGGATTAATTTAGTGTAAGATTTATAATATACGTTTTCGTTCATATACAAGTGTTTGGGAACTACTTATGTACTCATAAATTCCATAGTCACCTATCCACTAAAATTTCTAAATTAAAATCAATGAATGTAAGAGGTTCACGTTTATTGCTCTGTGAATTAAATAGTTTTGTTTGCCGCTGATTAAGTCAATAGTTTTTTTATTTTTTTATCATGGAAGTTGCATAAGTAGAAAAAAAGTGAGGAATTGATTAAAAGGAACAATTGTCCTCCTTGGGATGACAAGTCTCTCAAGGTTCTGTACGAACATTTGGACATTCTCGACTTGTCTGGCGCCCTTGGCAATTGTCATTAAGCCACAATATTTTATGAAAGGTAAGTGCCAAATCCTTTGTAGTATATTATAAATTAATTTAACCCCTTTTTCAAATTTTAACCCTCAATATGATCCACGACCTTCCGCTAGCTAGTGCCGGTGACCCCCCTTTAATTTTTGTTTTACAGGCCACCCCATTTTATAATTTTACTGGAAAATACATACGTAGTAGCTTTTCCGCCTGTAACACGATCCAACCCCCTAATATGTAGAATTTGCATGCTTCTACATATTAGCAACCCTGTCTCTAACAAACAATAACCAACATAGTAGTATAAGTTAACTTTAGTAGTAGTATAAGTTAATTTTAAGTAGTAAAATAGGGAATTTCTTTTCTTTTTAACTAACGCTAAATTTTAAGAACTTACACATATCTGAGGCAAACAATACAGCAAACAAATCTTTTCCTCTGAAAGAACCTAATTTTTATTTATGTAATAGTATAAGCTCAAACATGTACAAAATTATAATTCAATCCAACTTTTTAATAACCTGGGCAAACATAAACACAAATTAACATTTCAAATACACTTCACACACACACACACACACACACAAACACACTCACACACATACACACACACACACACACACACACACAGACACACACACATAAACATACAAGACACCTCTTATGCACTGTGCAAACACAAAACACCATTCACACACTTACATTGCCTTTTCAACATCTGGATTTCCGGCTGCCGATGGTCCAGACTGATAAGGCAACATCCGTCGAGCGTTTCTCTTTGACGATTAGGATATCCGGCTTCCGATGGTCCTGGTCCTAAAGGGAGAACGTAACACAGATACCAACATCACACACAACACACATACACACAACTCTCTCTCTCTCTCACACACACACACACACACACACACACAACACACACACACCTAAACACACGCTTCCATTGCCTTTTCAACATCTGGATTTCCGGCTGCCGATGGTCCAGACTAATAAGGCAACATCCGTCGAGCGTTCCTCTTTGACGATTGGGATATCCGGTTTCCGATGGTCCTGGTCCTAAAAGGAAAACGTAACACGGATACCAACATCACACACAACACACATACACACAACTCTCTCTTTCTCACACACACACACAAACACACACACACACCTAAACACACGCTTTCATTGCCTTTTCAACATCTGGATTTCCGGTTGCCGATGGTCTAGACTGATAAGGCAACATCCGTCGAGCGTTCCTCTTTGACGATTGGGATATCCGGCTTCCGATGGTCCTGGTCCTAAAGGGGGAACATAACACGGATACCAAGATTACACACAACACACATACACACAACTCTCTCTTACTTTCTCTCTCTCTCTCTCTCTCACACACACACCTAAACACACGATTCCATTGCCATTTCAACATCTGGATTTCCGGCTGCCGATGGTCCGGACTGACAAGGCAATGTCCGTTGTGCGTTCTTCCTTGACGACTGGGATATCCGGCTGCCGATGGTCCTGGTCCTAGAGGGGGAACGTAACACGGACTAACATCACACACAACACACTTACACACAACCATCCCACACACACACCACATACACACATAACACATGACGGTTACTTCCTGTGGGGAAGCCAGGTCTGCTTAAATTTCATGTAGCAGACTACTGAAACGTTGGAACAAATAAATAAAAAAAAATAAAAATAAAAATGGAGCGGCTAGCAAAAAGTGCAGCAAGGCAACACTGGGTAGTCCAACCACTGACATTTAAGAGGCAAGCTTTCGCAAGACAATGACGGAACTTGACATTTTACAGACAAACCTGCAACACTGCCGGGCAGCTGCTAGCACTCTAAGCAGACACCTGAGCAGCAAGCAGTGTATTACCCACATCCAGGAACTCTGGGTGGCTCACACTGGGGTTTCTGGACTGAGTAGCCTCAATGGATCTATCTTCACTGCTAGAAATCAACCTAAGTCTAGGGCATGTATCTACATCTCCAGGCACATAAACGCTCTCTTCCTGCCACAACTGAGTGACTGTGATGTCACGACCGTTCAAATTAGTTGCAAGATAGGTGCTATTGCTGAAATCGTTTTGGTCTTGGCATACTTTCCGATTGAGTCAAATCCCCCTCCTTTGGAGTTGATGGCAGTCATTGGCCATTGTGAAAGGCAAAGAAAGCATCTCGTTATAGGATGCGACTCTAGCGCACATCACACGGTATTGGGTAGTTTTGACACTAATACTCGTGAAAAGGTGTTAATAGAATACACTCTGGTAGAAACTTGGAGACTTTTAACTGGGGCAGAAAACCCACATTCGTGACAGCTCGCTGCCAGACAGTAACTGACATCACGCTTGTTTCGGTTGGCATATCTAAATATTTCGCAAACTGGCAGGTGCAGCCGAAGGCGACCCTGTCTGATCATAGATGGTTGAACTTCAAAATAAAGGTAGCGGAAGTTGTCTGCAAAAAATACTGAAATCCAAAAGCCCAACAAATCGGTGTTTGTGGACCATCTTTCTAAGCGGCTTTTGACACAGCAAGACGTTACTAATCCAGACAACTATAAAAGAGCTGCAGAGAAGTTCTGATTTTCTGCAGACCTCTATTAAAGAACGTTTTGAGCAAGCATACCCGGTAAGAACAGCCTCTACCCGATCTCCCACCCCATTGTGGTGCGATGAGCTTTAGAGGCTGAGGAAAACTGCTGTCCAATTGTTCAATAAGACAAAAGACACTAGAAGCATAGTTGACTGGAAGGCTTTCAAAAGCCGCCTGAGACAATAAGAAACCGTGATCCCGAAACAACAGAGAGACTCCTCGAAAACCTTCTGTATTTCAGTCTGCCAAAGAAACTTCTCGAATCAAGAGAATTCTGTCAAAAGATCCTCGTCACCTACCATGCCGTGTAAACGCCCAGATGGCAGATGGATAGCGAGAAGGAGAATGCGGAACTACTTGCAGAAACACACTTCTCTGAAAGTGCACCTCTTGTCCCCACCTGTGCGGGGAACCTACATACGTCTGCCCTATGTGAGGAAAAATGGGATGTTTCGAACCGAGTGGTGGACAAGGAAAAATATAATGGGCCATTTCAATCCTTCAACCGTTTAAAACCCTGGTCTAAATGACACCTTTTTTGCCCTACTTCAGTGGGGCCTGTAAGGACTGCTCCTAGTGTTACTTTTCAGGGGCTGTATTGCCTTTAATTATATCCCCAGCGGCTGGAGAGATGTTAGGGTGTTCTTTATCCTCGAACTTGGTCGGAATGACTATTTCCAGACAAAATCGTATCGTCCAATCAGTATAACGCCTTTTCTGTTAAAGACACTGGAAAGATTGTGCGATATTTATATGATAAAGGGAATAATACAGTATTTTCCTCTCCATCCTAATCAACATGCTTACATACCAGGATAATCCACAGAATCTACCCTTTATGCAGTTGTAGGTCGGATTGAAAAATCCTTCTGCAAAAAATGTCAGACAGGCGTTTTTGTCCATATTGAAGTCGCGTTCAGTGAAACGACCTTCGAAAGAATCGTCAAACCCTTACGAGAACGCGGGGCTGAGGACGCTTTTCGACAACTAATCCTACAGATGTTGCGATACCGTAGGGTACATGTTATTGTAGGCGTCACCCCAATCGCTAGGACGGTGGAGAGAGACTGTCCTCAGAGCGGCGTTTTGTCACCACTACTTTAGAATCTGGTAGTAGACAGCCTTCTCCGACGTCTCAACGAGGCGGGCTTTTACACAATAGGATATGCGGACGATATAGCCATAGTGGCAGTCGGCAAATTCGAACAAGTGGTGTGCAACTTGGTGCAAACAGCTCTTAAGCTAATAGAACGATGGTGCGTCGAAAACTCTTTGACTATCAATCCCAATAAGACGGGGCTAATGTTGCTCACTAACAAAAAGAAGTTAAGTTAACGAGATTGCTACTACTCTTCCAAATAGCTTTAATCCTTTCGGACGAGGTAAGTATCTGGGTATCATACCTGACAAGAAACTGAATTGAGTCAAACACTTCCAAACTAAAACTACAAAAGCCAGCATGATCTTCAGGCAGTGCGGACGAGCCATAGTCAAACTTAGGGAGTCTTTCACCGAAGGCTGTTGTGTTGTTGTTTTTCAGGGCTTTGCTATGGTGCTGTAGTCTGGTGGTTCAGAACCAGATTGGCACACGCAGCAAAGGAACTCGTATATATTCAAAGACTAGCGTGCTTAAACATCACGAGCGCGATAAGATCCACACCCTCTGCAGCCTTAGAAGCTATTCTCGTCCTCACTCCGCTTAATCTTCATGTGGAGAAAATGGCTCTGAAGGCGGCAATAAGACTGCGTGTTAAAGAGTTGTGGATCGGCAAGGGCTGCGGGGGTAGACATCACAGCATCTTCAAGGAGGCGGCGTGCACGATGCTACTTTTGGATGGGGTGGTGGGTACGATCGCAACCAAGATAATATTCAGGAAGCACTTTAGTGTCTTCATCGAACTTGAGCGTGCGTCCGCAAGAGACATCTCCATCTTCATGAATGGGTTCAAAACACAGGAAGGTTCAGGGGCAGGAATCTATTCGGATAACCTTGACCTTTATGTCACACTGGGCTAGATGGCTAATGTCTTTCAAGCAGAGGTCGTTGCCATCATGCACGGTGCATCTGCCATCTTGGGCCGTGGAATCCAAAATAAAACAATAAACATTTTGTGCGATAGTAGGGCAGCCCTAGTGGTATAAATAAGCAGAAGCTCTTTTCAGGGGTAGTACTACAGTGCCACCACTCACTAAAGCTTGCTTCTTGCACTAATGTCCTCCTGCTAGTCTAGATAAAAGGGCACTCGGGAGCGCTTGGTAACGAGCAGGCGGACGATCTGGCAAAGCGGGGCTCAGCTCAGTACTTTCTTTATCTGTCCTGAGCTGTCGGTTTCCAAGCTGTTTTCTGCAGTGGTTTCCATTCTAAAACTGTGTGTCACGCCCCTTGCGACCAAAAATGTAAAATATTGCATTAACCTGCCAAGACAGAAATTATGGTTACTTGTGGGACTTCTGACTGGACATGATAATTTCAAAAAACACCTACACAAAATGGATCTGCCTGGTGACCCTATCTGCCGCAAGTGTCAGCAAGACGACGAGAAGGTGGTACACATTCTGTGTTCCTATCCGGCACTCGCCAGACTTCGAGGTTCCATGCTTGGAAACTTCTGGCCTGACAAGGCCAGAATTAGAAACCCACCCTTGTCCGATATGCTCACATTTACCTGTAAATTCGGGTGGCTGAGAGAGGGAAGACTATACTAGTATAAGGAAGGTAGCCCAACGGGCTCACCTTGTAGTATAAGTGTGTGTGGCGCAGGTCACCTTTCCAAATTCGATAGATAGATTACTCTAATATAATTGTTTGTTACCTGTTGTGCAGCAGTCGAATTAATTACTATATAGGGTACAGCGATCTATATCTTACTAAAATGCGGTTTAAAAAGAAAGGACGACTTCGTGGTGTAGTTGGTATGCGTGTGACTACTATGCCTAAGGTCCCGGGTTCAAACCTCGACACGATACGCTTGAAAAATGTTACGCGAGCATTTTTCACAAAATGAGAGGTAAAAATGCAGGTCCTGTGTGTGAGTGTTGTCACGCACGTTAAGAATCCCTACCTTGCTTGCAACAACAAGGGTTCGGCAAAATTCAAAATTTCTAGGTAAAAAAACTCGCTTCCTGGCCAATGTAGCACCTTCGGGTGGAGCATTGGAAAATCAAATGTAGAGTTTATAAAAGAGAATCTAGTTTCAACTGCCTTTTAAACTCAAGATATAAGTAGTTTTGTGAATAGTACGGTTTATTGATAACCATACAATTGCATTCCCCTTGATGTTTTAAGGTAAATTGCAATTTTATTATATTCTTGGGTAACATATTTCCCAGTACGGTAGAGGTTATAGCTCCATTTTTCCTTCTGCCACACAAACTTCGTTGAAACTTAAAAGAAGTGCTTTTCCACTTACACAAAAACTCCATAAATCCAATAAATTATGTTTTTCAATTTTTTTAATTAAAAAAAATTTTAAAAAAATACTATAAAAATTAATAAGTAAAAGTATTCTTAAAAATGTTTTTGGTTTACTTTACAAACCAGATAGGTATAATATGCAACATAATTAAATTTTTGTTCAACTTGGTAATTATATTTCACCGTGAAGCAGAAACAGTCATGGATTGTAAAGTTTTGGAGCTTTCAATTGAACTTCATATTTATTTTCTGGCAGCCAGTTCAATGGCAAACAAATATTTTAAAAGATCCCAATACTCAATCAAGTCTATATCTAAAAAAACATACCAACGGTAATGACGAAATAATTTAGTGTCAAGTGTAATTTATCTGCGGGCAATTTTTAAAAGTCATCCCAGAAAAAGAGTATGTAAAGTAAATGGATCAATAGCTGGGAATCTAAATTGGTTGCGCCACCTGTTTTGTCGTAGCGCAACTGGTTATTACAGTATTACAGATCATTAAGTGGAATTTAACGATCAAAATATTACTAAACAGACTGTTCAAACAAAAAATAAGTTTCAGGACTTTACAATGTCAATATATCAGTTTCGTAAATAGTAAGCTGCACTCTTAATTTCATACATGCATTCACATTAATATTTCATGATTTAGAATTTGTGGAGTTCTTGACAACCAATCTTACTATAATATAACACAATGGCTAACTATACAGCATTCCGCCATTTTATTCTGCAGACTTGATCAGTAAGTAAATCATGCTCTACTTATCCTAGAAGAAAGGTCTGAAATCTCTATAAAGTAATTTCTTGAATATTTTATGATATACTTTTGGGTTACTCCCATTAAAACAATCTCCATTTACACTGTTCATGAAGTGACATAAAAAACAAACTTTCAACTAAAAAAGTAACATATAATTTATCCGAGTATGATAATTCATATGAATTAAAGCATCAGCAATGGTGGATCCAGGGCAGTGTCAAGAGGCGCAAATTCCCTCCTCCCCTGACATACATGTTTCTGCGGGGTTTTTTTTTTACTAATAGTTATTTTAGAACTAAGTTTTCGGTAACTTTCCTACAACAAAACCACATAGTGAAAATGGGCGATGAAACGGCAAAAATTACTAAACTTGTAAGTCTAACATTTGAGTAGATATTAATTGTATACGTGTAAAGAAAATCAAACCGCAAAATCTTTTAAGAAACTGTTTCAAATAATTCAAGTTTAGTTAAAAGTTAAAGCGACTAAGCGACAACGCTTGTTTATTAATCAGTGAAATATTTAATGAAGCTAGCTTTCATGTATAAGAAACGGCACGTTTATAATAGCATACGGCGCCAGCGACTCTGGTCTATCAAAGAAAGGATCACATTAGTCATCACGGGTGTTATGAACGTGATAATGAAGACTGATATTCAAGCATCCAAAGCGCATAGCTTCACCATGCATGTTTTTATTTTTTAGCAGTATAGTGTAAGTAATTATTTAACAAAACACACATGCCAGTGTCAATAACTAAAAGTGACAGACGCCAATATTACAATTATTAAGTCTTTCACTATCTAGCTTGGGCGTCGGAGCATCGTGTAGTCTGTCACTTTTCGCTTGTACTTTAGAGCATTGTCTAAACTTTTGGTGTCTTGATTTCAAACAGTGCGGTCAATGAAAATAAGTAAAATCGTGGTGTGAATTAACACAGCAGTGTATTGTTAAAAATTCAAAGAGCTTGAGGATTTTTTAAAAGTTATACATAGTAGGTCTTGTTTGTGTAATTAATATGTGTTTATCGTTATCAGATTGTGCGTTTTAAACATGAGTAAGAAGAGAGATCATTCGGAAAAAAAAATCCCGAATCAGAAGGTGTTAAAAAGATCAAAATTAGTTGTCCCCAGAGACTTAAAGGCGTTGCTGTCAAACAAGCTCAAAAGCATTCACAAAACGTAACCAATGTTTTATCTAAAATGGAAAATAGTAGTCAACCAGTGGAAATAATTAATTTTCTTGTTAATGAAATTAATAAAATATTACAATATAAGTGATACCGAAGTAAAAATTTATAAAAACTGTTATGTGGATCCCATCATAATTATTGCCCCTATAAATAATCCTATTCTTTCAAAATCTTTCCATTTTACTGATAATGATTGGTGCAGGTTAGTGCGGTAGATTCATGCTTTTATCACTTTTGTCTAAGGTCTATAATAATTTATTTTACAAGAGTTAGTGATCAAATTGAAGAGGAACAACTGTCAGTGTCGTCGTCCACATCAGATATAAATTTGTCTACCAACTTTAAACAGTCTTCAATAGTAAAATTTACGAAACTAAAGATCGATCTTCCCAATCTCTCCACTCTCGATCAGATCAAAGTGTCTAAACTACTTTAGAATTAGACATGTCTGCAGGGACTGAATTTAGTACTGACATAGAAACCCCACTGACCCTTATTTATTCTAAAACATTAATCTATCCCCACCTCTAGCACAAAATATTTTAGGTGTAGGACCTTGTCAACCAGGTATAGATAATTTACCTCATAATTTTGGTACAGAATTGGATGGTAATAGAAACAACTTAAAAAAACGTTTTGTTCAAGTTGGTATTTTAAAAAGGAAAATGCGGGAATTCTCAAAACTTAGAGCTATCAAATGTTCTGTTTTTGCTGCTGGTTCTTTACAAATAACCTTTACAAAGATTACTTATCCAATTCATCAAACACCTCATACGAATTTTAGAATTGTAAAAAAGGTTTTGAAAGAATGTTGGTCTGTAAATATTCCAATTTTTATAAAGAGCTTTATTACAAAATGTGTCTAACTTGATTGTAATTAAAAACACATACAACAATAATTTATCAGTTATAAAAAAAAGTAAAAAACAAAAAATTACTAACTCGTTGAATAGGTAATATTCTTATTGATTGCGTTTTGTTTCTGGCAAAATAAAATCTATCATTCACAGGACACATCGACAGGTCTGTACTGCTGTAGAATCAGTTAATAAAGGAAGTTACTTAGAATTAGTCAAATTTTTTAGTAAATACATTCCAGATATAGAATATCTCTTAAAAACGAGTAATTGCAACAAAATTTATTTAAGCCACAGAATTTAAAAATAATTTATTAATGCTCTGAGCAAGGACACATTGTCGTTTACTGTAAATTTCTGCTTGTAATTTATCCCGCACTATTCCTCAAAAATGCCTTAAAACGTATCTTTCCCTGTAACATATAAATTTTTGGTAAAATTTGTCTATTAACTTTAGCGCGGTGTACCTGTTATTTTAGTTGTTATCTAACAACATTTATATAATTCATTCAGTCATTATTGCATATTTAATAATCAATAAACTCACAAAGCACATTTTAATCCTAATTACAAGTAAAATATACAAACTACATATTCCTTTTGATAACATTTATATATACAAACTTGTTAACGTGTTCCTACATCGCAAAGTATCTAAGATTTTAAAATTGTTCAGACGATTGGCGATCGTTGATCACTTTTCATTTCGTAGTTGAACTGAAAGGTCGCTCCGTGTTGGAAATGTTCAACATGTGCAGGAAAATCAAGTTTTCCTGGCGACGACGTCGTGACAGACAAGCAGTCTGTTGAAGTTGTCCATGACAACTATAGTAATAATGTAGTGTAGAAATCCCTTGGCGAACGGTTTGTATAAATAAATTAGAATGTGAAATTAATTATTTTATTATACTGCAACTCTTAACGTACAACTTTTAATGTACAACTTTTAACGTATAAATTTGGACGTAAGGCTTTGATGCCGTGTAATTTTACAATCACGAAAAATGAAACTTTGATCCCGTACAACTTTAATACCAAAATAAGGATAGTCTTGTAATAATTTTAGAGGAGACTTCACTTTGATTTATGGAACCCGTTTAGCAGGCAAAGCTGTAGACTACCGTATTCCACATGTGGCCGATGTCGCTTGTAACTAGCATGTTTTACTGATGCACAGGTCGATTCAAGGTTGCAGGTCATTGCCGCGGTCGGTAAGAATGTATTAGTTTATTACATAAGGCGGACGTTACAAAGTCCACTGCGTAAATTGTGCATGCAATAATATGCTTATGAAACTTGTTTTGCATTACGTGGTTTATGCAACTAATATCACTTGTATAAATGTTTTGTCAATTGAATTTTAAATCCCTTTGTTAAGTATAAAGTACAATGAGTACCATAACCTATATTTCTTATTAATAGCGTGTTCAACTTATATATCATATCTCACCGATTGTACAGGTGTGGATATACCTCCTCAGTTATCTTGTTTTGACAAATTGAAGTATTAATATGTTAAATTATAACGCTTGAAAGCTATATCATGTAAATTGGAATTTAAAGTAATCTGATAATTGTTGATTTTTGCCAAACGTTTATTAAGCAATATTTAAACATTGTGAGGTCGCGTAGTGCTACAATGACTAATTTATAAAATATAAAATGTCAATAATTAAATTTCTCACTTACAAATCATTTTCATAAGAATTAAAATTTTTTAACAATGTTATTTATCAAGATGTTATTTACTTTTCTTTAAAGAGAATACAGAATTAATTTATTGGACTTCAGTTCATTTTTCAATAATACTAAATTCTCCAAAAATTGGTACGGTATTTACAAAGTAAACTTATCCGAAAAGGTATCAAGATGGTAGACACAATTGAAATTAATTTAAAGATACTATATTCATATTGATCCGTAAAATATATATATATATATATATATATATATATATAGGGTGTCTATGTTGGTAGAAACTATGTTTTAGAGTCACCCCACTCAACATTAGATCTTTGAAGAAGACCAACAGATGTAAGTATGATATGTGTGACTATCAAACTTTGTATTCAAAGTGGTTTATGGTAATACAGGTTTCCAAATTTTCCTTTAAGCAAATTCACTTAGTCACTTGCTTTGTAAAAAATTTAGGTGGCGTCCTTTATTCTGTTTGTTTCAATTCAAATATACCCACTGACCCAGTCTCATGCGACCGTGGGCCAAAAAACCCAGTTAGCTCAATATCTTTAGAGTGTTCTTTTACTATAAGCCAATTTCAATCCAAACCTTACCCTGGGCTTAATACAAATACATAAGAATTCTCGATAGGTAATGTTAATCTACCACAATTTGTTGTGGTATAAATTGACAAAAAATATAGATAATATCTCTTCTATTTTTATTATTCTTTTTTGTTTTTTACAAGTATCTTTATTTCCCTACTATTTCCATAACCCTTTTGTTATTAACTTTGTCTGTCCATGCTATCATCCTCATACATCTGAAGCACAATATTCTAAAAGGTTTCTACGGTTTTTCTGTCTACTTCTCTTACTGCCGCTATTTCATATACGTACTGTGCTGTGCTCCACACATATGCTTTCAACAATTTTCTCCTTGTTTCTGTTTATTGTTTTCGAACATAGCCACTGTTCTTTCTTGTTAGATACAGCTCGGTTCCCCTTCTATTGTTTATTAGTATATACCCTATTTCCCCATATTCGGTAGTGTGTGAAGGGGGTTACGCAGCCTGCGGCAACCAAGATTCCCCATCACTTGAACATTTGCCGAATTAATAGTTCTCCAATATATCCTTTCGCACTATCAATATTAGTTGAAAATATTTAAAAACCAGCACTTGTGGTTGTTTATAGTAATCATAAGATTCAAGTGCACTTATTTTTTCGTTAGACTTTCCATCTTGAAACTGGTTGGGCGCATATCTTCACTTATTTCTATTCTGAGATAGCCTACACCGTTCCCTGAAATTCTCAAAGTCTTGATATATCTCGGTTCCTCTTCTGTTGTTTCTTTTATATACCCTATTTCACCAAGATTCAATGGTATGTAAAGGGGGTAAGCAGTCTGTGGCTACCAAGGATTCCCCAACACTTAGACATTTGCCGAATTAATAGTTTCCCAGTAAATCCTTTCGCAAAATTAATATTAGTTGAGAGTATCGCAAAACCAATACGTGTAGTTGCTTATAATAATCATCAGGTTTTAGTACAGTTATTGTTTTTGCCATTAGGTTTTCCTTCTTCAAATTGGTTGGACGCGTACCTCCATTGATTTGTATTCTGAGCTAGCCTGCACATTTTCCTGAAATTCCCACAACCTACGTCTTTCACTAGCTGTGTGCAACAATCTGACCTAGTTCAACCTATACCTCTCTTTTATAGTATCTCTGCTTCTAACATATCCCGCACTATTCCTTCGTGGCTAATCATTCTACCTCTCCTATCTTTTACTGTTTTCCACATACTTCTTTCTTCCCCTACCATTGCTAGTACCTCTTTGTTCTTAACTTTGTTTGTCCATGATATCTTCGCCATACGTCTATAGCACCACATTTTAAAGGCTTCTATCTTTTTCCTGTCCGTTTCTTCTACTGTGCAAGTTTCACAGCCGTACAGTGCTGTGCACCACACATATTTTAAGCAATCTTTTCTTTGTTTCTGTGTTTGTTGTCTTTGAACACAGTAATTGCTTTTCCTTATTAAATGTAACACGACCTTTGCTAATCTTTGTTTTATATCTTTTGCGCTCTTCCCATCTTACGTTATTAGGCTTCCTAGGTAGAAGTAATCCTTAACCTCTTGTAAGTTCTCGTTCTCTATTTGTGTTCTAGTTATTAATTTATTTATCCCTCCTTTGAAAACTTGTTTTATTTTTGTTAATTTTCATAACGTATCTCTCTGTTAGAGCTGTTTCCATTTCATTAAGAGCAGCTTCTAATTCTTCTTGCTAGATGCTAATCTCAGTGAAATAGGGCATAATATTAGAAAACAATAGAAGAAACATGATATTTATTATAAGCAACTACAAGCATTGGATGGGCAATATTCTCGAATTATAGTAATTGCATGAAAGCATTTACTGGAAAACTATTATTTCGGCAAATATCTAAGTATTGGGGGATCTTGGCAGCCACAGGTTGCTTAACCCCCTTCAATAAATCTCAGTGAAATAGGGCTTAATATTAGAAAACAATATAAGGGAAACCGAGCTGTATTGCTGTGTGAGAATTTCAGGGAACTATGTAGGTTAGTTTAAAAAGATAAGTGCAGGTACATGTCCAACCAGTTTTGAGACGGGAAACCCAATGACGAAAAAATGAGCGCAGATAAATCTGATGATTATTATAAACAACTAGTTGTTTGTTGTGAAATATCTGCAACTAATGTTGACTGTGCGAAAAGATATATTGGAAAAAAAATTAAATCAGTAAATGTTCAAGTGCTGGGGGAACTTGGCAGCAACAGGCTGCTTACCCCCCTTCGCAACCACTGAATGTCGGAGAAATAGGGTACATAATTGTAAAAAAAATAAAAGGGAACCGAACTGCATCTAACAAGAAAGAACGGCGCCTATGATGGAAGACAACAAACATAGAACAAAAAATTGTTGAAAGCGTATGTGTGGAGCACAGCACATACAGTATGCCTACGAAATACGAGCAGTCTGAAAAGCAGACAGAAGAACAGTAGCAGCCTTTGAAATGCCGTGCTTCAGATGTACGAGAATGGACAGACAAAGGTAATAACAAATAGGTTATAGAAACAGTAAAGAAACAAAGATATCTTTGGGAAAAAAATATGAGAAATAGAAGGGCAGAATACGTTCTAAGGCATTTTTGGGGAATGGTATGGGATATATGACAAGCAGAGATAGGAAAAAAGAGGTGGATGTAGACCTAGATCAGATAGTGATAGATGCAGACTGTGCAAATTTCGGGGAAATCTGTAGGTTAGTTCAGAATAGGAAACAATGATGGTACGCGTCTAACCAGTTTCAGGACTGAAGACCCAATGATGATGAGATGCTAATACCGCTATATCATCTGCAGATATATAAGTATATCAATTTTTTGTCCCTGCATAATAATTCCAAATATCTTCTTGCATTTGACAGTATTCATTGCCTCTTTGATGTACAAGTTAAAAATTAATAGGGACATGGCACATCCCTGTCTCAATCCTTTCCTAATATTTACTTTTCTACGTTCCTGTTCTAATTCTATTACAGCTGATTGCTCTTTGTATAAGCTATGTACTATCCGTCTATCCCTAAAACCCATTCCAATCTTTTTGAGTAATTGTTAATTTGTTAATTGTGTGTAAACTAAAATTAAAGAAGTCGTTTCCGTTGAATTTAATATTGTCGGATGTTGTAGCATCGTGGTTAATAGCTAAAACGTTTTTTTGGCAATATTGAAGCCATTTATGTATTTTTGAGTTCTAATTTGCCGCATCTACATATTCTTCAGGAAAAAGCAATGTTTCAAGAAATAGAAAACCTGTTACTTTCAAAGTATCGTTCGAAACCTGATGGTATAGCAGGCTAAATTCGGTCTACGCAAATTAAAGTAAGATACAAGTTATATACAGCTCGAATCAAAAAGTACCTGATGGCGAGGTTAGATTTCTTTCTAGCGCCACTGCACAAGCTTCAGGAATTTTAAACCAACTAATCGCTTTTGAATTTTATATACTTCTACTAGTTTGGTTTCACATTTTGGCAAAAGATAAATACTTTGTTACGATGTTTTCAACAAAAGCGTATTAATATATTTCCAGCTACTAAATTTTTAGATATTTGCAAAAATGAGATTACTTAAGCCATAACTGAGGGGAAATTTACAAAATTTGAAATTGCAGCAAAAGGATTATGCTCTAAATGTAATATTTGATCTACCTATATTATATCATAAACAAAAAAAAGAAATATTTTTACGAGACATTTCTAGATGTCTCAATTACGGAAAATGGAGAAAAATTTAGAGTTGAAGTTTATTTTGTCATCATCGATACTGTCATTAATCAGCACAATATTAGATTTCAAAGCTTCGCGAGTAAAATTCATTTCTCTCGTGCACTGAATGTCGATGACTTTTATCTCAAATCCAAATCTACTAAAGGCGACTTTATCTGCATAGAAAATTTATCAAATTTTAACAAGGAGACTTCAGAAAACTAGAAACAGAATATAAATTCTTGAGACTATTGTATAATGAATAGTTTTCTTCTAACAAAGGAATCAAGAATAAAGTTATAAATTTTGTAACATTATGCCAGCTTGAAACTATATATTCAAGTTTACTAACAATTTATCAAATATTTTTAACATTGCAAGTAGAGGGAATGTAGGCAGTGTAGATATTTACCACTACAACCCCTACACCCCAAACCGCTTTCCCTGACGTTACACAACCAGTCCCATCCCCACAAAACGTCACATGACCACCCCCTTCTCCACCACTGGCGTCACAGATGTTTCTTTGACTATCTGACATTTCTCTTACATCACGATTCTTTTTACTTACCTTATATACCTCATGTACCACATATATTATATATATATATATATATATATATATTACTATGGATTTTTAGGTTAAAAATGGTGGGAGATATGTCAGGAGGACACTTGAATAGGGTACATCATGTATATAGCAGTCCAGAAATTAATTAAAAATTTAAAAGCTAGAACATAGATATTTATTATTAAAGACGAGCTTCACGATAAATTTTGCTTGATGTTAGTATTAGGGTAGAGATTAATCATGGTTATTATGAGATAAGAATAACAAGTGCGTGCATATAAACATATAATAGTAGCATAAAAATCGATAATTAGAGAGGGTGCATTTTTATGTAACAAATATTCAAAGCGTAATTAATTTTGTTAGTGTACATAACGTAGTTTAAGGTAATATAAAGCTGGAACATTGATAATTTCAAAAGTTTTAGCATTGTAAATATGAAAGTGTAGTCAAAAAACACGTTAACCATTAGCAAGCGTTTTAAAAACAAGATATTTCCAGTGAAAGTTTAGCTTTGTAAACACGTTCTTGGTATTGAGTTTAAAAGCCTGTTATCACACTTTAGAATTCGTAGTAGTAATAGTTTGAAAACAAACATCTGTTTTAGGGTAGATGCGACGGGGACGCTAGAAGTATAAAAATGGATTGATAATATAAAGGGGAAAGACATTGTTTTAATGAGATAGCAAAGAATGGAAAATATCATATGGTTAGTTGTCATTGATTTTGAAACGTCTGTAGAACAAAGAGGTTTTTAAAGTAAATAAGTGCGAAAAGATGCTACGTGCTTGCATAAGATGTTTGTTAAAAAGGGTTATGGAAAATATTGTAGAAGCTACAGACAAAGCCGGACGATTAGACTGCATGTATAAAAGCAAGAAAGACAATAATGTAGACTGGTTCGTTGGGATAAGACTTGTAAATAAGCGGGGATGAAGGTAAAGTAACATAATACACAGGTAAGATAAGGATACACAAAAATCGATAACGAACGTTGAAAACTGGGGAGAGATTCAAAACAAAGAACAGTATAGTTTAAATACAGGTTAGAATGAGGCGATCGGATGTGCGCGTATGAAAGATGCGTGTTTTGAGACTTGGGTGGAGGTTAGTTGCTGGACGAGTTTGTAGAAAGTGACAGCCGTTAGATATTTTTAATGAAAACTTTGAACTTAAATGCTTGTTTTGCAAGTGGAATTCTCGGATTTTTAAGAAGTTTGGAGACCGTTGCGAGATTTTACGGAGGAAGACTCAAAGATAATCGCTGGTTTTGCAGAATGAAACGACTGTTAGTTGTTGTGGAGTGAAGGAATTCGTGAAATCTGTGAACGGTTGAGAAGTTTACCGAAAAAAGTGTGCTTGGGGATGGCGTGTAACGATTCAGGGGTGAAATTCGGAGGTTATATAAACAACGACGAGGCAGTTAGAGCTCTCTTTCTTTCCTTGTTGATCTTCAACCAAGCTTCGTGTAATAGTGTATAAGCGAGTTTGAATTCTTTTTATTACAATTAAGGTGCACAAGTTGGTGCAACGGAAATATTGCAATTGTGATGTTATAAAAGGCCCGGGAGCTCCACTCACAGGCAGTTAATCCATCGTTCAGCTTTAGCATTGCAGTTCGTTAGATAACTCACTTTGTACAATTAATTAATAGTTTTGGACTTAGAGTAATAATTTCAAAAATGTCTAAATTCAACATTAATTTCTGTATAAAAATTAAATAAATGTGTTAAAGTTCAAGAAGTCTTTTTAAAAAGGACCGCTCGAAGCCACGAACCTTAACTGGCGCAGTCGTAACGGATGTCAAAAGGGCACTAGCGAATCTAAAATAAAGGAACTGGTAGTCTGGAATTTCAATTCCGAATTTGGCAGAACAAAACAAAAGTTGGAGGCAAAACAAGCATCGTTCAATCTCAGCAAATAGAAGTTGAAGGAGAAACAAGAATAGTTCAAATTCAACAAAAGAAAAATTGGAGGCCATACAAGAATAGATCAAATCCAAAAGAAATCCGAAACAAAAAAAGAAATCAATGAAATCAACAAAGCAACTAGTGTAAGTTCATTTTCCTTTAAACCAATTGACTTTTATTATTATTAACAAACATATTTGATATTTGCTAGTTTATGATTTATATATGTATATTAACTATTGTTAAAACTATTTTATGCGAATTTTTGAAAATAATCTGTTTAGCAATTGCTAGAGATTATCTTCAAGCTGTTATTGAAATTTTATCATTATTTTATATTTTGTATATGAGAAAGATATATAGGAATTTAAGAAAAATTTAATTCTGAGACAAAAAACTTGAGACATTTAACAAAGTCGCAAATTTTAAGCGCACAAGAGACTATATTAAGGTTTAAATAACGCAAGAAAATCTTTAGAAACAAAATCAAACTTTAATTCAACAACTTTAACTGGCGTAAGAAAATTTTTAGAATTTCTAATTCAACAACCCGGCATTTAACTAACGCAAGAAAATTTTTTTGAAAACAAAAAAACGAATTTTTAATCCAACAAAACGAGAATTAACTGGCGCCTAAAAAATAATTTAAATACCCCGAGAATAAAAAGCGAAAGCTAAATCACGAACAATTAAAACCAAAATCCTTATAACAAAGCAACTATTCAAACGCGAAACGGAATACGATCTATAAATAGACAACTTGCATTCTATTATTAAAACCACGAGAATTATTCAAACGGAACCAACATTCGTCTCATCTTTAAAAGTGAATAAAATCTAACCTTGGATAATTACACATAAATCTAATTATAAATTACTGTACAAAAGCTATTTAAAAACATCGCAAAAACATTTCAGCATTGTAAAATTGAAACAGCATAAATTACGACCGAAAACTTTTTTATAAAGTATCAATTTAAATTACAAAACCAACTCAGGAAAGCTATTAATAATTACTATTGAAAAACGCATATTGCAACCTCATTCAGACTTGATAATTTAATTAAATATTTCAGTAAATTAACGAAGCATAAATTTCATTGTATAAAATCACAACGATTACTGAATAACACCCACAGTATATTTAAAAATAACTTTTAATAAAGACGCTAAACGCAACTAAATAACTGACAACATCCAGCAGCAGATTGCAACATTGTAAGCATTGCAGACACCTTACAATCGCATAAACCCATGAGAAAAGATAATTATTACGCACCTAACTAAAATCGACATAAATAAAAATAGAGAAGTTTTAACTGACGTAACTGACTCAAATTATTCAAGCACGATAACTTACCACAAAAACCACTCAATTCTATTGAAACTTTGGAAATCAAAATTAACATCGGCAAATTAAAAATAAACGTAACCAAACCAATACCAAGCATAAAACCCATTAAATAACTACACAACCGTACAAGTAAACGTAAATTAAGCAAATTAAACTTTTAATAATCAGAAACAACCCAAATTAAAAACAGCAAGTAACCCGACGCAATCTAAACGGAAAAGTAATAAATCCAAACCAAGGAATAACAGCAAAAACTACGAAATAAATACAAATTTTTCAAAAAAAAAGAAGAATTTTTTTTTAAAATTACCGAAATATTTCTTCAGCCAAGATGACTAATGAAATGAAGCTGTGTATGGAAATAATACCAAACTTTAACGGTGATCAATGTTTGTTAAGTACCTATATTTCAGCCTGTGAAATATTCCTAAAAAACTTTTATAAGCCCGGTGATAACAAAAGCAACACGTTGCTTATCCGCCTTATAATAAGTAAACTTACCGGAAGGGCACTAACATTAATCGCTAGTCGAGAAGACGTAGACCAGTGGGATGAATACAAACGCATATTAATAGCATATTTCGGTGCCCAAAGGAACCTAAAATGTCTAGTGAGAGATTTGACAAACATTAGGATAGAACACAACCAATCCCCATATCAATTTGGTATGAAATGCCACGATGTAAGAAGCTTAATCTTGACAAAACTCAAAATTGAAAAAACCGACCCAAACGTAAGACTTTTAAAAACAAAAATGTACAACGAGATGGCATTAGACACCTATCTAAATGCACTACCCGAACGACTTTCAGATAAAATTAGATTTCAACATCCCCAAGACTTAGAAGAAGCAATGAACATGATAATCGAAGAAGAAAATGTAATGTATTACAGAAACCGACTATAGAACCCCAACGCGAATAAAAGCTATACGCCAATAAAAACTATGGAACCCGCGAGACAAATAAATCCACAACAAAAATTCAACCCGTTCAATGCACAAACCAACCAAATGCGAACTAATAATCCACATTTTAATAACTCAAACTTTAACAATGAATATAAGCAATTCCCAAAACCAACATTTTACCCAAACTTTTCAAAACCCGTATTTCAACCAACATTTAACTCGAACTTTTCAAAACCCGCATTTCAACCGAGATTCAATCAAAATGCAAATCAGCAAAAACCACATGTAACGCGAATCTTATTAGAAACTCACCGATGATAAACAATAATAATCCCAAGAACTATTATAAACCTACACCAATGGATACCTCATCTGGTAACACCAGACCCAACACCAAAATAACACACATTAGACCAAACCCCAATCAAAAACGCACTTTCACCTCAGAAAAGCTATTTCATCAAGAAGTAGAACAGTGTGAAGACGACCAGAATAATTGCAATCGACCGTGTACAAACAACGAACCAAACCAATCAAACCATTATGAACGCGAAGAGCCATACGAAACTTACGAAGAGGACGACAAAGAAAACGCGTGCTCAAATTTTCAAATGAACCAATTTATAAACGACCAAACGTAAGAAACCTAAATAATATGAATCACCTTGTACTACCCTATATCAAAATACCCCACGCTGAATTTAAATTAGTAATTGATACCGGATCTTCAAAAACATTAATAAGCCCGCGAACAGTAAAAAAACATTATTTAAACTATGTAGAAAGAGAACCTTTTAAAATTAAAACCGCCCATCAAACAACCCTACACCAATTCGTAGCAAACATTGTAGCAATTTTATTTTTGATAATAAATCCCTCCATAAAATTGCGAGAATAATTTAACAATTTTATTTTTGATAATAAATCCCTCCATAAAATTGCGAGAATAATTTAACAATTTTATTAAAACAATAGTAAATTACATTCAACAACAAAAGTAATACGTTAAAGCCGCATCGTCCTTTGGTATTCTGTTTGTGGTTAAATATCTGTGTCATCTACAGCTATTTACAATCTGTTTGACGGCCCCCGGACGCTTCGGCCGCCCGAGCGAGTTTTGTAGTCAGTCGGCCATATGTGGAAGAAGCAATAACATGTACTATAGATTGCAGGCCGGCAATTTGCGAATCCACTTCGATGAGTTAGCACATCTTTGAATAACGCGCGACGATTTGTAATGCTACACTTACGATGCAACTTTTAGAATATAAAATTTAGGAGGCAATTTTAAGAGGACGACACTTGTTATGCAAACTTTTAAGACACACAAGGACAATGTAAAGATGCTACTACTTTAGTAAAGCGGGGTAATTCAACTACAGGATTACAAAGGCTGCAGAATGTATCGTCACCGTATTTGATTCGACACGTGGAACGACTTCATAGTAGAAGTTGTTTTGTATGAATTTGGTTCACACTACAACGCTGTGATTTTTGCATGAAATAACGAGGATCTCATCCTTCCTTGCAACAAGGCGAGAAATGCAGTTTTGGTTCGTAGATAGCTTTAAGTTCTTTTTATGTGTTTCACACTAGGAACACGGTAATTTGTTTTAATGCGAGTTATAGGAACCCCCATCTATTATATATATATATATATATATATATATAACTAATATCTGTATTAGGAAATATTAGGAAACATTAGGAAATGTTAAGACAGTGCAACAATGTCGTTGCAACATTTTATTACATTATATTATGATGATTTCAGTTCCCACGAGTGGAAACGCTATAAAGTAGCACAAGGATAAGTGACACTGCAAAAGTCAGGTCACAGACGGTCGACGGATGTCACGTACCGTGATTACGCAGAATAAGCCTGCAACATTGTATTTATGAATAGCTTTTAAGATAGCAACTAAGTATTGTAAAGTGTAAGCGGACATTACGTCCGCAGGTTCCCACAGTATTGTGAGGGGGAGAAAGTTATATAAGGACCAGGAGCTCCACTCCTAGTCAGTTCATCAGACGTTCAGCTTTAACCTTGCAGTTCACTGGTAACTCACTGTACAAATTAATTAAAGTATTTCGACTTAGATGTATAATTCAAGTTTGTTAAAATTCAATAATTAGATTCTGTATAAAACCAAATAAATGTGTTAAAGTTCAAAGAAGTCTTTTTAAAAAGGACCGCTCGAAGCCACGAACCTTAACTTGCGTAAAAGCATGAATATTGTAAAAGCTTCAACTATTTGGTTCATTAGGAATTGTTAGTAACGTCAACAGGTGTTACTGACGTCATATATTTTTCTGCGGTATACTGCTGACAGATGTATTTTTGAAAGCAAATGCCTCGAACAGCTTTGGTACCAGTGATGTAAACACGACTATTTTTGAGATCTGCCTTATATAAATTAAAACTTGCATATGTAATTTAAAAAACGAAAAACTTGAGTACTAACATTTTTAGAAGTAATTAATTTGTCATCTGCTTGAACAGATCTGCACAGGTCGGAGCCCTATTTGTGTAACAAGCTTATATTATACTGTAAAGTATTTGACTAAAAATAATTAAGATAAACCTGAAGTTGAAAACTATGGATTGATACAGTTATTGATTAAATTTTTGTTATAAATCATATTATTTTAAAAGAGGTTGTTTTTAGTAAACAATTGGTTCAGGATTAAAGTTTTTTATTTTGATCAAGTATGATCAAATCTAATCACATAAAACTAACATCCTTATGAGTAGGTCTTTGATGCCAACTTTATATTGGAAATACTTTTTTATTATTTCTTTATGTATTTAACTATTACAATTTCTTACAGGAGCTGCGTCTTATTTTATTATTTCTTTGGGTCTCCACGTCCGCCCTTAGAAATATGCCATGCAATTATCATAAGTAAGTCAGGACTTGGTGGCGCCTATTTGGTTTAGATTGAGTTTGAACTACAAACAGATTTCGACTTACCCCCCATTTCTCATAGCTCTGCCCAAGGAATAGACCCCTAGTTATGTCGGAAGACTTCGTTATACTTGCTCACAACGTGAGGCCAGATAATTATAAGAAAGATTAGTTTCACTGCCACCCAATGTGGGGCTGGTGCTTTTAGAAAAAATATGTTTCACTGGCACACAACGTGGTGCAAGACATAATAAGGAAAAACAGTTTCAACATACCTTTACCAAAAACATTCAACGTAAAGATGAAACATAAATTCTGCATATTTGAATTTAATGACAAATATGACGGACTATTCGGAATGGACCTTCTAAGAAAATTAGGAGCCAATATAGATATTAAAACCCGTTTATTAAGAACCAAATATGGACGAATTCCCATCAAATTTCAAAACACTCAAATTGACGAAAAATGTACAATAGAACCCCGAACAGAAAAAAAGATAAAAATTCCCGTAAATTCAAATAATAAATTAGGAATAATAAATCACATAACTTTTCAACAAGGAGTAGAAACCCCAACTGCATTAGTACAAATTAAAGATAATTATGCCACAACAACAATATTAAACTCAAATGACTACCCCGTAGAACTATCTTTAACAAACCCAATTAACGTAGAAGAATTAAATTTTAATGAAACGGAAATAGATGAAAACTCAAACGAAAACTACAACCCCGTAAAAAACGACGAAATATTAAGACAAAATTTGAATAATATCCGATTTAACCGCGACATAAATCAAGAGGAACAAAGAGCAATACAAAAATTATGTTTCGAATACCGCCACATATTCCATTGCGAAGGAATACCCCTAACCTTTACAAATACAGTTAAGCACAACATTGAGCTAACAGACAACAAACCGATATTCACCAAGCATACAGATTACCCCAGGCAAGTCAGGAAGAAGCTGACAGACAAGTAGCCGATCTATTAGATCAAGACATCATACAACACTCCAATTTACCATGGAGCAGCCCCGTATTAATAGTACCGAAGAAACTGGACGCATCAGGAAAACGAAAATACAGAATGGTAATAGATTACCGCAAACTAAACAAAAAAACGGTAGACGATAAATACCCGTTACCAAATATAACAGAAATTTTAGATAAATTAGGCAAGTGCCAATATTTTTCGACGCTAGACTTAGCATCAGGATACCATCTAGTGGAAATGGAAGGAGATACACAAAAAACAACCTTTAGCACACCTAGAGGACATTACGAATATAAACAGATGCCATTTGGACTAAAAAACGCACCCGCAACTTTTCAACGAATAATGGATAACATACTACGAGGGATACACAACGAAAAATGTCTTGTGTACTTAGATGATGTAATAGTGTATTCTACATCATTAGTGGAGCATATTGAAAGATTACGAGAAGTGTTCGAAAGATTAAGAACCGCACAACTTAAAGTACAACTAGATAAGAGCGAATTTCTACAGAAAGAAGTAGCATTTTTAGGACACATAATAGCACCCCAAAGAGTGATGCCAAACCCCGACAAAACAAACGCTGTATTAAATTACACCATACCCAAAACGAATAAAGAGATAAAAGGATTTTTAGGCGTTAGCGGTTATTACCGAAAATTCATTAAAGGTTATGCTCAAATAACCAAGCCCCTAACCAATTGTTTAAAAAAGGGAAACAAAATTGTACATACCCAGAATTTATTAAAGCTGTTGATAAAATCAAAAGCATATTAACAAATCACCCCGTATTAGAAAAACCCCGACTTTTCAAAACCATTCATATTAACAACGGACGCATCAAATGTAGCCTTAGGCGCAGTATTAAGCCAAGGAAAAGTAGGCAACGATAAACCCATCAGTTAAGCATCCAGAACCCTCAACGAAACAGAGCAAAAATACAGTACAATAGAGAAAGAATTGTTAGCCATAATTTGGGCAACAAAGTATTTTAGACCATACCTATACGGACGGAAATTTTATATATACACCGGTCATAGACCATTAGTATGGCTATGCAAACTCAAAGAACCCAACTCAAAATTACATTCAATGGAGAATTCGACTAGAAGAATATGACTATGAGATCAAATACAAAAAGGGAATTTACAACAATAACGCAGACGCTTTAAGTAGAATCCAACTTAACGCACTAGAGACAGAATTAGTAATAGGAAACGTAGACGAGACAGAGATTAGAGGAGACCCAGAAGAAATGGAAACCATACATTCGACACAAAATGACGAACCAAAAACTGCAATTAAAATTTTAAACGAAGCTATAGACACGAAACCCAATCAATTTATAATCACAAAAGTTTTAAATAACCCCAACCCTGTAAAATATACAAAAGTAGATAATAAAAAAATTTACCAAGTTCAAATAACCAAAGACGACAATGAATCACAAATAATTAAAATTCTAAAGGGATACACCCCCGAAAAAAACGATTTCACTTTTACTTTAACACCGAAAACTTGTACAAACGATTTTCAGAAATATATGTTAAACTATTCAACAATTCTGGTCCTGAGCTTATAAGATGCACAAGAAAATTAATAACATTAGACGACCCTGACGAAATAAATGACGTGATCAGAAACCAACACGAAGGAAAGACCAACCATCGAGGAATAAACGAAACCCTAAAGCAAATTATGAGACGTTACTATTTCAAAGACATGAAAGAATTAACGACGGACTATATCAATCAATGTGAATTATGTGACAGAGCACAATATGACAGAAAACCCCCGAAAATACCCTTAATCTTGACTAAAACACTAGACAAACCTTTTCAGAAATTACATGCAGATACTCTAGTAGTAGAAGCACAAAGCTACTTAACAATTGTGGACGCATTTACAAAAATAGGCCAAGCAATACCAATCACTTCTAAAAATAGTATAGACGTAACTCAATGATTTTTACATTATTTTACATTTTATGGAACGCCCGAAACAATCACGTTAGACAACGGAAGCGAGTTCAAAAACGAAACAATACAAAACACTTTGGAATTACACAAAATAAAAATTCACTTTATAACTGAAAACCACCCTGAATTCAACGGACTAATCGAAAGGCTACATTCAACCCTATTAGAACAAATCAGATTATTAAGAATCAATTACAAGAACGAACACATAACTAACTTAATGTCATACGCATTAATCGCGTATAATAACACAATTCATTCATCGACAAATTTTACACCCTTAGAACTAACCCTAGGACACTCAGATTCACGCAACCCGTATGATATACATTATAACAAGGAAATCTATCAGCAATACGCCAAAGATCATAAAGAGAAAGTAAAGAAAGAGAAAGAAACTAAAAATAACGTATGACAAAGTAAAGGATAAATTAGATAACGACAAAGAACGAATTACCGCGACCCGTAATAAAAACACAGATATAAATAAATTTTCCGTAGGACAAACCGTATTCGAGAAAAATTACCAAAGTAAAAGACACAAAACGGCACCGAGAAATTTAGGCCTCTTTAAAATCAAACGAATATCCGACAAAAACGTATCCGCAGTAGACGACGGCAAGATAACAAAATATGTTCACCTCAAAAATTTAAGACACCCTGTACTTTCAGATGAACAATCATCACCCTTACCGTCAACCTCCACCCAGGTAGAACGGACACAGAAATCATAATTGAAGATAAAGAATAACCTCGGTATACTACCAATAAAATTAAGCAGTATGCAAAACAGTATAGATTATTGGACCTTTGCACAAAAATTCGATTTAACCGAGC
The DNA here is from genome assembly GCA_036346225.1 of Platerodrilus igneus. NCBI lineage: Eukaryota > Metazoa > Arthropoda > Insecta > Coleoptera > Lycidae > Platerodrilus > Platerodrilus igneus. The sequence goes on from JARFIW010000020.1 coordinate 3,074,573, forward strand.
TGAAACTAGAATTTCAAACAATCAAAAATAATTATTTTCGACTAAAACAATCAATGGACACAACAAAATTCGGAAAAGAATACGCGATAGAAATGATGAACTACGACAGTATAACAGAAAGCATTTTGAAAAATATAGAAGACAAATTTAATCGACTAATACCCACAGAACAAACAGCAAGACGAAAAAGAGGACTAATCAACGGATTAGGAAACATAATAAAAGCAATTACCGGCAATTTAGATAATCAAGACGCAGAACGCTATGACAACGCGATATTATATAAACAACGACGAGGCAGTTAGGGTTCTCTTTCTTTCCTTGTTGATCTTCAACCAAGCTTCGTGTAATAGTGTATAAGCGAGTTCGAATTCTTTTTATTACAATTAAGGTGCACAAGTTAGTGCAACGGTAATATTGAAATTGTGAATATCTGAAATACAGTTGATAACCGAAGCTGGTAGAAAAGTAAGTAGACCTTTTTACTACACATGGTTGGAGGCGCTTGGTGTGCACTGGTAGAAGTCGAGTATGTTGATGGACCAGTAGCAGATGTATGGGAGCATGGAAATACCGTGCATTAGCAGCTGAGATATCTGAGTGGAAGCGTGCAGTTCCCGATGGTGAGAGGCCACCTGCAACAATTTTTGAACGAGCAGTCTAGAGGGATGACCACATCGGAGATGATTTCAACGTAGAAAGCTGGTGGTGCTTAATCCAGGTAATTCAACCTTTTAAAACTTTTGAATATTGTAATTTTGTTGGTGATTATGACAGTTTGGTGTTTTTTGTTGATTTTGTTGTAATATAAGGACATTTTTAGTTGACAATTTTACTTTGAGAAGGGGTTGTATGAAAACATATTTATGTACTATTTGGTATTATGAAATGAAGGTGTAATATTGGCTTTTGTACAAAGTAAAGAGGTTTTTGGTAATTTTTCAGTGCAGTAATTAGCACAGAGGTACAGAAAGGTTTTTACTATGAGCTCGTGATAGACTTGAGGTTAAAAAGTAAAGTTTAGGTATAAGCCCAGTTACTTTTATTTAATGATCGATGTAAATTGATAGATTTTCAAATTATTTCATTTAAAATGACTTCATTTAAAAATTGGTAATATTTGTTAAACATCCAAGGTGTGTGAAGAATGTAAGACTAAAATTTTTGAATTGCGAATTAATGTTTCAATAAAGCGTGATGTACTTTTTGCAGTCAAATTTTATTTATTTTCCGAATATTAAGGTATTATTTTCAGAGAGCAAGTGAGTAGCCGTGGCGAATATCCCTGAGGAAGCTTAGCAAAAAGTTGGAGGTTTTGGCGTCCGATTTGGAAAGCATCTTCAGACGGTATTGCTATAGGGTGATATGTAATGCAAGTCTAGGTGGTAGGACTTGATTTCCAGAGTAGGTCCGGAGCATTTATGACAACACAAATTTTAAGGGGCTTTCCAGGGGAAGTGTTCACAACAATATATATATATATATATATATATATATATATTATTCTATGGATTTTTAGGTTAGAACAAGAGTAGATAGGTCAGTTAAATATTTTAACAGAATTCACCATGTATATAAAGTGTCAATAATTAGTTATAACATTTTTCAAAGCTAGAACATAAGAATTTATTATTTAAGATAAGTTTCAAAATTAATTTTACTTCATTTTAGGATTAGGGTAGAGATTACGTACAATTTTTAGATAAAGCAAGCATAAGTCCGTGCGTTGAAATGTATAATTATCATGTATAGTTAGTCAAAGGAAAGCTTTTCACGTTGTAGCATAAAAATCGATAATTGAAGAGAGTGAATTCGAGTAAGTGAGAACACTAAACTTAGGTGGATGATGCAACTATTATTAACCACTGTTTCGTTTGCAAAGGTCTAAACAAAGTTGTAGGTTTATCCGTATTAATTATGACCTTTGGAATCTTTCGGACTAACTCGGGACTCTATCTCTCGCGGTTAGCTGAAAAGACTTTCAGGGGTTTTTTTACGGATATTATACGGCGCGACTACTTTATTAAATTTTATCTTTAACAGGAAAACACTACAGTGCAAAAGTAGAAATTTCTTACTGTGTTAACGTTTCTTAAGAAAAATGTTTAGTTCCTATATGCTTATCTTCACTCTAATATGAGAATACCAATACACATAGTACAGGGAGATACTGTTCGCTTTTCAGAGCACCTCATCATGAATATGTAACGCTATCTAGCTTTAATTAATTTAAATCTACCTATATGGTATTTCTTTTAACTATAAATGTGGCATAAATATAACTGGTTCTTGGAATAATAGAGTTGACGTTTCAAACCAGTTTTTCTATTAGGGTCAACTTTTGTGACCGGTATTGTACGGCTTCAACGTTTTTATAGTAATCAATGCTACAACAATAATAAAGATAACTCAACTAAGTATATCTATTACCAACCAAATTTATTTTTACAAAGTCAAATAATTTTTAATTTTTTAAATTAATCATTATTTAAAATTTTAAATAAATTTAACACTTCTAAAAAATATAAGGGGGTCGGAGGGATCAGATCTGTTACCTTCGATTCATAAAAGAGGTCATATGTTCATTTAATTTCATAAGTATCCAAAAAGCGTATTGATCAGTTAATCATACTTCAAGTAACTATATTTCTAAAAATGCATTTAGCACATATAAAGTAATCTATTGTGTAATTGAATATTTAATTTGTTAGTCTAATTAAAAGAAGTTTATGCGTAAAACAAAAATTTTAATGACAGTCGTATAGTTTGACAATCAAAAGAAAATGTTTTTGGAACGACTCACCCTTCCGTTTATTTCTCATGACGTAGAATAAACCTTTCACTAACGTGAGGGTCCATAGATTACAACCCAAAACGTGCCTCAAACAGCATACTTGATTCCAACAAACACGTTGAACCTTTGTCCTTGCGCGTGTCAAACAAGTTCAATAAACTGCCTCGCTAAATGATACCATCTTGAATAAAGCGTGATGACCAGTTTTATTAATCAATTGATAGCTCCATTATTTCCGAATTTTTGTCGTGCTTAAAGGTGACTTCCTCTGTAGTCATTATGGACATTTCATGCTGTTGCGTAATTTTACATATAAATATTTCCTAAATTTAGTTGCGCATTGGTTAATGTTCTTGGCTTTAATCTCTATTGTGTCATGAACACAACTATTCTAAGGATTGCGGCCAAAGAGCTGAGGAAAAGCATCATAATTCTTCGGTGGTTAGTACTCGACTAACTTGTTTTCCGTTACAGCTGGTGCTGTCTAACCAAACAAACAACACGAGGCGTGCCTTGAGAGCAGTGGATTCATAGCTATCTTGTGACTTTACTTTAACTTGGAATAAACGAATTTATATTTAGGATTTTTAGAAATGTTTAATTTTTATTTACGGAGAGCATGATGCTTTAGATGTTAAATAATTTTATGGGACTGAATATTCTGTTAAGATGAATTTAAAAGAAATAAACATGATCTATACGCTACAATATTGATTTGTAGGAAAATTAAAAAGCTATCATGCTTCAACGTAAAGAATATGCTGCTTGCGGGCTCGCTTCTAAAAATGTGCAGACAATGAAAAATTTCGGGTAATTCCTGTAATGACGTTAGCTTGAAAATACGAAGAATATGTTATTTAAAAGTAAAACACTCCCTTCAGACTAAAAACTATTCCTGCCTTACTAAGGTGATTAAGGTAAGATTGACGTTTTATAACAGACTTTGCGTATGTTCCTGTTGGTGGAAAGTAATCACCGGTCTGTAATGCAACCAATATAAATAACCTGCTAGCAACCTAACATTAGTTTTTAGTATAATTGTTTCAACCGGTTAGACGTCTCCCTTGACACCTGGAAATGGGAATACCTGTATCGAGAAGTGTTTGCGGATTGAGTGATTGGTACAATAGCGAAATGGGTTTTGACGGACAAAACGCTGCAATAATACCAGTTATAAGAATTGTTTTTTTAATAACCAAACTGCAGAAAGTATCACCTTAGACAGAAACGAATGGAGTAATTTTTGCAACCAGGGAATCGAGTTAAAAATTTGGAAATTCTGTACTCAAGAAAATAAAAAAGGTAGCGGGCTTTATAATGTGCATTGTGCAACCTACAAAGTATCTCTGTTCGTTTTGAAGCTGTCATATCCATTGGAAAGGAAAAGAGGAAACTAAGTTAAAATCAATGTTTGGAATTTCATCGTTTACAACAGTGATCAATTTCAAGTTTCAGCAAATGAATCGTCAAGATGTTTGGACGTACTACAATAGTTTAATTAACATTTTAGTTGATACACTATTAAGAAAGGGCGATTCTGTGGAAATTTTAAGTAGTGATGAAAAACGTTACACAATTCTACTGCAAATGGGGCTAGTAGTTGCAAATGCTTTAGTTATCAAACCAGATTATGTAAATCCACTAAGTATGTTACAAATTACAACTAAATACCCTAATAAAACAGTTTGGATGTGCTACAAGTAAAAACGTTTATCGAATCATTTCAGAACCGGAATCCCTTAAATGAAAATAATGGCGAAAAAGAAAGACGTGGGTTATAATTTCAAGTAAAATTTAAAATATAAAATTTAGGGTAATTGTGGTGAGAGCGTCAGCTCGGTCAATTTTTCCAATCATTGTAACTCATTTTTACAGCATAATTTCTACATATACCCAAGCAGCAAACAATTACAAGCGCTGGTTCCAGACCACTATATAAATCGAGTCCAACTTGCACATTGTGATGGTGTTGTTGACGTGGGAAACTACTTAAGGGGTAAACAGACTTACTTACTAACTTGTTTAGGTCTAACTGCGGCACAGGGAAATCGTCCACAACGTCAACACCGACAACGTCCATTATTTTTAAACTTTGATATCCGATTAACTCGAAGATATTTCGCAAACTGAATTTTTAGCTTCACATTTCTCGTTTTATATTGGATGGTGGAGTCATGCGTCGATCAATCTTGAACCTGTTTAAGTCAATCAACGGATTTACATAATGGTATTAAATACAAGTTTTTACAGGAAAAACCTAACCCAAGGCTTAATTAATTATATTATCGTAGGTTTTCCCCGAGTTTGTCATTAACCTACAAGTATTTGGAAAGTATACACAGACTCAAAGTCCAACTTGTTCAACATTTGATTGGATGTTCAAATTAATCGTGTTGGGGGTAAAACCAAACCTTCTAGATATTTCCATTCTAATTGAGTAGTTCTGGGAATTTCTTGTCATTGCAAACAAGTCTCGACAGCGATCTATATTTAGGAAGTATTCAATCTTGCTCCTAACAAGGCCCATTTTAAATACGCGTTCTTCTAAAACCTTGTTTATTGTTACAAAAAAATAATGGAATCCTGAAACATGTTTATCTGTGATGTTTGTTTCGGCTGCATTCTCTAGAAAAGATAGTCTCAAACGCCACAAAGTTGCTAAGCACGGTGTTTCAATGTCTGGACTAAGTTTGAATCATTCGAGTGACATTTGTGATGCTGTTTTTCGAGGAAGGATGCCCTAAAAAGACACCAAAATATTCATCAAAGTTCGTCTACTTTTACACGTACAGCACCTGTAGCAACGAGTGCAAGGATTTCAAAGGGTAAACGTCAGGTGCTCAATTCTGAAGCACCCCCTGCTAAAAAACCTCGTGTAGATGAAATGATGCAATGTACGGTTTGCGATATAGCAATACTTAAAAATACGTTTAGTCACCATCTTCGTAGTAATGCACATAAAAATGCGGCTGATAGAGCTCCTGATAATGAAACAGTTCAAATCATCAACTCTGCTTTAAAACTCGTATAATAAGCTATCGATGGCAAATAAGAATTTAATTTGCAAACGATTGCATTAGGTTTAATGGATTAATCTAGTTATGTATTAGATTAGTTTTAAAAGATTAAATAAATTAGCGAAAAAATTTGCCTATCCGGTGGTCCTGGAGAAGGATGCCGGGGGCCCGACGGTCCAGATCAGGGTGTCGAGAGTGCGATCCATAAGTCACCCGTAAGTCAAAAAATGATTAGTTGAAGAAAACAAGGAACGATTTGAATAGAAATAAGAATTTTATTTGCAAGCGTTTGCATTAGGTTTAATGTATTAATCTAGTAAATTTATGTAAATATTACCATAAATTAGCAAGATTGATACAAATAAAATTTAATTTGCAAACGATTGCATTAGGTTTAAATGGATGCGAAAATTTGTACCACAATATTCATTAAATACACATCTAGAACGGTTATAGATATACATTAACTACATCATTATCCAAACTTATGTTTTCGCTTTGAATTAGGGACATCTGGAGTTAGCTTATGCGGCATGCCATCATAAAATTTCCAGGTAATTATAGATTTTTAATCACACTTATATACAACTAATTAATAATAGCGTTTTTCTGGGTTTACAATAGTATGACTTCATATGTGCTAGAACTGTATTCATTACGCATGAAACCTGTCTTTAACAGAAACGTATTAACAAATAAAATTGTTTGCAGATGGTACATTGCCATTCAACAATATGTTTTTGCAAATTTGCTATTTGGTGTGCGAATTATTTTTTTTACACTAAAAGTACTTTATCCACAAGCAGGTTATTAAGCTTACTAATTATACTGGTGATAGGAGAAGACTTAAAGTTGCATTCATAAATGTTTTGCGAAAATGTATGATAAAAATACTTATTGTAAACTTTGATTATATAAAATTCAAATTGTGCTAAAAATGGTATAGTGTTAACCTGTGTGGCAAAGAATGGTAACCGATTGTTTGCACTTATTGCAAAATGGTGGTGTCTGTATTAGATTAATGATGCATTCCTGTAGATGATACTACTGTGATGTCATAGTCAAAAATGGTATCTTTTTTGGCAAACTTTGGTGTGGTTTGATTGTGCGGTAGTGGTGAAGATCTGGGGTGTTAAGATGGTTAAGGCAAATTTAAAAATTGCCATGCATATGCTCCAATGGGAGTCAAATTTAAGATGACACTGTATTTTATTATGTAATACTTTAATAAATAACTAATTAATTGATGTAATTAAATTGATTCTTAATCATCTCTGCATCCCAAGCCAATAGCAGTACCTTAGGATTGTCGGTGATAAATTTATCTCAAAATACTCCGCATTGCAATATAGTACTTGATCAATGTTAATACAAGATTTATGCAAATATTTGAGATTGTGGCAAATAAGAATTTAATTTGCAAACGATTGCATTAGGTTTAATGAATTAATCTAGTTATGTATTAGATTAGTTTTAAAAGATTAAATAAATTAGCGAAAGAATTTGCCGATCCGCTAGTCCTGGGGAAGGATGCCGGGGCCCCGACGGGAGATTGTGGCGCAAACAAGAATTTAATTTGCAAACGATTGCATTAGGTTTAATGGATTAATCTAGTTATGTATTAGATTAGTTTTATAAGATTAAATAAATTAGCGGAAGAATTTGCCTATCCGGTGGTCCTGGGGAAGGATACCGGGGGCCCGACGGTCTAGATCAGGGTGCCGAGAGCACGATCCATGCCCCGGAAACTAAAAATGTTTAGTTGAAGAAAACTATTGTGCAAATTTAAGATGACAATGTTATTTATTACTGTTACCAGATGTGCGATTATTTTTTGCAAGTGCGGTTGGCGGTTGTGGGGTGAAGGGTCTAGCACCCTGATCGGGGTGTCGAGTGCGAGATCCATGCCTGGAGCTAAAAAATGCTTAGTTGAAGAAAACTATTGTGCAGATTTAAGATGACAATGTTATTTAATACTGTTACCAGATGCGCGAATATTTGCTAATATGGTGGAGGATATACTGTAAGATGAAGGCGAATTAGAATTTACTTAAATTATCCATGCCTGGAGCTAAAAAAATGCTTAGTTGAAGAAAACTATTGTGCAAATTTTTGTTACCAGATGTGCAAATTCTTTGCAAGTGTTGAAGTTATCCATGCCTGGAGCTAAAAGATGCTTAGTCGAAGAAAACTATTGTGCAAATTTTGTTACCAGATGTGTGCAATTTTTTTTTGCCTATGCATTTGCTTATGGGAGTCATATTTAAGATGACAATGTTATTTAAATGGGAGTCTTTTTTTTCAGAATTGGTTTATTCGCACTACTCTCGTTCATCCTATTAGTGTATAACCGTCTTTCGAGCCGCTTTCGAGGTGGATAAAAATCTTTTTTAGTTTATTTGGGTTTTTTGAGTTTTCTGAAGTATCTTTTTTTCGTTTATACTACTAGTATATAGTGATTCTTTGAGCCTCATAAATTTTTGTGTATCCTTTTTTTGTTTTCTGAAAGAAATTTCTTGTAAATTATTCGGTTGGTATGTTGTTTGATTCGGTGCTTCTGTTGCCTACATTTTAATTTTGCCGAGGAGGGAGATTACGTTCAACTTTACATTCCTAAAAACTTTCATTCTGTTGATCATTGTTTATATTTTCTTAACAAAGGTCATATAAGTGAAAATATTTATATTGTGTTATATGTAGATGATCTCTTGATTGCTACAGGAAACATCACAAAAATGATAAATTTTTAAGCTTATTTAATGAAAATTTTTTTCATGGTTGATTTAAATGAAATGAAACAATTTCTTGGAATAAAAGTCTTACGAAACGGAAACGAAATTTCATTAAGTCAGAGTACCTATTTGAAATAAATATTAAAGAGATTTAACAAGAGCGATTGTAAAGCTGTGAGTACTCTTTTTCCAAATAAGCTAAATTATGTTGAATTAAACTTTGCTGAAAATTGTAAATTACCCTGTCGCAATCTTATCGGATGCTTAATGTATGCCATGCTATGTACAAAGCCGGATTTATGCATAGCTACAAATATTCTTAGTCGATAACAGAGCAAAAATAATCGAGCACTCTGGCAATACTTAAAAAGGGTATTAAGGTATATTAAAGGTAATGGTGACATCAAATTAATATACAAAAAGGGCGCATATAACGAAATATTAGTTTGTTTTGTAGATGCTGACTGGGGAAGCAATGAAACTGACCGCAAGAGGACTACAGGCTATTTATTTAAGCTTTTTGAACGTTGTTTAATTAGTTGAAATACAAAAAGACAAAGTTCAGTTGCAGTTTCTTCTACAGAAGCTGAATACAAGGCTCTATATGAAAGGGTTCAAAAAGCCTTATGGTTAAAATCTTTATTAAATAGTGTTAATTTTCTAATTAAGCAGCCAATAATTATTTTTTAAGACAACAATGATTGTATTTCAATAGCGAATAATCCTACTGCACATTGACATAAAATACCATTTTACCCGAGAAAAAATTGAAAACAAATCAGTAATTCTAAAATATATTTCCACAGGTGAGCAGTTAGCGGATGCTTTTACTGAGCATGTACCAGGACCAAAATTTCAGGAAATTCGTTTCAAGATAGGTCTAATGAAATAATTTTTTTTTGTTCAAGTCTACTAATAGAAATTAACAAATTTAGTAATTAAGGTACTATATAAGTTATGGTCTGGTCGGTTTTTTTTGGGTTTTTCCGATCCTCGCAACAAATGTTGGACCATTGTAAAAATATTTTATCCCTAGATGGACACAAACGAAATCGCAAAGTAAATTGTTTATATTGCTTATATTTTTGAGGGGAAGTGTTGGAATCTGTTTTGCAAAACTAAATCAATACTTCCTTCTACTAACTTTCAGTTTTTATGACAGTAAAGAATTTATGTTTGACTAAAATAACAATCTGCGCCCCATGTAGAGTGCAGGTAGTTACCCTTACGATTTTATGTTTTTATAACACTGATTTTTCGAGCTAGGAGTCTTATACTTGAATTCAAAACGTTCAGACGTGCTTTTAAAATGTGTCTAAATAAAACAATTTATGCCAAACTGACTTATTGTTATTATTCAAATCCTTCTCCCATATCCAAGACAAAGCAAAAGAAAATTCGTTTATGAAAACTACAGGAAAAACTCAAACACCAACAAAAGAACTTTTATCCGGTTCGAAGAACCAGTAAAAGCTAATAGGGTAAAAAAAAAGCATCTTAGAATACTACAATAAAAACTCAAACACTAACACAAGGGTTTTTATCCGGTTTGAAGGAACACTACACCGGAGCAAGTCAAGAAATGTAAAGGATATAGGAAAAGGAAAGATATAAGGTAACGATCACCAAGGACAAGGATAGAATTTTCTAACACTGCAAAAGTTGTTGGAGGACGAATATTTCTAGTATAGAAACAGTAAAGTTTTCAACCTCAAGAAAAGAATTGGTTTTGCTCGGAAAACCCCATAGTAAGAAAAGGAACGAGGAGTAAAACCAACAGTTTCAGCCAAAACAAGACAATCATCATCGAGTCTCAAAGTATGCAAGGGCACAACAAGAATACTGATCAAAAAGTTGAGATACCTAAAGCTGTGGTAACAAAGAATCGTATTAAACGAACAACCGAAGAGAGGAACAGCTAACTAGGCCTAAAAGTAGACCAAGTCGTGATTTCGGAAGAAAAAAAGACAGGTCTAGAAAGCACTTACCACAGGAAGCAGATTGGAAAATTAAGCCAAGTTTGTATGAGAACTAACAGCAGAAGGTCCGGAAAAGAAAGGTGGACAAAAAGGAACGGAGAAGTAAAACTAAAATTAAAAAACCTTTAACTAATTAGTACCAAAATAGGAGAAAAGAAAGAACAACCAAGAATATGTATGTGTGTGGAACGACGTGTGTGTGTATGTGTGTATGTGTGTATGTGTGAGTGTGTGTGTGTTTATGTGTGTGTGTTTATGTGTGTGTGTGTATGTGTGTTGGACTGCTTTAGTTGCTTCTTCCCCTTCTTACTGTAAGATTGTTCTAGTCCGGACCCACACAATGTTGGGTAAGTACGAGGAGTGAAACGGGAAGAAAAAAAGAAAAACTAGTCAGAACAAAAAAAAATTGTTTAGTTTAGGGTAAAGAAAAAAGTACAACCAAGAATTTCATGTTTGGACGTTCGGAAGGCACAGGAAACTTGTGGAAGAGTAACATCCCAGTGACGCTGAGTGTCACGGACATGAAGCAAGCATGGTTTTGAGGAAGCGGTTAACACGTTCAGCAGGATTAGCTTGGGAATCGTAACGGGCGGTGAAAAGAATTTCGATATGACGACGGGCACACATGAAGGTGAACTGACAACTACGGAATTGTACACCGTTGTCTATGATAAGGTATTGGGAAACACCAAAAAGTAGGAAGATTTGGTTTTCAAGGATTTTGGAAACGGTTACTGCAATGGCACTACGCATAGGAAAGAACAGAGAAACTTAGGAAAGTCGTCGACCACCACAAGAATTTAAGAATGACCACGAGTGAAACGAGGAAGAGGACCTACTATGTCACAGGAAATTACTTGCCAGGGATAGGATGGTTTTGTCCCAGGAGCAAAGGGACCAGTGAGATGTAACTGTTTGACTTTGTGAGCAGCACAAACTGGACAACGGCGGATGTAATGAGCGACGTCAGTTCTAAGGCAGAGTTAGTAATATTTTTTAAAGAGATAAGCAGAAGTTTTCTTTAGGCGACAATGACTGGAAGCAGGAGGATCGTGAGTAATACAAGGATATCAGAGTCTTTCGCTGCTCAGAAGGTACGATGATTTTTTAATCGTACACGGAATTCGGCAGCGATAGAAGTTTTGGGGCTACGAAAGGGAGGATATGGTTTAGACGAGTTAGAAACTTTTTGGATCATGCACTTGTACCACAGGTCAGTAGTAGAAAGGGTGACTTCGAGAGAGGTAATGGTAAAAATAGAAATTGGTTTCAGGACCAGACCAGAAGAAGAAATAGCATCAGGAACAACATGATGTTTGCCTTTACGGTGAATAATGTCAAAGTCATATTCTTCGAGAAGAAGGGTCCGCGAGCTAGGCGACCGGAAGGACTTTGAAGTTTATTGAACCGAAGGAGGAAATGGTGATCAGCAATAACAGAAAATGTGAAGCCTCAACGTAAGGACGGAACTTCACAATCGCCCACATTACTGCCAGGCACTCCTTCTCAGTAACTGAGTAGTCGCCCTCGGGCTTTGTAAATGAACGGCTGATTTAGCTGACGATCTTCTCGCCGTCAGGAGACGATTGGCTTAGAATGGTTTACAAACCGAAGTGATAGGCGTCAGTTTAGATGTGAAGGATAAGGTATAGTCAGGGTAAGAAAAGATGGGTGCAGAAATTAGGTGTTGTTTAAGGGAAAGGAACGCAGATTGACAAGCGGAGGTCCAAAAGAAAAGGGTATTTTTACGGGTGAGGTTAGAAAGCGGAGCAATGAAGGTGGCAAAGTTCGGGATGAAACGCCAGTACAAACTTGCTATGCTAATCAATTGTCGGACTGCGGTAACAGAGGAGAGAGAAGGGATCTTAAAGATAACAGAAACTTTGTCGAGATTAACAAGGATACCATCTCGGTTACCGACGTAACCAAGATAACGAAGTTCAGGAAGGCAGAAATGACACTGGTCTTGACAAAGAGTATTTTAGAGAATTTTAACAGAATTTATATTGCTCTATTTTAGATACTACCACTAACTTACTGCAAAACCATTTGCGCAACTTGATAAGCATTCTAATTACTTTGGGTTTTTATACAGCACACCGGAAATAAAACAAAATTCTGAACCAGATTTGAGGAATCGCTACCTACAGTTAGAAGTAATATTAACTGACAAGAATGAGAAAGATATCGATGGAATCGAAGAATCGAAGAAATAAATTTCTAGAAATTTCTAGCTATAGTTTAGAGAATAACATTGGTCACTTAGTAGTTCTATGTTGTTTGATATAAAATGATCTACAAAGTTATTTTCTTATTACACTAATTGCACTAAGAATAATTTGGACGCAACCTGTTTCAGTTGCTTCAGCTGAGAGATCAATCTCTAAATTTATCTTGATCAAGAACCACCTTAGAACTACAGTGCTTCAACAATGTTTGATTGACCTGACAATGATACCTATTGAGTTAGAAGTACTGGATGCATTAAATATTGATGGTATTGTCTAAAAGTTTTCTGAAATTTAAGCTCGACATATAAAACTTTTATAAATCGTATTTCTTATTAATATACATAATTATTGGCCTCCTTTAGCTTAATGTTTATTCAGTTGTTAGACATTATAATTTGAATAAGGGCCGCTATAGTTGCGACCACGTCCCCAATGCTCCACCCGAAGGTACTACATTGCGTTTAACGCGACAAATAAACGTGCTTCTGATTTATTCTAACTTCATAATTAATCTACCCTAAATAAAAATCTAACAGACTGAAACAAAAACTAAAAACAGGATTTAAATAATGGTATCCCTAGCGTTGACTTTGGAGTGTGCCCGATCAACAAGACGAGCAAAAATGAGAGGGGGAGGGATCCGTAATACCGGATAGCAGACGCCGGCTCTGCTTACCAGTGCGATCTGAAGGATCGACTTATAACTATCCAAATCTAGCTAGCTAATTTAAAATGGATTCAAATTTCTAAGCATTTGTCAAATGTATTAATAGTGAATCCAGCTATTTTGCCTGCTTTATAAATTTATAAATTCGTCCTCCTTGATCTAAGTATTTTATTCTAAATTTGTCTCTAACGTTCCCTATCATTCCCTAACTGACATATTATATATACAATCTTCTTTTCTATTTATACTGCGACCAAAAATTGGCGACAGAACGTCAAACGAATTAAACCAAGCCACAAAATAAATACAGTGCAGGCAAAAATATAAGTGTAAAAATAAATATAAGTATAATATAAATATATAAATAAACATATAATAAATATATAAATAAATATCTGAATAAGGAAAAGCATGTAACAGTGCATATATTAGCAAAAGCAAATACATTATCAGGTGCACTCGCATGAGCATTATATCGGCTAGCGCCATTACACAAAAACGTGCTTGTTGGATTATTTCGAAATCTGTTTAAAATCACAAATCAATGCTCATGCGAGTACAGCCGCCACAATTTTATTCTTACCTCCAATATAAATTTCTCCAGCATCCGAAGATCTGGTCGTCTACTTACATCTATTGGTTTTCTACTTTTATGGGAGAGTTGAATATGGTGGATATGCACTAAACGTTCTGGGGGGATCACAATCACTATCACTTCACTTTTAAGTTCTGGGGGGATGCGCGGTTTCACTGTATTTTATTATTCCTTTATTTATTACACTTATTTAAATTAATGAGGTTTCCTGATTTAGTTTGTTGTTATTTATTTGTTTCGTTTATTCCCGATTTTCTGCGCGTAGAAGGTGGGACAGTGATTGTTTTAGTGTGTGTTCGTCGTGCATATTAGAGCTTTGGGTATACTTATTTAATTATTATTATTATTGGTTTTCTTTCTTTCTTTTTTTTTCTTTTTCCTTTTTTTTAATTTTTTTTGTTTTGTTTTTTTTTTGTAGGTTTTGGTTATCATGCTTTTATCATGTCAAAATCACGCCAGGTCGAAATCTATAATTTTCAATCCTACCACCATCCCCTCCCGATTTACACACGATTATCACCGTCTAATCTCGCAACCCTTCCTGCGAACTCTCTAAAGGCTGTCCAGAACGCCTTCTGGTTAGCCACTTCCCCGACTTCTTCTAGACTCTTTGGCCATGCTAGACCTACAATAGTTAATTTCGTATCGGCCAACTCTCGATTTGCCGCTTCAAACGGGCAGTCGAAGAGCACGTGCTCTGCGCTTTCCGCGCCCTCACCGCATTCACAGCGGTCCTTGTTGGTTAACCCGAACCTATGTAAATACGCTTTCAGGGTGCCGTGCCCTGTTATCAACTGAACCATTTTATGATCGAGTTTTACCTCTATCTTACCTCTAGCTTCTAAGCTCGATATGAATTTGTGGGTCAACCTGCCCGTGGCAGCGTTGTTCCACCTCTCTTCCCATTGTCGGATTGACTTTTCACGCAGCTTTCTTTTAATCAAAGACTTCGGTATCGACGAATGTGATATTCGAAAGTCTCCCGTCGCGGCTTCTTTAGCTAATTCATCAGCCCTATCGTCCGCTTGGAGGTCTGTCGAGGTGTTCATGTTTGTTAAAGCCGTCAGCGCCGATTTACTATCGCTGATTATATAATACTCGTCTCTGCCCGTATGGTTTATTACGTAATCGATAGCCTCTCGTATGGCTACCAATTCGCACTGGAAAATTGTGCTCCAGTTCGCGAGTTTGGTTTGAAACCGAAACACCTTCCTTTTCTGCTTATACACGACAAACGCCGCGCCTGCTTGCCCACCGTCCATACGTGAACCGTCCGTATAAATTCTGATACCCATCGCGTCCTCATCACCTACGACAAACTCGATTCCTCTAATATCAGCCGGGTGCCCCAACTCAGATACAACGATCTTCCTTGCAATTTCCCTATTACCAAGATTAAGATCTTTGATAATTTCGCGCCTTTTTCCTATATTTATTAATCGCCTGTCTCTAATCTCCCTAACGACATATTCGATAGGGAGAGTTCTACTGATCACCAGGACCGCCTCCGTGGAGGTGGTCCTGTACGCCCTTGCCGTTTTTACCGCGGTTATGCGTTGTACGCTCGTCAATTGCTGCATCTCCCTGATTTTACAACCTTCTGCTCATACAGAAGCTGCGTACAGCATTGTCGGCTCAATTGCACCGGTATAAACCGTCCTCAGCGATTCGCCTCTGAAACCCCACTTTATTTTAGCCGCCGCCATCATTTTATTTGATATTTTGCCGCCCTTACTTTTAACGTATTGTACGTACGCTTTCCAATTTAATTTATCGTCGATCTTGACGCATAGGTAAGTAATACAATCTTTAAACGGGATTTTCTCCCCTCCTAGCTCTAGCCTAGGAGGTCTCTGTCCTGGTTTCGTTCCGAAATAAAGCGCCTCTGACTTCGCCGTGTTAAATTTTAATTTTACCGCCTGCGACCATTCGTGTAATTTATTAAGCGCCTCGTTCGGTTTTGTGCGCATATCCATTAACAATCTCGATCTTACAATTAAAGGCGTGTCATCCGCAAACCCAACGATTGAGCATCCTACGGGCAACTTAACCCTAAAGATGCTCTCATACAACAACTTCCAAAATGTGGGACCAGAACATGACCCCTGCGGGCATCCTCTTTCCACCTCACGCGACAGAACTTCACCCGGAATTTCAACCTGTGCCAATCGCCCCGAGAAATAACTCTTGACCAAAGACATCAAGTTTCGCGGACAACCCCTACGATCTAACTCGCAAACGATTAATGGCCACCAGGCAGCATCAAATGCTCCTGAAATGTCCAAAGCAATAACGTCACTCTAACGCGTCGATAGTCGACTTGCCCTCCACGAAACACGCGTAGTCATAACGCGATCTAAAACTTTCCCCAGCACCGGTAGCAAGCTAATTGGACGATAGCTGCCCGGATCTGACCCATCCGCCTTTTTAAGTTTAGGTATAAATTTCACGTTCTGTTTTCCAGCAACGCGGAAAAACTCCCATTTCTAAACAAAGATTAAACAACCCGACAAAGACACACGGGGCTAACAGGCACGCCTCCAGAGTTGCGTCTGAAGTGATTCCATCATGCCCCGGCGCCTTCTTAGGGTTCATCCTCCTAAGAGCCCTGACGACCTCGTGAACTAGAATTGCCTTATCGGCACCTGTTCCTTGCGCCTCTGTAGCTTCCCGACTTACTAAATCGTGCGACCCTTCATCCGCTTCGAGATTATCCGATGGAAAAAAATTCTCTAGTAAATATTCCGTTGTGGTTTTAAAACCTTCCGTGTATTCGCCATTTGTTTTCTTTATATTACTGAGCGCGATTTTTTGTTGTTTTTCTCTAATTATGCGATATGCGGTTCCCCAGGGTTCTTTCTCTGACTTTCGCGTGCAGAATTCTTTAAATTTATTCGTTCGCGTTTTTTCTATTAATATTTTATATTCGCGGTAACTTTGATTATATTCTATTCTCCGTTGTTCTCTTATATCTTCCGAGGCGCGTTGATAGCGGCGCCTTAGGTTACGCGTTTCTGCCCGCTTGGTGGTTAGTTCCCGCGTCCACCAGGGCACGCTGTCTTTAAATGTTCTCTTTTCCGGCATGGAATACGACGACGCGTCTACCACCGCGTCGTTTAATTTTTTCGCAAGTGTTTCTACTTCGTCTGCCTCTCGGCAGTTAAATAGCTCTTTTTCGAGCACAGGGATACTTTCGCCAAATTTTTGTTTAAATCGTTCCCAATTTGCTTTTTTATTACAGAACCGCGGAAATATAGTTAGCTGCTCGTTTGCGCTTGTTTTGGTTTCAACGTCCCATGTTATTAATTTATGGTCAGAGAGCGTTTCCTCGTCCGACCTTAATTTCCAATTACAAATCGTTTCTAACATTTCGTGCGAGACTGCAGTAATATCTATAAACCTGCTGCTTCTATGCCCCTTAAACGTAGGTGAATCATTAATGTTTATCACACTAAGGTCCTATTCCGTAAAAAGATCAGCAACCTGCGAGTTTCTATCGTCTTTAATAGGGCTGCCCCATAGTGGCGACTTGGCATTAAACTCTCCCCCGATGATTAAATTTTTATTTCTGCCGATTTTACGAATAATATTATCTACTTGATTTATCAAGTCTTCGGTTTGGGGATTTTCCTGCCGGGAATCGACCGGCGGGAGGTACTTGCTTATTACGTAGAACGCATTTCCCCCTGATTTGATTTAGACCGTCGTTAAAAATTCGTTCGATAAATTATGTAATATAATTCCGGTGCACGTCCCATTATTTATTATTATCCCGCTACGCGGTCGTTCACTATTCGCGTTTAAGACGGTAACCCCCTTCCCAAAACCTGTTATTTTGTGGCTATACAGGTGCGGTTCCTGTATAAGCCCGATGTAGATATTATTTTCGGTGAATAACTTTACGAAGTTATTTGTTGCCCCTTTACCTTTCCCGAGATTTAGTTGCGCGAATTTAATCTTCTTGCTTCTTATGGACTTTGTTTTACCTTCACAGTCCATAATCGATGTTACGTGTGAGGCAAAACACTAACAACAGGAAATCGAAAAAGAAATTTCTAAATTCATGAATCATGACGCCTCAACAATCTGTATACGACCCTTCGTAGATAATCGCCCGTCCTCGTCTGCCTGCACACAAATGAACTTGCGGCATTTTGTAACTCTTCCAAAGTTTAAACGATCTCAGTTTCGGTTCATTGCAGACGTTGTGTGCTCTTCACTATCGTATATTGTTGAATGCCGATGATATTAACAGAGCTGGAAGCGCTGTGTACTGGAGCTTCTTGCAATATCGTACACGTACTCGTATCCAAACTGCGTTATAAGTAAAACATCCGTTGTTATGTGATGGTAAAACGTATACATATTTGGAATTCGTATATTTTAATAATAGCACGGCTTCATAAGTAAAGTATTAGTCAATCTTATGTGTAGTAATAATTATTTTTAAAATTACTGCACTTCATCCATATTTTAGATCATTTTTTATTGGAAATACAAAATTACGAAATATTTGATAGTAACCCATAATTAGGTAGCGTTTGTATTTGTTATCAGTCTCATTTAAGAA
Source organism: Platerodrilus igneus (assembly GCA_036346225.1). Classification (NCBI taxonomy): domain Eukaryota; kingdom Metazoa; phylum Arthropoda; class Insecta; order Coleoptera; family Lycidae; genus Platerodrilus; species Platerodrilus igneus. The sequence continues at coordinate 3,093,158 of JARFIW010000020.1, forward strand.
TAGCTTGTGTTATAACGGAGCAAACCAATGATCCGTCTTGTTCCTCAATGCAGGGAAATAAACAATTAAAAACAAACGAAAGTAATAATAGTGGTTGCATTTGCGTGGTGTGTAAAATTTCAGAAAAACAATTTTCTCTGTACAGTTTTCAAGAAAAATATCACATAATTTCTTCAGGTAGACCTACCCCGCCTATCAATTTAGAAACTAAAATTAAACACTCCGTTAAACAATTTATTAGACACTTTACAATGAACTTTTTTGATAAATATAAATGGTTAACGAGATATGACATACTGCAAAAATTATTTTGTTGGTCTTGTTTGCTCTTTAATATTTTTGAAAACACCTCTTAGAACTCAAACGGCTTTTCGGACTTAAACAACTTGCATAAAAATGTTAAAAGACACTAATAGCAAAGGACATTTAACTTCGTTACTTAAAGAAAAGATATTTGGTAAGTCTCGTATTGAATATAGTTTGGACAATCAGTTAAAACTTAGTCATAAGCAACATAATGATCTAGTGAGCAAAAATAGGAACATCTTGAAGCGGTTAATTGGAAATCATAAACTAAGTTTTAGGGGTCACCAAGAAGATAAAGAATCCAATAATCGTGGAAACTATATCGATTTAGTGGTGTTCCTTGCTAAGTATGACGAAACCTTAAAAACCCATTTAAGGGATTCAACTGTTTTTCGTGGTACATCTAACCGAATCCAAAATGATTTAATAAAATGCGTATCCAATATTGTACGAGATAGCATTAAACTAGAAGTGAAGGATGCATCTTTTGTATCAATTGTTTTAGACGAAACAACCGACATAACTAATTTTAGTCAGCTCCCTGTAGTAATACGTTACGTAAAATTGGGCGAAGATGTTTAAGAACGGTTTTTGAAATCTTTGAATATAACAGCCGACAGAACAGCAGATGCCATGTTTATAAAAGTATGTGACATTATTGGAGAACTACAGTGTGGTACAAAACTTGTTGCTCAGAATTACGACGGAGCTGCTGTAATGGCAGGACACTTGGGCGGTCTTCAAGCAAAAGTAAGACAGAGGTTTCAAAATGCCATTTTTTTCATTGTTTGGCACATAGATTAAATTTAGTATTATCACAAAGTGTTGGACTTATAAAAGATTGTAAAGTGTTTTTTTCGACGTTAAATGGAATGGCAGCATTTTTTCAAAATCCACTAAAAGAACTCGCGCTTTAGATACACATGTTCACAAAAGATTTCCTAGAATTCCTCTCACACGCTGGAATTACAGCGCACGACTGGTACAGAGGGTGTCGCAATATCGTGAAGCTCTAATAGAAATGTTTAAAAATATTTTAGCGCATAAAGAAATGTGGGATCCTGAAACGGTAAATTCTTCTAGAGGCTACTTACAGCTGATGGAAACGGATTTTAATTTTAATTTTATGCTCAATGTGTTTTCAGTAATTTTTCTTTACACGAACCTTTTGTTTGATATTTTGCAAACTATATCGAATGATATTAGTTTCTGTGTTCAAAACATCAAGAATTTTGAAAAACAATTAAATCAAAAAAAAGAAAACTTTCAAGAAATTTGGGACAAAACACTAAATTTGAGTTTAGAACCACAAAGTAAACGTATTAGAATTAACAATATAAGTGATATGGTAACTTCCTATCGTAGATTATATTTAGAAATTTTTGGTAATATTTCTCAACAACTCAGAAGCAGATTTCAGAACTTCAATGACTTAAAATTCGTCGAATTATGTAATTGTAACAACTATAATAAAGCCCGTTTTCCTGAAGAAGTTTTTAATAGTTTAAAACTTAATTATGCAATTTTTTTGACATTTTGGCATTAAATTCACAGCTAAGTGTTTTATACAACATTCCAGAAATCAATAATCCAGAAACACCGTTAAATATGCTACGTTTTCTTAAAGAAATTGATTTGGCAAAATCCTATACTGAAGTCTTTAAATTGTGTCAACTTCTTTAAACAATTCCTGCAACAAGTGCTTCTGTTGAACGCAGGTTTTCTACATTAAAGCGCATTAAAACCTTTATCAGAAATTCAACTGGTGAAGAAAGACTATCCCATTTAGCTATGTTGTCTATAGAAAAAGAATGTATTAGTAACTTGATACAGAACTAAAGTTTTTATGATGATGTAATAGACAGGTTTGCACAGGTTAATAGAAAAATAGAATTGCGTTATAAATAAAATATTGAATAAGAGCCAAAGAAAAAAGTGCGTCGTCAACACTGTATATATCGTTTAAGTGTGTGTATATTCGTGTGTCTTAATGTTTATAGTTTGTTACGTTTATTTTGAACATCCCGTACATTTTTTTCTGTTAATAAGAAATACGCGGTCTAATAATTTTCAACTCAAATCCCTTTGGTGTTAAAAACGAAAATTAATTCAGTAAATTAAATAACCCTTTCACGTGTTAATTCATTTATCTATTTGTATAAATTCGATTCCTATTGTTACATCCTAGAGCCTAATTAATAATAAATACTCCTTTTAAGAATTCCTCAACGTAAAGTTTATACTAAAATTAAACAGGCAATAACTGGTTCTAGGTATCTGATAATTGATTCTTATGTGTTTTCCATTGAAAGCTTCGTCGAATTAAAGCCGCGTATTATCCCAATAAACCGTGTTTTCCAATTTTATTTCCTTGACAACAATATTACTTTGAGCTCTGGTCATTAGTGAAACGAAATTAATAATTACTTGCTTTTCAATCTACACAACGAAAACACGTATAGAATGGTTGGTTGTTTTCGTTTTTTGTAGAAAAGTTTACGCACGTTTTACAGCGTGGTAGGTGTTTATGGGTTTTATAAAATTGTACTTTTTGACGACAATAAATTAATTTTGTTCATAATTACTGTAGCTCCTTTCGGTGGTCTATAAAACCACAATAAATGGTCGCCTCTTGTTGTGATGGGAGGACCACCCCAAGGCGGGATCACGCGCACCTCTGATTTGTACCGTTTTTACAGACGGTAGGAGCCAACCCGACGGTGGTGACCCGGTAGTTGTTGGAAACAACATATGTACACGGGTCCACGGGTGCATCACCTTGCTGGTGGTAAAATGACTGGTAGTTTGTATGTGCAAGAATATTATAATGTTTACTGATTTCTTTATTAGGATAATTTTATGTATAGAATTCCGTACTTGTAATGCTGATTTCGAGCTGTGATTTTTAGTGGAATAATTTTGTTCCTTTTTTTTGTTTGAAGATTAATATAGGGAGTGACCTAAAAACTGTAGCTCGCCATGTTAAAGATGATTCTTTTCTTTATTTCGTAAATATGTATACTGTGTACCTACGAACTGTTCATTTTTGGTACTAATGTGTTTTGTATGTAATTTTGTTTTTTTAAATTAAAGGTTTTTAGTTTGTAAATGTTTGATTGTGCGTGAGTGAGTATATCTTTATTTCTGGTCTCGCTTATTTCTTTTTAGGTATAATACCCCGCCCACCCGCCGATTGAGCCCGGCCAATTTCTTATTTTTCTTCCTCGGTTTTATTATCTTTTTTAGACTACGGCGCTGAACGTAGCAAGTTATTAATACTTAGTTTTTTTTAGTGCTTAGAGCATAAGTGAACTTAACTACACAAATTGTTTATATATACGAATTGTGCAGAAATATCAGGTAGTTAAACTTTTTTATAAGTATTGTGTATTGCACATCACAAATGACTGATGATATAAGAAATATTTCTTCTAGCGGATAAGTAAATTGAAAAATACAGTCACATTAATTTGAATTTTTACGTCCATTTCGAATGAACCTGCACCTTGCCGAAGTTTTAAATTACTAGAACAGGTAAAATGGCTTGCGTGTTCTAATAAGCTAAAAAGCCAAACTACAGGTCCAACCAAAGTAGTAGGGTCGTTAGTGAGGAACCAGACTAAGACAGGTCCCCGAAAGAGGGCAGCGGGAAACCACCACATTATCTTCCAAGTACATAGCGTACTTAAATTGTAACAAACATGATGGCATTCTCTGGGGTAAAAGATTCCAGAGTTAAAATAGTCCCCCATTCGGATCCCCGGGAGCGGACTACTTCGGAGGATGCGATCGGAAAGTTAAAAATAAGAGTCGGGAACATTCTGCGAGTCGGAGCGTGGAATGTTAGAAGTATGAAGCAAGTAGATAAGCTAGAGAACCTAAAAATCGAAATGAATAGGTTATCACTAGACATAGTAGGGATCAGCGAAGTTCGATGACCAGAGGCGAGGGATTTTTGGAGTGGAGACTTCAGGGTAATTCATACAGGAGCAGAGGAAAGAAATTTGAGTGTGGGGATAGTTATGCGGAAAAAGATAGGGTACTGTGTAGAACACTACTTACAAAAGAACGAAAGAGTACTCATGGTTAGATTAGAATCTAAACCGGTAAACACAGTAATAATACAAGTATACATGCCCACCTTTAGCTACAGTGACGAAGAGGTAGAAGCCATCTACAAAGATATCAAAGACATATTAAGATACGTAAAAGGACATGAAAATCTCATAATTACGGGGGATTTTAATGCCGTGGTAGGCGATGGTAGGGAAGGAGCGGTAGTAGGTTTAGTTAGTTTAGGCACGAGAAACGACAGGGGAAATAGGCTGCTAGAATTTTGCGACAAGAACAATTTAATCATCACAAACACATTATTTCAACATCATGCTAAAAGACGATATACGTGGAAAATGCCGGGAGATATAGGAAGATATCAAATAGATTGCTATCTTGTTAGACAACGGTTTAGGAATCAAGTAAAAGACTGTAGAAGCTACCCAGAAGCAGATATAGATACTGACCACAACATCATAATTATGAAGGCCGCACTTAAATTTAAGAATGTAAAAAAAAGAAACGAAAAAAGGCACTTGAACTTAAAGAAACTAAAAGATAAAGATATTCAAGAAAAATTCGAAAAAAAGTCTAATGAATTGCTCAAAGATATCGGGAAAATATCTGATACTAAGGAAGTAGAAACAGAATAGAATAACATTAAATCCAGCCTAGACATGGCGGCCAGAGATATTCTGGGGTATACACAAAAATAAAATAAGAAACCATGGATAACAAAGGATATCGTGAATTTAATAGAAGAAAGACGAAAATACAAATATAAATCAGACGAAACAGGAAAACAGAGATACAAAGCCATAAAATGGGAAATTATTCGAAAATGCAGGAAAGCTAAACAACAATGGATTGATGAAAAGTGCAAAGAGGTACAAACTAAGATGGAAATAGGAAAGACAGACGAAGCATACAAATTAATTAGAATGAATTTTAGGGATATAAAACCGTATAGCAAAAATATAAGGGACGCACAAGAAAACGTCATTATAGAAAACGTAGAGAAAGTGAGTAGATGGCAAGAATATATAGGGAATTTATATGCAGGAGAGGAACTAACTGCATTAGATCAGGAATCAGACATTGAAAATGATGACTTGGGATATCCTATACTTAGAGACGAGTTTGAATTAGCATTAAAGAGTCTGAAAAATGGTAAGGCGCCGGGTACAGATAAGGTACAAGCAGAAACTATAAAAGTCGCTGGACAAGCAGTAACAGAACGTCTCTTCCAACTTGTAAGCTATATGTATGAGACAGGCGAGATACCCAAAGATTTCAAACGTAGCATCATAGTATTATATCAAAAAAGAAAGGCGCGAATGGATGTGAAAATTTTCGAACAATAAGTTTGACAGTACACGTATCAAAAATATTTACTAGAATTGTACAAAGACGAATGGAAAACGGGCGGAGGAAATACTAGGAGAAGACCAATTTGGGTTTAGGCGAAACAGGGGAACACGGGAGGCTATTTTAGCTCTGAGAGTGATAATGGAAAAAACAATAGAAAAAGGGGAATGCGTGTATATAGGGTTTGTAGATCTGGAAAAAGCATTCGACAATGTAAATTGGAAAAAAATGTTTGAAATACTCAAAAAGATTGGAATGAGTTATAGGGATAGACGAATAGTACATAGCTTATATAAAGAGCAAACAGCAGTAATAGAATTAGAGCAGGAATGTAGAGAAGTAAACATTAGGAAAAGGGTGAGACAGGCATGTGACCTATCCCCATTGATTTTCAACTGGTAGATAGAAAAGTCAATAAATACTGTCAAATGCAGGAAGACATTTGGAATTACTATGCAGGGACAAAAAATTGATATGCTTAGATTTGCAGATAATATAGCGATATTAGCGTCTAGCTAGGAAAAGTTATAAACTGCTCTTAATGAAATAGAAACGGTTCTAACAGAGAGATACGGTATGAAAATTAACAAAACTGAAACTAAAGTTCTAGTATGCAAAGGTGGAGAAAATAAATCAAAAACAAGAATACAAGTATATAACACGAACTTACAAGAGGTTAAGGATTTCTGCTACCTAGGAAGCCAAACAACGCAAGATGGGAAAAGCACAAAAGATATAAAACAAAGATTAGCACAAGGTCGTGCTACATTTAACAAGAAAATGCAACTACTGTGCTCATAGACCACAAACATAGAAACAAGGAAAAGATTGCTTAAAACATATGTGTGGAGCACAGCACTGTACGGCTGTGAAACCTGGACAGTAGGAAAAGCGGACAAGAAAAAGGTAGAAGCCTTTGAAATGTGGTGCTACAGACGTATGATGAAGTTATCATGGACAGACAAAGTTAAGAACGAAGAGGTACAAAAAATGGTAGGGGAAGAAAGAGATATGTGGAAAACGGTAAAAAATAGGAGAGATAGGATGATAGGCCACATACTACGGCATGAGGAAATAGTGCGGAATATATTAGAAGCAGAGATGGGAAAAAAGAGAAAAAGAAGCAGACCTAAGTTAGACTACTGCACACAGATAGTAAAAGATGTAGGCTGTAGGGGTTTTAGGGAGATGTGTAGGCTAGCCCAGAATAGAAATCAATGGAGGTACGCATCCAACCAATCCCAAGATGGATAAACTAATGACGAAAAAATAACTGTGCTAAACATGATGATTATTATAAGTAACTACAAGAATTGGTTGGGCAATATTCTCGAATAATGTTAAATGTGTGAAAGAAAACCATTATTTCGGCAAATGTCTAAGCGTTTGGGGATCTTGGTAGCCACAGGTTGCTTAACCTCCTTCACTGAATCTCGGTGAAATAGGGCATAAAATTAGAAAACAATAGAAGGGGAACGCGCTGTATAGACATTCTGTGTGAGAATTTCAGGAAACTATGTAGGCTAGCTGAGAATATAAATAAGTGCAGGCACGTGTCCATCCAGTTTTGAGACGGAAAACCCAATGACCAAAAAGTAAGCGCAGATAAGTCTGATAATTAGTATAAACAAATAGTTGTTGATTGCGAAATATCTGCAACTAATGTTAACTGTGAGATATATTGGAAAATATATTAAATCGGTAAATGGTTAAGTGTTGGGGGAACTTGGCAGCCACAGGCTGCTTACCCCCATTCACAACCACTGAAGGTCGGAGAAATAGGGTATATAACTGCATCTAACATGAAAGAACAGCGCCTATGAGGAAAGACAACAAACATAGAACAAGAAGAAAATTGTTGAAAGCATATGTGTGGAGCACAGCACAGTATGCCTATGAAATACGGACAACCTGAAACGCAGACAGAAAAACGGTAGCAGCCTTTTGAAATGCTGTGCTTCAGATGTATGAGGACGATAGCATGGACAGACAAAGATATTAACAAATAGGTTATAGAAATAGTAGGGGAACAAGAATATCTGGGGAAAAAGAGAAATAGAAGGGCAGAATACGTTCTAAGGCATTTTTGGGGAATAGTATGGGATATATTACAAGCAGAGATAGGAAAAAAAAGGTAGATGTAGATCTAGATCAGATAGTGATAGTTGCAGACTGTGCAAATTTCAGGGAAATCTGTAGGTTAGTTCAGAATAGGAAATAATAATGGTACGCGTCTAACCAGTTCCAAGACTGAAAACCTAATGATGATGATGAGGTTTATTTTTTTTTAACCAAAAATGTATTTTTAATATTTCTAAAATAAGATTTAGTATTACTTCGAATAATAAATGGATTTTAAAAAATTTTCTTTGTCAATGTGAGTGCATTTCTTAAAATTGGAAAAATAAAAAAGCTATGTGGTCTTCCTCACATTTTAACAGCTGGATTTTAATGCAAAATTCCCAGAATAATTTATTGGTTATATTTTAGCATCTGTTTTAAACAGGTTGGTTCAATTCTAAATGGAAGTTTATTGGCATGAAAGGTTTTGAATAACTTTTTAGGTAATTTGAAAATTCAAAATAATACATAAATCAGCAAAACTAATTATTTCAAATCCGAAGAAATCAAGCAATATGCTGTAATACGCCTCCAAAACAACACATACCTTCTTATATCTACCTTTTTTGCTTCTAAACACAAAGCTCAAGCTTCTTAAGTTACACATAGTCTCACACGCACCACACACGCACCCTTGTCACACGCGCGCAGCACACACGCGCACACGCCATCACACACACACACTGGGTGTCTTTCAAAATGCGGAAAATGGAATTTACTTATGTTAAAAAAAAAGAGTAGTATTAAAAATCTAATCTTCAAACAGAGATAGAATTATATAGTATAAATGACAACTTGAAGCGCTTTCCCACTAAAAAATCTCACTGCACGCCACTGCTTAGAACTAAAGCTGCATACCTTTTTATAGCACTGATTAGTTTATTTTAATGATTGTACCTTTATTTTATATTTTACATTGATATTGTTTTTATTTATGTCAAACGTACCATTTTTTGTGTTGTACATTTTATTTGAAGGTGTTCATAATTGAACGTATTTAAACAGGATTATACGAATAATTTATTAAATATGCGGGGTAGCTAGAATGCTTATTACAAAGCAATAGTATTAGAAGCGATGATGTTAGATTAAGAGGTGGTGGTCAGAGAGTATTTATTGATTAATGCCAATTAAGTCTGAGTTGTGTATGTGCTGAGTGAATTAAATCAATTTCCATGTATGATTGGTCTGTGTTAACACTCACGATGATTATCATTTTAGACTTTTCGAATGTCACCCCGAACTATTGAAACCGCTATTGGTGAAGAAGCTGTTTCCTACCAGGTACACTTTTGATAAAACTATAATAGATGTAATTAATCATCATCATTTTGTTTTCGACCTTACTTAAGGTCGGTTTGACGCAGCTCTAACTTCTTTTCTATTCTGTGCTAATCTAAAAAGCTCTACATACCCTTCACAACCTAAATTTCTAATAATTTGACTAATATAGTTTGGTCTAGGTCTTCTATATCCTTCTATCTATTTGGTATCTAGCCCTATCACCTGGGGCTTTCCAGGTATATCTTCTCCTAACATGTTGTTCGAATAGGGTGTTTACAGTTACTAATCTATGTTCCTGGCAAAACTCAACTAATCTTTCTCCTCTATCATTTCGTCTGCCATACCCAAATTTTCCTACCATTTTTCCCTCACTACCTTCTCCCACTGACGCATTAAAATCGCCCATAACTATTAAATTCTCATCTCCTTTTACTTTTCTCACTATACTATTTATATCCTCGTTGGCATGTAAACCTGTACTAAAACAGTGTCTGTGGGTTTTGTACTCAATCTAACCATAATTATTCTATCACTAAATTGTAAGTACTCTTTAACTTTATGCCCTAATCTTTTACCTAACACTATTCCTACCCCTGCCTGTCCATTAGTTGAAGAAGTTGTAATTATTCTATAATTATCTTTCCAAAAGTCATTACTATCTGGCCATCTCACCTCACTAATACCTAAAATGTCCAGCTTTGCCTTTCTCATTTCGACTAATAAATTCGTTAACTTATCTACTCTAAGTAATGACCTTACATTCCAAGTCCCTATCACTAAATCGAACTGTTGTTTTATATTCTTACGATGACGAGCCCCAAGTACCCCTCCCGGAGATCCGAATGAGGGAGTATTTTACCTCGGACAAGAATTTTACTTGTGAGCTCTCCATCATATATATTTCGTGTTTTAGGCCACGCACACCTGGGAAATATTGTGGTAGGCTCCCATATCTTTCCACAACGCAGTTTTAAAGATTTTAGCAAAAGCCGTATCCGTCACGGCCAACCCCAACAAGCTTGTAAATTATTGAGGATCGCCCGAGACCAACCGACCCTCCTCCAATATCTTTTAGCCAGCAAGGCTGCTGCCCCTTGCTGCGCCTTTTAATCGCCTTTTACGATAAGCAGGCTTACTATAGTAGTATTCTTTATCCCCTACTATAGGGCATATGTAATTAATAAATCATATAAAACATGGGTGATTTAATTACGGTCTTGAGAGGCTCAGATTACGATTAGTAATATTATTTTCAACCTTATGCTTGCATGCTTATTTTACTACAAATTTACTGACCCCTTGCTTATGCATGTAATAAAATACAGCAATGATGCGAAATACATCATTGTAAAGTTCAATATATGCTCTGAAACCATTACAATCGTCCAATATAGTTTCAAGGCAAACTTACAACACAAGGCGGCAATAACATCACAACACAGCTGGATCACTAGGAAAGTATTGATCTCGCATATTGAGGTCGTCAGGAAAATTTTATACGTAAACACGACAACTCCAACAGGATTACTCGCTGCTCTCTTCAGGTCAACATCAATTGAATAAACGTATTATACTTAGTCCCTTAATTTTTTTCACATAATTGTACACAATATTACACGTATACAGTTTGTTCAGAGAAACGTTATTAAAAAATACACTTTAAATTACGCTTGATATTAATATTGCTTTATATTAAGATTGCTACACAATATCATACGAAACTGCATTGAGCACTAAAACGGATTTGCCGCCTATTTTTAAATTTAAATCTTATACTTGGGAACATACTTTGTCAGTTTTGTTCAAATTTAAAATTTGTTGATAATTAATAACTAAACTTTGTTGTCTGAAGTAATATTTACCCTTTTTATGATCATTAAAATGACTATTGAATTGTAACGTTTGTCAAAACCCTAAATGTTATTGAAAGTAACAATATTTGTAGTTATTAATTTTTAATAAGGTTTGAAATTTGAGCAAAACTGACAAAGTATGTTAGTATTTACACGAGCGTCTCACGGCAGTAATGCCGTGGCTGCAATGACAGGTAGGTTGGAAATAGATATTATTATTAAAAAAACACAAATTAGACATTATTATTAAAAACATAAAACACAAATCACTTAATATGCATATCAGAACAGTCTGCAATAGTTTTAGCAACAACTGTTCTGATATGCGTGTTAAGTGATTTGTGTTTTTTAATAATAATATCTATTTCTAACAGTAACCTAACTTATCATGGCAGCCACGGCATTACTGCCGCGAGACGCTCGTGTATTTACCAGGTACTAGAACCTTTCTAAACTAATCTGATAATCAAGACAATATTCAAGTTTAGGAGGAAAGAATTGGCTTGATACAACACCATTAAGCTTTTGGGTTTCAGAAATCATTTAGAGTTTCATAACCGCTTTTTTTTTCTCGGTGGGTTAATACTGGGTATATTCATAAATAGTCACCTCTAAACTATTATTATCAGGGCCACATACGCAGGTTTGTACAAATGAAATATTAGGACTTTTGTAAGAACTATCACAATTAAAATAAAATTAACTCTGGAAGTGCTAGTAGTAGATGATTCCAAACTAGATAATTATTTACAAAGTAGATACATAAATATTTGGATACCACTAGTAATAATTAATGGTCTTTGACTTTAATGGAACTTGTTATAATTTCAAGAATTACTTATGTTATAATTTCAATAGTTACCTAACTAATGTAAATTGTATAAATATAATGTGCAAGAATCTTGGCCCTTGCGGTCATCCCCACCTACATGACACTATAATTAAGTAAGGGATGAAGTTTTCTCTCTCTGAGGTGTAAAGTCAGCCCGGTTCTAAAATTTACTATGAAAGGGTTTATGCAGGCTAAAATTAATGTTCAATCAGTTATTATTAAAACTACTTAAAAAATATGTATTGTTTTACTTTAAACAACAAAAATCATGGTCCCACCTTCAGTATTTATCAGTACCAAAACACTAGTTTGATGAACAATTAATTAAAAATCTAGAAAGTTTCGCGCTCATTTCTACTAAAGTGCAAATATACCAGCTTGCAAATCCTAAACGAACTTGTTTTTATGAAACGAAGAGCGCATCGTTTAATGAGTCATCTCTACCTAATGCATCGTCAACTTGGAATGCTAATTGTTTAGAAGCTTAAGGATATCTACCGGACCTACCCTACTATCCATTCATTTGCTATTCCAAGCACCTATTAATAATCCATTTGCACCTTCATTTATAATGTAAACAACATTAACCTATACACTAACTATTTCTTATTTTCGATTACCTTTACTGCAATCGCTTATGATTAAATAAATTAAATTGATTAATTACTATAAGGTTGGAGCTTGATCTCTATTTCTAATTATTCATTGTTGGCTTATAAGCGTTTAGGACACATAAACAATAATTATAGTTCTATATTTTATTGACAAATACGCTTTATTCAGCAATCTAAACTATTTAAAATACATTGTCTCACAATGACTAGACAAAATCAAACAATGGTAATTCTAGCTACAGCTCGCATTCTAATTGATGAATTAGAATATTTTTAAAGATATTTAGATTCAATTAGGGAGGGAGCACTTACCGAAACTATTTTAACTAACCTAAGTGTACGACTAGATATTATTAAACCATCTTGGGCAAAATATCGAGAGTTGTGTATAGAATTAAGTGCTACTTGGGTTTCCTCCGAAGAATTACTAACTGGCAATAACTTTTTTGATAAATATATAAACCTAACTACTAAAGCTACTTATTTGCTAAAACATTCATTTATTGCATCTAGCTCTAATTCTTCTGAACGTTCAAACTTAGGAGCTACCCCCGAAAGTATTTCAGCGGGAGTAGGACGTCTAAATGTCAAATTGCCAAAATTGGTTATACCTAATTTTTCCGGAATCTATACAGAATTCCCGTCTACCTAGTGATTTTCACCGCATTAGCGCATAATAATCCCAATTTAATTAATATTGAGCGCTTCTTGCATCTACAGAGCAGCTTGAAATGCTCGGCTAGCGAATTAATCGCCAATATCGCTTCGTCTGGGGATAATTACCATATCGCTTTTCAGTTGCTTCGTGAACGTTTTGATAATCCTAAATTAATAATACAAAATCATATTAACGTTATTTTTTATTTAAAACCCATTTCCAAAACAGATGCCTCCGAACTTCGTTCTTTATACGACAATTAATTCAAACATGTACGGGCATTACAAAAATTGGAAACACTTATTGACGATTCCGGTATGTTCATATCACACATTTTAATGTCAAAACTTGATGACAACTCTAGAACAGAACTTTCAAAATATAAACCTAATGCAATCTTAAACTTAACTGAAATAGATGACTTCCTTAAAAATCATTGTCAGTTGTTGAAAGAAATCGAAAATGACAAACAAACTTCCACTAACACAAATACTCCTAAAAACCATCAACCAAAAATAAAACTAAATTACCATCAAACATTTGTCGCTACTAATAACAAATCCCATGCCCTATATGCAAGCTAAATCACTTTATAACCCAGTGTCCGGATTTTCTAAAACTCAACGGCCAGCAACATTTGACAAGGCTTCTGGTTTAAATTTATGTGTAAATTGTTTTCGCCATTCTAAACACCGTGCGCTTCTAAACTAGGTTGTAAACGCTGCAACAAGAAGCACAGCACGCTCCTTCATTTCGGAACGAATAATACCAATGCTAATTCGACAGCTAACAACGTTCCCAGCACTTCCGCAAGTAGTGAGCTAACTACTCTTTCTTGTTTTCCTGCTAACTTACGGCAGGTACCACTAACTACCGCCTCTGTTAAAGTAAAGGATATTTACAATTATCGGCAAATTGCGCGAGTCATTCTAGACTCGGATTTTCATGCTAATTTTATCACCGAAGCATTTGCAAGTAAGCTTGGTTTGAAACGCACACCTAGTAATACAAAAATCTTAGGATTAAATTCTCATTCTTCCTTTTCTAATTCTACAGTTTCTTTAAAACTATGTTCTATGACCAATGATTATAGTTTGAATGTACAATGTGTTACTATTCCTAAAATAGCAGAAAGCTTACCGCTAGCTTACTTTGACCAGTCTCAATTGAATATTCCACAAACAATTAAACTAGCCGATATTAACTTTAACAAATCCCTTCCTATAGATATTCCTATAGGCGCTGGCGATTTCTACAATTTACTATGTATAGGCCAAATTTCCTAAGTAAAAATAAGCCAACTTTGCAAAAGTCTCTCTTTGGATGGGTGATTTTTGGTAACTATAAGTGCGGCGATGCACTTTCTCAAAGTTGTCTGTGTCAATCTGGCTATCAATTATGGTGGCACGCCATTACAAAATCTTAACAATTCTGTACAAAAATTTTGGCAATTGGAGGACATTCAACCCTTACGCGAGACATCTAAGCTCTCTCAAGAAGAACGTTTCTGTGAATGTCATTTCGCGGAACCATCACTCCTAATGAATCCGGTCGTTTGATATTGCCTATTCCGTTTAATTTCAAACTGATCAAACTTGGTTATTCATTAGACTTGACTAAAGAACGGTTCTTTAATTTAAAACGCAAACTTTAGGCTAATTCTGAACTCCAAACTAAATATATAAAATTTATCCATGAATACATTTCATTAAAACACATGTCTAAAGTTTCACCAGTTAAAAGCTTGGCAGCCGAATCAACTTTACAGGCTCTTGATTCCGAAATAAACTCCTCAAGTTTACCTCCATATTACTTACCGCACCATGCGGTCATTAAGTCAAATTCCCTGACTACCAAACTAATGGTTGTTTTTGATGGCAGCGCCCCCTCCTCTTCTGGTATTTCCATTAATAATGCACAAGTTGCCTGACCAGTAATTCAGGATGACTTATTTTCGATTTTAGTTTGTTTTCGACAACACCAAGTTGCTGTAACTGGCGATATCGAAAAAATATATCGCCAAATACTGGTACAATCTGCCGAACGCAAATTTCAGCGTATTCTGTGGCGGGATAATCCTAGTTTACCGCTTGATACTTACGAGTTTAATATCGTAACTTACAAAACAGCAAGTGCTAGCTACTTAGCAACCAAATGATTCGACAGCGAACATACTTTGGTGAAACGGTCTCTGAAGCTTTGGACTGCGCCATATGTTTCTTCCAAGCGACGTCCCTTTTTTGAACTCGACCGACCCATATTGTAAATGATGCGTCTTTTTATTACGTTCATAAGCTTGATAAAGTCTTCTTACTACATTCTAATAAAGTCCTGACAGCTCATTGAGGTCTTTTAGCAGCTGCTTTCTCGACTGGACCTTAAGAGCTTGGTCAGAACATTTTGATAGCTTCCCACAATATTCTCCCGAAATAGGTACAGAACGACCAAAATTCAAAAAGGCCACAGTGTAGTTAGTCACTTCACCAACTGCATTCCTCATTGCATGCGCAACTTTGTGTAATTCTGCATCCCAAAGCCTGTGATTACCTTTTACATATGACCTCAACGCTGTCATAATCTCTGTTAACTCTTTCAGTAGGGTTTACCTGAGCATGATAGTTAGCATAGTACCAAACTTTCTGAACTTTGTATTTTTTTGTCAATCTCTTAAATACCTTACTTATAAGTTGAGACCCATTGTCGGTGCTTATAATTTGCGGTACTCCATATATAAGAAATACTTAATTTTCGATTAAACTATTTATCGAAGTAGCTGTCGTTTTTTCATAGGGTGAATCAGTACATACTTGGTGAACCAGTCACAAACTACTAAGATAGACGTATTGCCTTTCTTCGATCTGAGTAAAGGCCCCATAATATCGACAGTGTTCCACATTTCTTTCCTTCTCCATCAACCTTAGTTTCGACTGTAAACTACTTTTCGAAGCAAGACAAATTTGGCATTTATTACATAGAGACCGACATTTGATTTTCTGACTTTCGACGACTTTGGAGCACGTCTTAAGAGCCCCTAGATGAGCAGATGCAGGAATATCATGATTTTGTCTGATGATTTCTTCTCTATAAGCTTTAGGAATTACCTGTTTCCATTCCATTAAATTAGAAATTATGTTAGGTTTATTAGCAACATATTTGTACAGGACATTATTTTGTAATTTTTTATAATGGATATTCTTCAGGATATTGCTTAACTTGTTGCATCCTTTTTTTTATACCACGGATTCCATTGATCTGAATCTATAATAATCAGACTATCAGTGCTCTTGATAGTGCATCCGACACGACATTGAACTTTCCCTTCCGCTGTAAAACTTCATAGTTAAACTGGGAAAGGCGCAAACTCCATCTCTGTAATCTGCCTGACGGACAACCATAACAGTGAATAATGGTCGCTAATGATTATAAACTTGGTTCCTTCTACATAAGATGGATATTTTTCCATGCCAAAAATTACGGCTAATAACTCTTTTTCTGTGGCGCAATATGCTCTTTTTTGCTTAGACAAGGACTTGCTTGCGTATATTATCACTTTTTCGTTTTTGCCCTCGCCTTACAGTAAGACTGCACCAAGACCAACTTTTGATGCATTCACTTGAATTAAAAAATGTTTTGAAAAGTCTGGACTAATTAAAATCGGCGAAGCTACTAACAATTATTTCAATATTTGGAAAACACATTCTGCTTCGTGACTCCAGTTTATGCGCTGCTGCATTTTAGAGCGTCCTTTTATAAGCATTAACATTAGATCAGCTAGGGTTGAAAAATTTTAAATAAATCTGCTATACCAGCCGGCCATTCTCAAAAATATTTTTACTGATTTGATAGTTGTAGGTATAGGAAAGTTAACTATGGCTTAGACATTTTCTGGGTCAGTTCGCTGTTCTTCTTTATTAATCACATAGCCTAAATATTTTAGCGAAGGTATACAAAATTCACACTTTTCGAAGTTAACAATCAGATTGGCTTCTCTAAGTGCTGTAAAAACTTCCTTTAATGTGTTAATATGATTTTCAAATGTGACCAATGCTATAATGACATCATTCAAATATACAAAAACGTTATCAAATTTTAGTCTTAGGATATTGTACATTTATCCTTGTAACGTTTGGGGACTATTAAAGGCCAAACGTTACAACGATGAACTCAAAAAATCCTCTTCTGGGCACAGTGAAGGCAGTTTTTTCGCATGACTCTGGTGTTAGTTCTATATTTCAGACTACTTTTTTCAAATTATTTAATGTTAGAAATTTAATATCTCTAAATTTATCAAGTATATCATTAACGTAGGTAGGCCATACG
Source organism: Platerodrilus igneus (assembly GCA_036346225.1). NCBI lineage: Eukaryota > Metazoa > Arthropoda > Insecta > Coleoptera > Lycidae > Platerodrilus > Platerodrilus igneus. Next base: position 3,110,567 of record JARFIW010000020.1, read on the forward strand.
TATCCTTTTCTTCCGTCGAAGCATAACCGTATTTCTCCATTCTTTTTTTTAACCATAATGATTGCCGAATTCCATGGCGATTGCAAAAGTTGTATAACTCCTAATTTTAGCATATCGTCGGTTCATTATTTAATGTTTCCAACATTTTTGGTGATAGCGGACGGTTTCGTTGCTTTATGAGTTTTGTTTCTCTCGTGTCTATGCAATGAACAGTTCTATTGGTTCATCCCAAATCTGGATCACTATTTGATTTGAATTTTTTCATTATATCTTCAAGTTGATACCTCTATTCTTCATTGAGATCATCAGTTGAATTTATAATTTTCTGCTTTAATGTTGAAACTATCTGTGCTTGTCTTTCGTCATACCAAAAGTGTTGTTGTCAAAATTTGCATGTAATTTAAATATAAGACAAACATCCGATTCTAATCTTAAAGCGTCATTAATAGAATTTGCTGTAATATTTTGTGTAGTTTCATTAATTTCTGTAGTATTTACTGGAATATTGTACGTACAGTCTTGTATTTGTGACGCCATTTTTGAACTTGTAAATGTTTCTAAGCAATTTTGAAACATTGTTTCTAAATCAATTTCCCCTATTGTATCCAAAAATTTCATACATATACCGTTCAATATATTAAGCTTTTCTTTTAGTTCTTCGGTGACTTCCATATACTGTAAGCGACGATCAATGTGAAAAAGTTTAATTTTAAAAAGTTTATTTATTAATTTAGATGGCTTGTCCAAGAATTCAAGTATGGGCTTGGGTAATGTTTCTAAAGTTTTTTCACAAAACTTCAGTTGTTCACATGGATCAACTTTGACATTTGGATATCGATAAACCAATTGTGGATCAATCTTTTCTCTTGAAATACAAGTTCTTAAAAGTTTTCTTTTATTTTCTGCAAAAAGGTCCTCACTACTTTTATCCCTCATTGCTAATTCCCAAGTTAATTCTTGTGTACTAAGATCATTAATCCACGCCATGTTAGAAAAATTTTCCCAAAATATATAATTAATCAGCAGGGCGCACTAAACGACAAAATTATAATAGATAATACAAAAACTTCTCCAAAAAGATTTTACAGTGGAAATGTTACAATGAGCCTGATACACCAGTATCTTGAAATAACAAGTTTATTAGATAAATTGTATTCTACTTGTCGTATTTGCGAAATTAGTATTTGTAGTAATACTACAAAAATAATGATTCCGATCAAGATTATTTGATGATTTGTGTGTTCTATCCTTGAAAATGAATTTGAATGATCCTTATTAATCACGAGGATAATCTTCATTATCCATTAGCAATGTGAGGGGCAATGATATCATAAATACTCTCAGGAGTCCAAGATGGCCAGCCAGTCTCAAGCTTCACAACTTTAACATTGTTGGTTGTTCAGCTACTCACCCTACTTTTAGTTAATTTAAAGTGAATGTCAACTTAAAATATTTTTGATCTCAATAGGTTACAGCATATAACGTACCTATAATTAAAATTAATATTGTAATTTCTGTTTCAAATAAATTGATAGAAGAGCTTTTTGGAAGAAGCCTTTTTAAAAAGCCGCTCCAAGAGGCCCAAAACTTATCTAACTCAATAATAAAACATTTTAATTATGAGATTGAAACCAGTTTAATTCCAGCACGAGCTGGAACTACTGATGAGCTACTAAATGTGATTAAGCGACTTAATGAACGCGGCAATTACAGATATCAGAACAATAATAATACTAACGACTACGACGAAACAAAAAATAATTTTAGGCAAGACTGTTAAGGTGATAACGGAAAAGCATATTAGGCAAATCAAATTTGTTTAAGCTGCAAACGATGTCAAATCAGTGCTAATAACCGTGGGGAGTATCGAAGTGCCCAAGAGGTATTTGAACAAGGTTACGGGGCACATTGGAAGACTAATATCCCGAGCAAGTGTGCTCCAACAGTTCAAATATCGGGAACTCCGGAACAATTAAATAACATTAATTTTGTGAAATTAGTTTTAATAAATTTAGAATAAATATAAACATTGTTAAATCTTAGAGCTTGAATATCAACATAGAATATAAACCTCGAGTTCAAAATAATTATGTCTTGCAAATTAATGTTAAATTTAAGGTACTGAGTCAACCTGATTCACGCCGTTTGAATTATTAATGAAAAGAAGCTCACTCATTTAATAGATCGACTTTTATCGTTTACGCAAAGAAAATGCTTCAATTTTGAAAATAAAATTATTATGACATAAGATCGTACGGCTTCTTGTGCAGCGAAGTGCCAACACAAGCATGATCGAAATATAAAACCAGAAAAATTTAACGCGGGTGATTTTGCCTTAATCTAAACTCTTACAATATAAACCCAAATTCTTACAGTTTAAAAACGTCGATAATCTACAGTTAAAAAGTCGATAAATACATCGCGCAAGCGCGATATAAAAAAGCGAGCAACGGCACTGGCGGATGGTAGCGCTAACCTTTTTACAGATTTGGCGCGCCCATCTATCAATGACGTCACCAATGCACAAATTTAAGACGCAATAATCGGAAATATAAATTTAAAACAATAGTTCATATCAGCGAACAAATTAAACAAGGGACTACTTACATCAGAAATCCAAACGTCCTGCGGGTTGAGCTAAAGTTGGTCCTCTATTAAAGTCCATCAGGGCTACGGAGGGCCCTTTTTAGGTAGTTAAAGATTGTACGCTCAACGCTCTTCCAAAGCGTTCGGACCAGCTCCGGCAGTCATGGGCTCGTTCATCCAGGATCGTGCAGTTACGGTTCGCCAACGGCTGCAAATTATTACCTACTTATGTAGGGAATGGACAGAAACATGGTAAAGGCGACAAACAAAGACAATTAGGCAAGGGAATCTACATAGATAAAGCTAACGATACGTTACCGAAAAACGTCCACTCCACTCGAAGGTTCTGGCAAAAAAACTACGTTACATAAAGTCACGGAAAAACTTGTCCTCACTTCTTTCCTACTCCACTCGCGTCGCGCGATCTGGTGCAAACGCACTGTGACGTAGCGGAAATACGCACCTAGTCTTTTAAATTTATGTCGCGAAACTTCCGCACATCAGAAATAAACTAAAAACAATGTTTAAGTGCCAATTGGCACGTAACAATCGCGACAAAGCCACAAAAGAAAAAACTTAAAAAAAGAAAAAGTCTGTTAGCACAGTAACAGCTTAAAATCTAAGTCCTAACTACCCTATATAAAACCTACTTAAAACCTACAAAATGTTTATATAAGGCGCCACCTGGTTTTTTGACCGATAACACGTCTACCGAATTACCAGGAAACGGAAAATGTAGCCCCATTGTTTTTGACTACACTAATCATCGACAGCACAAATTTGTCGGGGAGCATGAAACACTACTTAAACTAAAACAGATGCGACAAGTCGCCTAACCTATCTAAACTAAGCTAACATTAAAGTTCTTATGTGCAAACACACATAAGCGTTGCATCAAAACTATTCTTCATTGGCAAGAAGTGCCCAAATTTACAAATGTTCATCAGAGTGAGTCACTATACACTCTAGCAAATTTTTGTTACTGGTACTTTGGCTTACTAACGATACACATTAAAACTTGTCCATGACATAGTTGTGAATCAACAAATTTACCAAAAGTACCACCCTACTAAATCCTTATATGGCTAACCTAACAAATTACATTTCTATATCAGGTTAGCTTTTTCACTCAAATTTCAAGAAAATAATTCCCACGTCTGGTCATAGATACCACACGTTAGGAAGATAAAAAGATAAAACAAAATCTCAAATTGTTGTTAAAGATAGTAGATAAGATACCGATATTAAGCTTAAATTGTTATCATCAAAGGTAATGGATAAGATAACGGTATTAAGCTTTAGTTATTATTTGAGATACTAGGTAAGATAACGCGATGTTAAGCTAAAGTTATTATTAGAGATAGTAAGTAAGATAACGCGATATTAAACAAAAGTTATTACTAAAGATAACAGGTAAGATAACGCGAAATTAACTCAAAGTTATTACTAACGGTAGTCGGTAAGATAACGATACTAAACTAAGGGTATTATCAAAGATAATAAACAAGACAAGGTATTGGCTTAGTTATTATCCAAGACAATAGATAAAGGTAAAGATAGAGTGACTCCGTGGAGTCGTTAAATAGGGATTGTCTCGTACCCTCTAAAAAGAGAAACCTGTGAAGCAGGTCCGTTTACAAGAAACGGCACGAGGGACCGGCAAAGACATTTGGGTGCATCCCTGCACCCGGCGTTGATCGATATCGGTGATATAATCACCCGATACCCACACGGTATATACGGTACATATATATAAACACATTCACTCACACATCCACACACTCATACATACCTTCACTGCCAGAGCCCATGCGCTGACAGCGGCACCGCATGACCTCACGAAAGATTCCCAGAGACGGGGTCCAGATGTCTGTAAAAACCTCCCGCGCAACCACACGGTGACTAACGGAAATGAAAAAGGCAGTAGAAATAGGAACGGTAGAAAGAAGGAGGTAGGTTATTTGGAATGTTTAAGAGGCACTTCCAGGTAGAAGAAAGTAGAGGAAGGGCTCGCATTGAGCAAAAGAGACAGAGAAAGGTGGATAGCAAAGCGCTACTCAACCAGCCAATGTAGTCAGTAGCTCGGAGTGAGGGAACATCACTTTTATGTGGCAGACGGGTGTTCCGGGACAAGAACAGGTGCACCGAAAGAAGAATAAGGCATAAACGGAGACAGCGGGATAAGAAAAAGTAGAGTTTTTGGACAAGCGTCCGAGAGAAGGTAGAGAGTTGTCCCTATTGAAGCACAGATTGGTCTGAAGGACCACCTGCGATATTAATCCGACAAGATAAGGTAAATCATAAGTTGAAATTCACTAGGCTCTTAAGAGAATTAGTACGATCATTTTCCTAACGAGTGCATCCACTACGATAAGAAAATCAGACAAAAGTTGACACGACAACTTAAAAGTATCATTACAGATACAAACACACGAAAACCAACTGTTTTAAGGTAGTTTTTCAGAACGGTAGCACCCTAAACACACAAAAATGACCAATTATAAGCAGTTAAATACAGGTACACTGTCCCAATATGCTAAAACAACCGAGAATTTAATAAGATATCAATAAGAAGCAATAGCGTCTCACCACGAAGTTCAATAAAAAACAATGAAAAAAAAATGTTTATAAGTTATGTTGATTTAGTAGAAAAAGAAACAAATAATGATATAGTATAATGTGGGCGACTGCAATAATTCAGAAGAAAAACACATGGAATAGACAATCCTAGTTTTTTTGCAACTGCGAATATGAACTATTTCTTTCAATGGCATAGGCTGCGCATGTCCTATGTGAGCCCAAAGAAGAAAAACATCCACTCTAACATCAGCTAAAACCAATCATAAAAATTCAATGAGTTATTACAACCAAAGTTACGACAATTACCACTCAAAATAAATGACGTAAGATAAACACTAAAAACCAAATAATATGCAGTAGGAAAAGTTCGAGGGTTGATTAAATGAAACAACAGAGTTATATTGGGGGGTATAGAGAATGAAGTGATATATAAGTAACGGTATGGTCAAGGAAAAGTCAACCAAAAGAAAAAGATAGCTAATTTATGGTACGTAAAGTTAAACGTGTAAGAGATTATACACTATATGGGAGAGGGAATAAGTAATTAAGGTTAGTAATTGATGGTGAGAACAAAAAAATATTAGGTAAATCGTAAGGGGAATGGAACGTGAAAAACTTAACTAGCATTTGGGTCAGCAGAGAATGGCTTAAGGTCTTTAATATGCCACCTGCCTTGGCGTTTTCCTTTAGCATCTTGAAGTTCGTAGATAAGGGGACTAATAACACGAATGACCTTACAAAGAATGAATTTAGGGGCTAATTTTGAAGAGAATTTCTTAGATGCATCCGATAAGACATAATTCTTTTTCCAAACTTGTTCGCCCAAAGCGAAGGAAATATTTCGTTTACGTAAGTTATAGTGGTCCTTACTCTTTTCGTAAGCTTTTAACAAATTTTTTCTAACGTCGTTAAAGATAGAAGGTAATGATTGTTGGTCTTTGTCCCAGCGTACTTTATCGTCAAATTCAATTACGTTAGTATCGTCAGGCACTAAACCATAGTAACTCCCATCGATTGGGGTATATCTTCCAAAAACAAGAAATGACGGAGTGAATTGGGTTGCTTCGTGATTAGATGTACGCAAAGCTTGAGCAATTTTAAAAATATGTTCATCCCATGTAGTATGGTCTGAATCAATATAGGAAGACATAGCGGTAACTAAAACTCTATTTACTCTTTCGGTAGGGTTTACTTGGGGATGGTATTTTGCGTTAAACCAAATTTTTTGTACTTTGTAACTTTTAACGAAATTCTGAAAATCTTTAGAGATAAATTGTGCCCCATTGTCGCAAAGAATAATCTGAGGGACACCAAAGATAAGAAATACATTTTGTTCTAGGAATTTAATTATAGCTGCAGATGTAGCTTTACGTAAGGGTTGCACCATAACAAATTTAGAAAACCAATCGGTGACAACTAAAAGATATTGGTTACCTCTTTTCGATCGGGGGAGAGGTCTTAATAAGTCAAGCGAAATTAATTGAAAGGGATAAGATACACGTTTAAAGTTACCCATTAAACCAGGACGAGCGTCTTGCGAACTCTTATGAGAACCACAAATTCTACAGTTCTTAATATAGCAACAAACAGATTGCTTTAGTGTAGGCCAGTAATATAATTCAGATATTTTAGCGAGAGTTTTTGTAACATCAAGGTGCGCAGCTATGGGGTCATCGTGACATAATTTGAGCACCTCACTGCGGTTAGCAGTAGGCACGACAAGTTTCCATTCAGGAATATTAGATATTTTATGCGGAGAAGAAAATACAAATTTATATAGTCTATTATTAGTTACACGAAAGGTAGGAAATTTATCGGGATTATCGAAAACCTTTTTAATCATATTGAGATACCAGGTATCAGGAATTAAATTTGGAAGGTTAAGAGAAACAACATCACGAGATAAGGCATCAGGTACGATATTTAATGTGCCAGGCCTATGCCTAACATCAAAAGTGAATTGAGAGATACGCAAGTTCCATCTTGCCAAACGACCTGCGGGTTGTTTTAAGTTACTAAGCCAAGTGAGAGCTGCACAATCAGTAATTACGGTAAAATGTGTACCTTCAACATATCCTCTAATTTCTCGATGCCAAAGATAACGCCCAATAATTCTCGTTCGGTAGCTGAGTATTTTTGTTCGGCAGAAGTTTAGGCGCGACTTGCATAGGCGATTGGATGTTCTAAACCATTGCTTACCTGGAACAACATTGCACCTAAACCAGTAAGCGAGGCATCGGTTTGTATATAAAACTTTTCATCGAAATTGGGTGAAATTAAGATAGGTGCTGAAGTGATTAACGTTTTAATTTGTTCGAAAGCCTGTTGAGATTCTGAATTCCACTCGATAGTTTGGGATTTATTTTTATTTTTAATTAAAGCGGTAATGGGTGCAGATATAATTGAAAGATTGGGTAGAAAGATGCGATAGTAGCTAATCATTCCGATTAAACGTTTGATTTCGGTAACAGTTTTAGGTGTTTTGAATTTAGTAATAGCATCGACTTTAGCAGGATCTGCTCGTAGGCCAGTTCCATCGATAATAAAACCAAGAAATGTAAGGGATGAACAACAAAATTGACACTTTTCCCAGTTTATCTTAAAACCTGCTGCATTTAAGCGTTCTGCAACCTCATTTAATGTAGCGATATGTTTATCAAAGGAACTTGAGATAACTAAAATATCATCCAAAAATACAAAGGCACGTTCCTGGTGTAAGATTGGGCCTAACGTTTGATCCATAGTACGTTGTTGGGTTTGTGGTGCGTTACAGAGACCAAATGGCAAAAAATTATACTCGAAAAGACCTCGGCCTGGAACACAAAAAGCAGTTTTTTGACGAGAAGATAGGTCGAGAGGTATCTGATAAAAAGCTTGTCTAAGATCGATAGATGAGATAAATTTTGCGTTTCGAAGCCGGCTTAAAATAGAGTCAGTTCTAGGTAAAGGGTAAGCATCAGAAACAGTCACGGAATTCAACTTTCTGCCATCAAAACAAACACGCCATTCGTCATTCTTTTTACGAACTAATAATACGGGAGACGTCCAGGGTGAATTTGAGGGAGAGATAACACCAGATTCTAACATTTTATCTATTTCAGCATGCAAATGCTTTTGTAATGCAGGCGATAACGGATATTGACGTTGCTTAAAAGGGAGGGCATCACCTGTAGAGATAACATGTGTTGCAGTAGTAACGCAACCAAGTTCAGAGGTATTAAGTTTACGAAATTTGTCGATTGTAGCGTTAAGGGTTACATTTTGGGAATCAGTAAGAGAAATTTTGTTAGATATTCCTGTAGATGCACAGGAATTTGTTTTAAGAGAGGTTTGCCATGAAAAATCCTGGAAATAAAGTGACAGATTAAAAAGTTTACAGAAATCCACACCTAGTAGGAAAGGATAAGCTAATGCAGGAACAATCAAAAATGAAACGTCACGTTCAAGTGATTCTACTCGAATTTTTAATTTAAGGGAACCCGTTACATATATTTGATTATCGTCAGCTAAATTTATGGAAGTTTTTTCGGGAATAATTTGAATTTTAATATTTTGTTTAGATAATTGATGTAAACCTTCGGTATTTATAAGGGAACATGAGGAACCTGTGTCCAATAAAGCTATTACATTTAAGGAACCAATCGAAATGGACAAGTGTGGACGATTATCAAAGGGTTTCTTAACAAGTTGTAAAGCGGCAGACTTTTTATGATAAAAGGAATTGACGGTTTGTAACCAATTAGACCACTCTGATGGAGTAGTATAACACAATTCCTCTAATGGAGGTAAGGCTTTTTGAACATTAACAGTAGCGGTATTATTATTAGATAAATTTAATAACGGTACAGCGTTAAGGGTAGTTTTATGGTTTAAATCTATTGACGTCTGCGTCCGTTGAATGATTGGTGTTGTGGACGATTTTGAATCCTTGAGATATTCACGCCCTGAGTTGGAATATCTCGAGGAGAGTTTCCCGATATGTTAGGATTACAGTTCGTGCAGTTAGATTTATAGATATTTGAGCGACCACAACCATAACAAAAAATATTTTTGGGGTATGTGCAGACATTATAGTTATGTCCACTTCTCTTACAGTTCCAACAGGTAAGTGAGTTATTTGTTGCGGTAGAAGAAACATTAAGGGTAGATACTTTATGGGAAGCTCTAACTTGACAAGCTAAATTTGGTTCTAAAAGGCCAGATTGTTTTTCTGGGGGTGGACGGTATTTATCAATTCTAAACTTCTCTTCCTGAAGAGAAAAACATAGATCTTTAAAGTGGGCTAAGGAAGAAATGCGTTGTATGGCCAGACGTTCAGAGAAATAAGAATTTAAATTTCTAAGTAACTGATCGATAATTTAAGATTCTGAGGGTTTATTATCGAGTCTACTATATAAGGCTTCTAATGAGGTAATGAAGGAGACAACATTTTCGTCAGGACCTTGGGTTCGACTTCGTACCTCGTTCCAAAGGTCGGTAATATAACCATGCGGAAGAATATCTCGTTTTAGGCACGCAACTAACTCCTCCCAGGTAGAAATTTGGTCTCGGATGTTTCGGTACCAGATTAACGCGGAGTCTGAAAACATCTCACCTGCTGAAACAAATAAATCCTGATCGGTACACGTGCGAGAGATTTTGAAATCATTAATACGGTCAAGGAAGGACGATAAAGCGTCAAACCCTTGAAAAGTGAGACCCCATTTGTAAACAGGTATGGATTTTCCTAATGATTTAGGTTGAGCAAGTACGAGATTTGAAAACGGTAACGATATATTTGCGTCTGCATTTGGATTAAGTCTTTCAAGAACAATCCCTACGAGTAATAATATTTCCGACAATAAATTTGGTTTAGCTTGGGTCGCTTGTTCATCGTCATATAAGGACAATAATTCTATACGCTGTTTGACATGCATTATTCTCGAAACCAAGCGCCTTAGCTGGATATCGCTGAAGCCAGGATCTAATCTATTTATTATACCAGATATGTCGTCCAAAGACAGTTTAATTTCAGATACGTTGTGAGTCCAATCAAAAACGATTTTCTTTAAAATGGCGACGCCTTTCATTTCCTGGGTTAAAATGGCTCTAAGTTGTGATCGACGATCATTTTGATTTGATGCAGGGGTAATATTTCTGCACTCAATCTCGTAAATGAGCTCGAGAGATTTTAGATGTGAAATATTCATTTAGAATTAATATTTGAGACAAAATATATCAGGTATACAATACTGAGGTAAATCAGAAGGTAAAAAACGGTAAAGCTACTTCAAGTCAATACGATAAAGATATTTAACGGTGAAAACTTTCTATGAAAGCTTTCGTAAGGAATAATATTCAAATTTTATCACGCTAAGTAACCAAAAAACTAAAGAAACACGTTTAAAACTATATGCGGGCAAGGTTAGTATTTAATAAAGGGATATATCATTGATAAACTACTAAAAGACACTCCAAATTATAAAAACACGTAGGTAATGTGTTATTTAACAAATAAAACAAGAACTGTTAATCTAGCATTTTCAAAAGATATTCTAAAGGGGCAATTCACTACAATAAACGTTTGTAAACATAAGGTTTCTTTAAAAGCGAGTTTGAATATCCTAATCAAACAGGTAAATGACTTAAAGACACTTTTTTTGTAAACACACAAGATAATTTAGGTACAGTTTTTTTTAAAACAGCAAGGGTTATGTTTTAATCTAATATACATAGATAATTTTCGTAATAAACGGTGTTTAAGGGATGCAAATTAGTTAAATGCTTATTTATTATATGTATACTTACGTGCATAAAAGCTTTTTTAAATAACATTAGTTAATACATTGTATGTTTATAAAGGAAATTATTATAACCTAAAAACAAAGGAAAATTCTTAAGTTCACCATTACCACGTTGAGGACGCCATTTTCTTACAATTTAAACCCAAATTTTTACAGTTTAAAAACGTCGATAATCTACAGTTAAAAAGTCGATAAATACATCGCGCAAGCGCGATATAAAAAAGCGAGCGACGACACTGGCGGATGGTAGAGCTAACCTTTTTACAGATTTGGCGCGCCCATCTATCAATGACGTCACCAATGCACAAATTTAAGACGCAATAATCGGAAATATAAATTTAAAACAATAGTTCATATCAGCGAACAAATTAAACAAGGGACTACTTACATCAGAAATCCGAACGTCCTGCGGGGTTGAGCTAAAGTTGGCCTCTATTAAAGTCCATCAGGGCTACAGAGGGCCCTTTTTAGGTAGTTAAAGATGGTACGCTCAACGCTCTTCCAAAGCGTTCGGATTAGCTCCGGCAGTCATGGGCTCGTTCATCCAGGGTCGTGCAGTTACGGGTCGCCAACGGCTGCAAATTATCACCTACCTATGTAGGGAATGGACAGGAACATGGTAAAGGCGACAAACAAAGACAATTAGGCAAGGGAATCTACATAGATAAAGCTAACGATACGTTACCGAAAAACGTCCACTCCACTCGAAGGTTCTGACCAAAAAAGCCACGTTACATAAAGTCACGGAAACACTTATCCCCACTTCTTTCCTACTCCACTCGCGTCGCGCGATCTGGCGCAAACGCACTGTGACGTAGCGGAAATACGCGCCTAGTCTTTTAAATTTATGGCGCGAAACTTCCGCACATCAGAATTAAACTAAAAACAATGTTTAAGTGCTAAATGGCACGTAACAAAACTCAATATAAATCTTCTGCCGCGCATAAAACTATAAAAAAGTTTTTCAGACTGTATGAACGTCCCTATAAAGTAGTGACTTAAGTAGACAGCAATGCACTTATAAAGACACAAAAATATTTTAAATTTAAAACATATATTTATGAACGATCGAAATAAAAAATATGGCTGTTAGTAGTAAACTTTAGGCATGTAGCGTAAGGGATAAGATGAAGTTTAAGAACTGTGTTTAATTGAACTGCCTCGGTATTTGAAAATTTAGTTAGTAATTTAAGTTACTTAATAACTCTTAAAAATTTCAAGGTAACTGTAATGATCCTGGTATGGATTAATTTAGTTTTGTAAGTTGATAATTTTGCTTGAGGCTTTTCTTCATAAGCTAGATAATTGTGATTAAGAAAGCCCGAATGTGCCGCAGAGATGCAAAATAATGTACCGCGAGTAAAATAATTAGGTACGGCAGGTAGTATTTGGGGCAGTCGATTATCAGAAGTGAGAGTGAATGAACACAATTTGAAGTCGCTCCTTATCATCGACAATTTTTGAAAGAAAAGGGCTACCGAATCGTTCTAGATCTGATTATAGCGCTACAAAGCAAAGAGTCTAGTTACTGGTATTGTTTTGTTTAAAAAAGCACCCTAGCAGTGATATCCACATCAAGGCCTCAACCGTATTTATGGTTAACACGAAGTCGTCCAAATTGTAAAAATATAGCAGGTCAGTGTGTACGAATTAAACGACGTTACACATCAACCGGCTAAGCGCCAGTTTGTAAATAATCGCTATTTGGTCGCCATTTGTTAATGTGGGCCATAAACTAAATGCAGGAAGTGTTTTGAATGCTTTGATTTTTACACAAGCTTCATATTAGGTTGCAAGTTGAACGCCAGCTTATGTATCGAGAACTTGAGTTTTGCAAATAGCGGCTATAAGCATAAGTAGATAAACTGTTTGGATTTCAAAACACTTTCTGTCCAGAGGCTATACCGTTTTCGAAACGCACTCCGTACCCAAGCACCTACCTCCGTCTTCATGTCTATACTTCCGGTTTTTCACCAAGGCCAAATATGCTATTTCGATTGTGTATCACACTCAAGCCTTACTTCCGGTTTAAGATCTCTACTCCGGTTTTTCACTGACATCAAATATGTTATTTTTTAATAATGTAAAATCAACATTGAAGAAGTACAGTTTTGCGCCAAATAGAATATTTAATGTTGACAAAACTGGTGTGAATAGCGCCTATAAGCCACGTAAAATTCTAGATCCTAAGAGAATGTAACGAGTTGGAGAAGCTAGGAGTTGGGACAGAGAAGTTGGACGCGACTGTATCTAGCAAGTATTAAAAAGGATGTTTTAGGGTAGATACAGAAACCCTATTGGAATGAATTTTTAAAACTTTTAATTTACTTTACTTAGAAAATTAAACCTGTTAGAGTAAGAACATTTCAATTGTTTAACAAATAACTTTTATCCAAAAAATTATATCAATTCATAAAGTTTAGCGTTATGACACAAAATTATTAGTTATAGAACATTTATATCTCTTAAGATTTGAATGAGCATCAAATCTGATAATCACGTACATACTTTAATTTAATGGTAAATTCTTAAACATAAAAGTTTAAACAATTATCATTTCTAAAGAATCAATGCTTTGAATAAGAAAATTTACTTGTTGTTACTAGGTTACGACTATTAACGATGGGATGCTGAGTCTTACGGACAACTACTTGGTGGTTCGGGACTTAGCCCTAGTGGAAAAAGGGTTGCCAAAACAATATATAGACTATTTCGGGTCCAGCGAAAAGTCAATCACCCTTAACCACTAGTAGTTGGCGGCGGCTTTTAAGTTGGTTTTCACAGGTAGCGGCGGTATGGTCACGAACCGTACGTCGCAAGCTAATGCGGTATGAAATGGATCATCTTCAACATTTCCGATCTGGTTGTCTTACTATTGGGGTAGTTTACCCTACAGGTGGTTTTCGCATTAACGACTTTCTAGCCCGATTACCTCGAAGATGTAGTGGAAGTAAGCTATATGGGACCAAGGACTTACTAAAAATTGGGGATTACCCTAATGCTGTAAATAAGTGGTCTAAACGGATTTTTTCAATATTTTTTCCTTTCGCTTTTTCCGATAGATTTCTAATTTGTTTCAACCAGAAAATTTTCCCTTTTAAAAAAATTGTTACACGATGTGCTGTTGTATCAGTGCTACACGACAGTACATCCCTTCAATGATTATATGTCCACGTATTCTGGTTAGATGAATTAGGAACTATTCAGTATATGGTTAATTTATTTTGTGGAACATGTAGAAGCAACTCCTTAGAATTCCGTATTAGTATTTTTGAATTACCATATCAGTCACGTTTCTCTACAAATATACCATTACTGCTGTATCAACGGAGTCGTTATGATTACTATACCTCCTATACATGTCACCGTACACAACCCTTGGACATAACTGCACTTGCCCCTCTTAAGATTGCTTTATATGAGGAATGTGATTCATTTATAAAGATTCACCAATATGAAAAGCTGACACATCTTCAATTAACTCTTCTTTATACAAAACCCTATTTTCACTTAACTAACGCAGAAAAAACTGTTAATAGTTTTAAATTAGCAAAAGTTTGACCTTTTGATCGGAACGTGTTTAACCAGCTCGTCCAGGAAGAAGATCCAGCTCCTTTAGAAAATATGCTTGTAGAAAAAGCAACGCAGATACTAGAATAAGAGGAAATAGACAATGCATCAAACCATCGGATGGGTGAAAACGTTAATGTTGAGCCTTCGCCTCAACCTGCTTCTCGGTTTTTTCCGCAGCTTTTTACATCAGCCTTGAATCTACCGAAATATGGTAAAGAAAATATAGAAAGAGTTAAAAAGAATGATTTGTACAAGCCCTGCATGTAGCTTTGGGTCTACTTCCATAGTACCTTTCACTTTAATATCACCTACGCCAGAAACTAACAAAGTTGATGGAACTGGGAATGATAAAGATAGCGAAAAAGAAAATGTAAGAGAATTAAACAGCACCCTACAATTGTAATAGGTACGCCTAAGAAGGTTTTATTGGAACAATGATGGGTTAAAGAAGCTGAAAATCAAAAGAAGCAAAATGAGAAGAGAAGAAGTAACAATAAAACAAAAAGTGTCAACAAAAAATTAAGTTACTTAAAAGAGTAGAAGCGAAGAGCAACTTACCGATGACGAGGATATACTAATATACAATGGCGAAATAGACTGTGATTAAAATTGGGAGAATGTGGGCAAAAAAAAGATATAATGACATTTGTTCTATATGCGGGGAATATGACAAATAAAGATTATATTACCAGTATGTCGCTTAACGAAAAGCATTTCTGTATAATTCTGTTTTTAAATTACCGTTGATTATAGTTAGGTGTACGATAATACCAGTCCTTCCCCTAATCGGTTTTATTTTTACGTAATATTTTTTCACAAATATGATTATATATGTAAAAATAATGAGAACTCTATCAGTGCTACAATATAAACATGTCTCAACTTGCTTTAAAATAGAAAATCGTAGCTAGCCAATTCGAAACAGTTCGTCCCTTAATAGCTTGACGAAATAAAATACTTTTAAGCCACTCTGATCTGTTTTTATTCGTTCGCATGTTAAAATAAACACATATAAGGCCAGTGTAACCTGCTTTATGTGCTATTTCTATCCCGTTACTACTTGCAATTTAAAGGCAGATAATCGCGTCCCTTACTTAATCCTTCTTGCCCTTACACGTACCTTGTAGTATCAGCAGTGTATGAATGTACAAAATTGTTTATGTTTCCCCTCGCCTTTAAATAAACTTCAAATTTGTCCAAAAATATTAATAAAGTAATTTCTAAAAGTGAGGTTATAATGGAAAAAATTTTGTAGTTCAAGATATAAATGTTAGGAAACTAATTTGACTGTTGAATAATCTCACAAAAATATACTTTGTATATGTTAACACTAATTCATTAAATTGATACACCATCATCATTAGGTCTTCAGTCCTGAAACTGGTTAGACGCGTACCCTCATTTTTTCTTATTCTGAACTAACCTACCCATTTTCCTGAAATTTGCAGTCTGTATCTATCACTATCTGATCTAGGTCTGTATCTACCTCCTTTTTCCTATCTCTGCTTGTAATATATTCCATACTGTTCCCTAAAAATGCCTTAGAACGTATTCTGCCCGTCTATTTCTCCTATTTTTTTTTCCACAAATATCATTATTCCCCTACTATTTCTATAACCTATTTGTTATTAACATTGTCTGTCCATGCTATCATCCTCATGCATCTGAAGCACAACATTTCAAAAGTCTGCTACCGTTTTTCTGTCTGCATTTCGTACTGCCCGTATTTCATAGGCATTATGTGCCGTGCTCCAAACATATGCTTTCAACTATTTTCTTCTTGTTTCTATGTTTGTTGTCTTTGATCATAGGCGCTGTTCTTTCTTGTTAGGTAGAGCTTGGTCTCCTTCTATTGTTTTACAATTATATACCCTATTTCTCCAACATTCAGTGGTTGTGAAGGGGGGTAAGCAGCTTGTGGCTTCCAAGTTCCCCTAGCACTGGAACTATTGCCGATTTAATATTTTTTTCCAAGATATCTTTTCGCACAGTTAACATTAGTTGCAAATATTTCACAACCAACACCCGTAGTTGTTTATAATAATGATCAGATTTATCTGCGCTTATTTTTTCGGCAGTAGGTTTTCTGTCTCAAAACTGGTTGGACACGTACCTCCACTTATTTGTATTCTGAGCTAGCTTACACAGTTCTCTGGAATTCCCACACAGCCTATATACAGCTCGGTTCTCCTTTTATTGTTTTCTAATTGTATGCCCTATTTCACCGAGATTCAGTGGTATGTGCAGGAGAGCGGCTCCGTGGCGTATTGGTATGTGTGTGACTACTACGCCCAAGGTCCTGGGTTCGAATCCCGACACGGTCCGCTTGAAAAATGTTAGGCGAGCATTTTTCACAAAAATACACCCTCGTTCGGATGAGAGGTAAAATGGAGGTCCCGTGTGTGAGTGTTGTCACGCACGTTAAAGATCCCTACCTTGTTGGAACAGCAAGCGTTCGGCAAAATTCCAAATTTTCCAGGTAAAAAAAACTCGCTTCCTGGCCAATGTAGTACCTTCGAGTGGAGCATTGGAAAATCACATGTAAGGTATGTGCAGGGGGTTAAGCAGCATGTGGCTGCCAAGATACCCCAACACTTAGACATTGGCCGAATTAATAGTTTTCCAGTAAATCCTTTCACATAATTAATAACATTTGAGAATATTGCACAACCAATACCTGTAGTTTCTTATAATAATTATCATGTTTAGGTACAGTTATTTTTTTCGTCATTCGTTTATCCATCTTGGAACTGATTTCCGTGAAATTCCTACAGCCTACATCTTTTACTATCTGTGCGCAATAGTCTAACCTAGGTCTACCTCTACTTCTTTTTTTCCTATTTCTACTTCTAATATATTTCGAACTATTCCCTCACGCCGTAGTATGTGGCCTATCATCTAGTCTCTTCTATTTTTTACTGTTTTCTACATATTTCTTTCTTTTCCTACCATTTATAGTACCTCTTTGTTCTTAACTTTGTCTGTCCATGATATCTTCATCATTCGTCAGTAGCACCACATTGCAAAGACTTCTACTTTTTTCTTGTCCGCTTTTCCTACTGTCCAGGCTTTATAGCCTTACCATTTTTCAAACCCTTTAATGCTAATTCAAATTCATCTCTAAGTATGGGATATCCCAAGTCATCATTTTCAATGTCTGATTTCTGGTTTAATGCTGTTAGTTCCTCTCCTGCACATAAATTGCCTATATATTCTTGCCATCTACCTACTTTTTCTACATTTTCTATAATGAGGTTTTCTCCCGCGTCCTTTATATTTTTACTATAAGGTTTTATATCTCTAAAATTGATTCTAATTAGTTTGTATGCTTCATCTGACCTTCCTACTTCCATCTGAGTTTTTTACTTTTTATCTATCCATTGTTCTCTAGCTTTTCTGCATTTGCAAATTTCCCATTTTATGGTTTTGTATCTGTGTTTTCCTGTTTTGCCTGATTTATTTTTGTATTTTCGCATTTCTGCTATTAAATTCAGGATATCCTTTGTTATCCATTGTTTCTTATTTTGTTTTTGTGTATACCCCAGAATATCTCTGACTGCCATGTTTAAGCTGGATTTAATGTTATGCCATTCTGTCTCTTCACACATATGTTTTAAGCAATCTTTTCCTTGTTTCTGTGTTTGTTGTCTTTGACGACAGTAGTTGCTTTTTCTTGTTAAATGTAGCACGACTTTGTGCTAATTTTTGTTTTATATTTTTTGCGCTTTTGCATCTTGCGTTATTTGACTTCCTATGTAGCAGAAATCCTTAACCTCTTGTAAGTTCTTGTTACCTATTTGTATTCTTGTTTTTGATTTATTTACCTCTTCTTTGCATAGTAGTACTTTAGTTTTATGTTTGTTAATTTTTATACCGTATCTCTCTGTTAGAACCGTTTCCATCTCATTAAGAGCAGCTTCTAACTCTTCCTTACTGGATGCTAATACCGCTATATCATTTGCAAATCTAAGCATATGAATTTTTTGTAAGGCCTTCTTGCATTTGACAGTATTCATTGTCTCTAAAACGTACAAGTTAAAAATTAATGGGGATAGGGCACATACCTGTTTTACCACTTTCCTATTGTTTACATCTCTACGTTCCTGCTCTAATTTTATTACTGCTGTTTGCTCTTTATATAAGCTATGTACTATTCGTCTATCCCTATAACTCATTCCAACCTTTTTAAGTTTTTCGACCATTTTTCTACATTTTACATTGTCAAATGCTTTTTTCAGATCTACAATTCCTATATATACGCTTTCCCTTTTTCCTATTGTTTTCTCCATCATTACTCTCAGACCATAAATAGCCTCCCGTGTTACCCTGTTTCGCCTAAACCCAAATTAGTCTTATGCCAGTATTTCTTCAGTTTGTTTTTTCAATCGTCTTTGTACAATTCTAGTTAATATTTTTGACACGTGTGCTGTCAAACTTATATATATTAAGTTTCTAGTTAGCGCTTGAAGTGAGCGGACGTGTTTTGCAGAGCTCCCGACAACAAGGCTACATGTAAGTTTTTATGTAGGATTTATTATTATATTTTAAGCGTTTATATTTAGTGTATTATATGTTTATTATCGTGTGACATTAATTTTAATACATAGGGCAGGAAATAACAACAAAAATTTAAACCGAATAAATAATAAATAAATTGCGTTTTAACTTAAAATTTAACCAAAATCCGGGTTTTAAAATAAACCAATTTAAATTTCGGACTAATAAATCAAAAATCTACTAAATAAATAACAAAAAATAAATTCAAAATAATTTAAAAAGGCGTTTTAATATATTTATTGAAAAAACGGGTTAAAACAGCGTAAAACCAGCAAATAAATTCGGGAAAATTATATAACGGGCGTGTAATAAAATAACAGTTCAAAAACCAAAATCTAGGCCCTTTTTGAATCAAACAAATAACTAAAAACCGTAAATTTTAAAATAATTTGAATATAAATAAAGGAAACGTGTACTTAAAAGGTCCTTAAAGTCGATCTTTGGGTTTAATTAGTGGTGTAGCACACTTGAAGGTCGAGTAAACACCGAGTAAACAAGCGGTAAGTGCTTCCGGTACCGCATTCCAATAACGCGTGTTTTAATTAGTTTGTTTCTAAATTTAAACTCCGGTATTTTATAAATTTGTTTTTGAGGTAATTAGTTAGTTTGAATTTTAAATAAATAAATACAGTTTTGTTATAGTAAATTTTTAATTGCATATATTTATAGGGGGTGGCTATCTTATTTCGCCCTCCTTGTTATTTTGACGTTAGTGTTTATTTTATTTCTCATAAATTTGAAATTTCATTTGGCGGTTTATAAAATTTGAATAAATAAATAAAAACAGATAAGTTTAAGGGTCATTTGAAATCTAGGTATTTTATTGGAGCAGCGTTTTTGTTCTGTACTAGTTTTTGTTTTGCCGTTTAGCTGTACATCTTAGCTTCAAGTTTATTTAGCGTCGTCAGGGCATTTTGATCTGGGTTTTGTTTGTCCTTGTTTTTGTTTTCTGATTTTTCAGTATGGTTGTCCATCGAGATGAGGAGCCTTTGCCGAAGAAGAAGAGGGGTGGTAGGTCGGAGTCAGTCAGGGCTAATCAGTCGGAGGCTGGGGCGGTCAATAAGGTCGGAGAGAAGGAGGTCGTGGTTAGGGAAGAGAAGTCGGAGACGCAGTCCGACGGGGAGGTAGTCGTGTCGCAGAGGGAGCCTGGGTCTGTGGTGGTGGAGTCAGAGGGGCTGGCGCCCCTTGTGTGTGGGGCCGGGCCTGAGTCGACCGCAACGTCGAGAGGCCAGCGTCGCGGGTCAATTAGCAGCAACGGAAGCGTTGCGACTAGCGATCTAGACGAACTGGATCTCTTAATGTTCCGGGCGAAGAAGGCGCACGGCCTTATACACAGGCGAGTCCCTGCCACTTCGGCAACTATCACCATGGACGACAGGAAGGTGATTCGCAACGCCGCGGATGAGTTCCAAGACGTTTCGAATCAGCTTTTGGGGATGGTTAGAGGTCTGAGGATGGTGCAAGGCGAAGTAAGGGAGGCTGTGGCGGAGGTAGCAGTCGCAGCGGCGAGGACGAAGCAGATCGCAGTAGGGCAGGGGAATCAAGAGGTCGCTTGGTCCCAGGGGTAGCTTCGTATGCAGGTGCAGTGGCGAAGAAGGCAGCGTCGATGGTCGCGGTTCGTGTTGACGCCAATCCAGGGGTCAAAGAAGACGTCGTGGCGACGTTGAAGAAGAATGTTGATCCGGCCAAGGATGGGTTTGTTGTTGTCGGAGCACGTCGGACGCGTAGGGGTGGCGTTGTTGTCGAGTGTGCTGGTCGGGAGGACGCCAAGCGGTTGCAGTCGACGGTGGGCGGGGCTTGTCAGGGCCTGACCGCGAGGACCATTGAGAAGAGGTGGCCGCGCATCGTGCTCCCTGGGGTAGAGAGGGAGATGAAGCAGAAAAAGCTCGTGAAGAGGTTGATTGTTCAGAACCCCCGCTACAGGGGGCTTAGGTTCGAGGAAGAGGTCAAGGAGAAGTTTCGGTTTGGCGGCAAGGGACCCAGAGATCCGTCGGCCAGCGTTGTTTTCGAGGTGTCGCCGGAGACTAGGAGGTGCTTCTTGGTGGATTTGGTCAGTCTGGGTTGGCGTAAGGTCTGGGCTTGTGATCACTTCTCGATGGTGCAGTGTTATCGCTGTTACGAGTTCGGTTATAGGTCAGCGGAGTGTAAGGAGCGGGTGCAGTTTTGCGGTAACTACGCCGAAGTGGGGCATGAGTTCAAGAACTGTAGACGGGCAGTTTCTTGTTGTGTTGTTTGTGCGAGGTCGAACGATAGGATTGGTAGCGTCAGGGTCGACACTCGTCACGACGCCAAGTCCAGCCAGTGCCCAACGATGCAGCGTTTGAAGGCAGTCGCCAGGAACATCGACTATGGATCATAGGCCATTAAACGATATTCCGAGAAGCTCGAAAATTAAATGTGCGCAAATTAATTTAGGCAAGGGCAAAGGGGCCACAAATAATTTCGTTAAATTAATGAACGAAAACAAAATAGATATCGGGCTCATACAGGAACCGCACCTGCATAGCCATAAAATAACAGGTTTTGGGAGGGGGTTTACCGTCTTAAACGCGAACAGCGAACGACCGCGCAGCGGAATAATAATAAATAATGGGGCGTGTGCCGGAATTATATTAAATAATTTATCAATAATCCGACGCAGTCTAAACTGAAAATTAACAAATCCAAACCCAAAATAACGATAAAATAGCCAAATTAATCCCAATTTTTACAAAATTTGAAATTACCTAATTTAAACGGAAAATTAATAAAACCAAAGCAAATTTAACGTTTCAAATAGCAAAGCCTACCTCAATTTCTACAAAATCCGAAATTATCCAATCTAAACGGAAAATTAATACATCCAAAGCAAAATTAACGCTACAAATAGCAAAACCAACTTCAATTTTTACAAAATTTGAAACTACTCAAGCTAAACGGAAAATTAATCCATCCAAAGCATAATTAACGTCACAAATAGCAAAACCAACCCCAATTTTTACAAATTTTGAAATTACACTACCTAAACGGAAAATTAGTAAATCCGAAGCAAAAATAACGATATACATAACGAAATAAACCTCAATTCTAAAAAAAATATTTTTTTTTGAAATTACCCAAAAGCGAAAGCAACCCTTAACCAACATGAGTAGCGCAGACATGAAGCTTTATTTGGAAACAATCCAAATATTTGATGGCACGCAAACGCATCTTTTTCAATTTTATTGGAGCAGCCGAAATGTTCCTAAAAACCTTCTACAAACCCGGAGATAACGAAAAAAGTTCATTGCTTATGCGCTTGATAATAAGTAAACTAACCGGAAGGGCACTAACTTTAATCGCCAGTAGAGACGAAATACAGGAATGGGAAGAATTTAAACAGACACTAATTGCATATTTTGGAAACCAACGTAACATGAAATGCCTGGTACGAGACCTAATAAACCTCAGAATGGAACACAACCAATCCCCCTACCAATTTGGAATGAAATGCCAAGACGTGAGAAGTTTAATCCTAACAAAATTAAAAATCGAAGAACCCGATCAAAACGTTCGACATTTAAAAATAAAAATGTATGACGAAATGGCACTGGACACATACATAAACGCTTTACCAGAACGACTATTGGATAAGATCAGATTCCAACGACCCCAAAATCTAGAAGAAGCTATGAACCTAGTAATAGAAGAGGAAAATGTAATGTATTACCGCAACAGACTATACAACCCCAACGCGAATAAAAGTTATTCACCAATAAAAACTATACAAGCCACAAGACAAACAATCCCTTAACAAAAATTCACACCCTTCAACGCACAAACAAATCAACCGCAAATTAATAACCCAAATTTCAACAATACGAATTTTAATAATCAATATAAACATTTTTCAAAACCAACATTTAACCCAACCTTTACGAATCCCGCATTCCAACCAAGATTTAATCAAAACCTAAACCAACAAAGACCAGCATTCAACGCAAACCCCAATAGAAATACACCAATGAATAATAATAATAACAACCCTAATAATTATTATAAACCAACACCAATGTATACCTCATCTGGTAACACCAGACAAAATACCAAGATAACACATATCCGACCAAACCCTCATCAAAAACGTAATTTTACATCGGAAGAACTATTTCACCAAGAAGTAAAAAAATTTGACACTGACCAAAATAATTAATTTCAGACTGGTACGAACGATGAATCAAATCATGCAGAAACTTATGAACGCGACGAACAATATGAAGCTTACGAGGAGTACGACGAAGAAAACTCGAACTCAAATTTTCAAATGGACCAATTCATAAACGACCAAACTTAATAAACTTAAATAACATAAATCACTTAGTACTACCATACATAGAAATACCCCACGCCGAATTTAAACTATTAATCGATACCGGATCCTCAAAAACATTAATTAGCCCCAGAACCGTGAAAAAACATTATTTAGCTTACGTAGAAAGAGAACCATTTAAAATTAAAACAGCCCATCAAACAACACTACACCAATTCGTAGCTAATATACCCCTACCGTGAACATTTAATGTTAAAATGAAACATAAATTTTGTGTATTCGAATTTAATGACAAATACGACGGCTTAATCGGAATGGACCTTCTAAGAAAATTAGGAGCCAACATTGACATTAAAATTCGTTTATTAAGGACGAAATACGGAAAAATCCCCATTAAATTTCAAAACACACAAATCGAACAAAAATACACAATAGAACCCCGAATGGAAAGAAAAATAAAAATCTCAGTAAATTCTAACAAAAAAGTAGGAATAATAAATCATATGACATTTCAACAAGGAGTAGAAACCCCAACTGCCTTGGTGCAAATAAAAGATAATTATGCAACCACAACGATACTAAATTCAAACGACTATCCCGTAGAATTATCATTGACAGACCCAATTAAACGAAATGGAAATAGACGAAAATTTAGAAAACGATTACAACCCAATAAAACATGACAAACTGTTAAGAGAAAATTTAAATAACATCCGCTTTAATATCGACATCAATCAAGAAGAGCAAAGAGCAATTAAAAACTTATGTTTTGAATACCGCGACATATTCCACTGCGAAGGAATACCACTAACATTCACCAACACAGTAAAACATAATATCGAGCTAACAGACAATAAGCCAATCTTTACAAAAGCATATAGACTACCTCATGCAAGCCAAGAAGAAGCTGACAGACAAGTAGCAGACTTATTAGAACAAGACATAATCCAGCACTCCAACTCACCATGGAGCAGCCCCGTGTTAATAGTACCTAAGAAATTAGACGCAACCGGAAAGAGAAAGTACAGAATGGTAATAGACTATAGAAAGTTAAATGAAAAAATGGTAGATGACAAATACCCACTACCAAATATAACCGAAATTTTAGACAAATTAGGCAAATGCCAATATTTTTCAACATTAGATCTAGCATCAGGATACCATCAGGTAGAGATGGAAGAAAAAGATACATCAAAAACAGCCTTCAGCACACCTAGAGGACATTACGAGTACAAACGAATGCCATTTGGATTAAAGAACGCACCCGCTACTTTCCAGAGAGTCACGGACAATATACTACGAGGAATACACAATGAAAAATGCCTTGTGTACCTTGACGATATCATAGTTTATTCCACATCATTGGTAGAACACATAGAAAGATTGAAAGAAGTATTTGAAAGACTAAGACAAGCACATTTCAAAGTACAATTAGACAAAAGTGAATTTTTACAAAAAGAAGTATCATTTTTAGGACATGTAATAACACCCCAAGGAGTAATGCCAAATCCCGACAAAACAAATGCAGTTCTAAATTACCCATTACCAAAGACAACCAAAGAAATTAAAGGATTTCTAGGACTTAGTGGTTACTACCGCAAATTCATCAAAGGTTACGCGATAACCAAACCCCTGACAAATTGTTTAAAAAAGGGAAACAAAACTGAACATACCCCGAAATTTATTAAAGCCATAGACAAAATTAAAAACATATTAACGAATCACCCTGTATTAGAATACCCAGACTTTTCAAAACCATTTATACTGACGACAGACGCATCGAATGTAGCATTAGGCGCAGTATTAAGCCAAGGAAAAGTAGGTAGCGATAAACCCATCAGCTACGCATCCAGAACCCTAAACGAAACCGAACAGAAATATAGCACCATAGAAAAAGAATTATTAGCCATAATTTGGGCAACAAAATATTTTAGACTTTACTTATACGGAAGAAAATTTTACATATACACCGATCATAGACCATTAGTATGGCTATGCAAACTAAAAAAACCGAATTCAAAATTACAACGATGGCGAATCAGACTCGAAGAGTACGATTATGAAATTATATACAAAAAAGGAATTTATAACAACAACGCAGACGCTTTAAGTAGAATCCAACTCAATGCATTAGAAACGGAATCCATTATAGGAAACGTAGACGAAGCAGAAATAAGGGAAGATCCAGACGCGATCGACACGATACATTCGACACAAAACAAAGAACCTGAAAACGCGATTAAAATTTTAAACGAAGCAATCGATATGAAACCCAACCAATTTATAATAATCAAAGTTTTAAATAACCCCAATCCCGTAAAATATACAAAAGTAGATAACAAAAAGATATACCAAATTCAAATAACTAAAGATGACAACGAGGAACAAATAATTAAAATTTTAAAAGAATACACCCCCGAGAAAAAACGATTTTATTTTTATTTCAACACCGAACATTTATACCAAAGATTTGCAGAATTATACGTCAAACTATTCAATAACTCTGGCCCTGAACTCATCAGATGTACGAGAAAATTAATAACATTAGACAACTCTGACGAAATAAACGATGTAATTAGGAATCAACACGAAGGAAAAACCAAACATCGTGGAATTAACGAAACAATAAAGCAACTTGTAAGACGTTATTATTTTAAAGACATGAAGGAATTGACCACAGATTTCATTAACCAATGTGAATTATGTGACAAAGCGAAATACGATAGGAAACCCCCAAAGATACCCTTAATGTTAACCAAAACACCCGACAAACCATTTCAAAAACTACATGCCGATACTCTAGTAGTAGAAGCGGAAAACTATCTAACAATTGTAGACGCATTCACAAAAATAGGCCAAGCAATACCAATCACATCCAAAAATAGCATTGACGTGACCCAAGGATTTTTACAATATTTCACATTTTATGGAACACCCGAATCAATAACTCTAGACAATGGTAGGGAATTTAAAAATGAGACAATACAAAACACTTTAGAACTTCACAAAATAAAAATTCATTTCATAACAGAAAACCACCCTGAATCAAACGGACTAATTGAACGACTACATTTAACCCTGTTAGAACAAATTCGATTATTAAGAATAAATTATAAGAAGGAACATATAACCAATTTAATGTCATACGCACTAATCGCCTATAATAACACAATTCACTCATCAACAAATTTTACACCCTTAGAATTAACCTTAGGACATTCAGATTAACGAAATCCTTATGACATACCCTACAACAAGGAAGTATATCAACAATATGCGAAAGACCACAAACAAAAAACTAAAAATAACTTATGACAAGGTAAAAGATAAATTAGAGAACGATAAGGAACGTATCACCACAATCCAAAACAATAATACCGACGCAAATAAATTTTCAATAGGACAAACCGTGTATGAGAAAAACTTTCAAAGCAAGCGACATAAAACGGCACCCAGAAATTTAGGACCATTCAAAATTAAGAAAATATCAGATAAAAATATAGCAGTAGTAGACAACGGCAAAATAACAAAGTACATTCATTTGAAAAACCTAAGACACCCTGTCATTTCAGATGGACAATCATCCCCTTACCGTCAACCTTCGCCCAGGTAGAACGGACAACCAAGTAATAATAGAAAATATAAAAAAGCAACCCCGGTATACTACCAATTAAATTAGGCAGTATGCAAAACCCAATTAACATTTGCAAAATTAAATACCCTACACTCTAGTATTATTGAACCAACCGATTTCTTAAAAGAATTAAAAGAATTAGATCACTTATAATTAACACTAAATTACCATTTGATGTAACAGAATCAAACATTCTAATATTTGAAAAGATAGCTATAGTAAAAGGCTACATTAAGAATAACGAAATAATATTTTTAATAAAAATCCCGATAGTAGAAAGTAACAATTATAATTATTATCATTTATTTGCTTTTCCAACGAAAGTTAATAGCACATACCAAGTTATCATACCCAAAACCAAATTCCTATCCCTAAATGAACTGAGATATGGTTATACAGACGAAAAATGTACTGAAGTAACACCAAACCAATACTTATGCCAATCAATGACGAGTCCAACCATTCAAGAAGACATCCCTTGTGAAGTACAACTATTAAAATTCTCAAATCATTACGAAAACTGTGAAGCCAAACAAGTGCAAATAAACAACATGAAAATTTAAAAAGTTACAGAAAACAAATGGATAGCCATTTTCCCAACAGAAGTAGTAGCAACCATCCACTGCAATCAAGATGAAAATAACCAAGCATTAATCCGAAGCAAATTAATTACCCTCAAGAAAGATTGTTATGTGAAATTGAAAGAAGAAGTAATCAGAGTTTATCAAGATCCCATAGCAACAAAGAAACTTGCAAACCTACCGAACTACAGTTCAAGATAGAACAACAAGAAGACGAAAAAATAGTCAAGAAACCTATGAAGCTAGAGCATCTAGACTTAGACGACCTCAACCACGCCATGAAATTAATGGAAAGTTACAAAGAACATGTAAGTGAACTCAAAACGCCAAAGTTACATTATGATAATATAAGCGTTTGGACAATTGTGTTAATCATTTTAATAATTTTTGTAATTATAAATGTATTTTACAAAATGTACCTTAGATATAAGAATGAAGGAAACAGTTCTAGATTTAAGGAAACAAAGAGAATTAAAGAAACGATAAGTATACCCTTAGAAACAATGAATTTTAAATGAAATTGAATAATGAATTTTATGTATTTAAAAATTAAGTAAAACCTTAATTTTTTATTTACGGTGGGAAGAGTTATGTATCCCCCAATTATCTATATATATATTGAATATATTGAATCTAATAGGAATTATTAGAAATTGTTAAATAAAGTATAAGTTTATTGCAACATTGTAATGCAAGGATAACCCAGAGAGGTTATCGACAGTTCATGAGAACGGACATGCAACTTTGCATCCAAGAGGGCAGTGATACTGCAGGTGGCAGGTCACAGGCGGTTAACATACCGCAATTACTTAGAAATAAGATTGTTACATTGTAATAAAGTGTACAATTAAGAGAAAAGCAGACATGAGATCTGCAAGTTCCCACAGCCGTGTGAGGGGCAGGTTATTATAAAAAGCCCGGAAGCTCAAGGCCCGGCAGTCAGTCTTCGAACTCCATACTTCGTTGTTCAAGCTACTCACCTTATTACAATTAATTAAATGTTTTTGAATCAAAGTTATTTTACAAGTTATTCAAAATTCCATTGTAATTTCTGTTTTAAGTTAAAATAAATTTGTTAAGTCTTCGGAATTGTTTTTAAAAACACCGCTCCAAAGGCCCGAACCTTAACTCGCGTAAGTAACCGAAACTCATTATCAGTGTTTCAATTTTCCCTGGTGATGGATTTTTTATTATCATCTAAGTAGGAAGCTAATTTTTTGATGCTAGATGCCATAAACCTGAATGAATCGATAAATCTAAAACTAACTTTCGTCGTTTTTACATATTTTGTAAAAGATATGTATTTTTCCTTATTTATTGGTAGAATGCTTAACGAACCTGAAAACCCTAACGCGATTTTTTTAATACTGAAATGCGAATCGTAGCCTGATAAGTTATGAAAAACTACTGGTATCATATAAAAATTATGATAATTGATGTTGCAATCTTGATGAGCCGCTCCTCGAAATTCACCTGTAAAGTGACAGTGATCGTGAACTCTAATATCATCTATACTAAAAGGTTCATTGCAAATTTGACAGTAAAGGGCAAATTTAAATGCTGACTTTTGTTCTTCTGTTGAAACGAATTTTTCTTGTGGAAACAAATAATTTTTTATATATGTAGCTGGCCTCACTCATGGGCGCTAGTGAAACGTATTTTCTTTTTATCAACTGCACGCCCCGCGTTGGGTGGCAGCGAAACAAATTTAACTGGGCCCTAACCGTTGCCGGTGCCATTGAAACATATTTTTTTTATATGTGCGGCGTCAGTGTTACAAATTTTCTAAATGGGCTCCAGTGAACAAAGTCTTCCCACATAACTAGGGGTCTATTCCTTGGGCAGAGATATGAGAAAGGGGGGGTAAGTCGAAATCTGTTTGTAGATCAAACTTAATCTAAACCAAATAGCCGCCACCAAGCTCTGACGCAACCACGACAACTGCACAGCATATCTCCAAGGGCAGACGTGGAGACCCAAAGAAAAAGAATCGCCCTCGCTGACAAAAACCCGTCCCAACAAAACAAGACGCAGCTCCTGCAAGAAATTGTAATAGTTAAATAAATAAAAAAGTGGAACACTATTTGTGTCCAGCAAAAATACATAAAAAGTAGTAAAAAGGTATTTCCAATATAAAGTTGGCATCAAAGTCCTACTCATAAGGATGTTAGCTTTATGTTATTAGATTTGTTCATACTTGATCAAAATAAAAATTTTTAATCTGGATCCAAATGTTTACTAAAAAAAATCTCTTTAAAATAATGTGACTTGTAACAACTTTATGTTCGTCTTAATTATTTTTAATCAAATACTTTACAGTATGACATGAACTTGTTATACAAATGGGGTTCCGACCTGTGCAGATCTGTTCAGGCAGATGACAAATTAATAAGTTCTAAAAATGTTAGCATTTGAGTTTTCTAAATTACATATGCAAGTTTTAATTTATATAAAGCTGATCACAAAAATAGACATGTTTACATATCTTGTACTAAAGCTGTTCGAAGCATTTGCCTTTAAAATTGACATCTGTCAGCAGTACAAAGCAGAAAAATATATGACGTCAGTAACACCTGTTGACGTTACCGACGATTTATAATGAGCCACGCGTGTTGTTTTCTTAAAACATCAAATCAGTGAACTTTAAGTTTACTACTGGTAAATCCAGCTTAGCACTTAGTTAAAACTTTTATTACGTACTTGTATTACGCATCAAAGCAAGTTAACGTGTTCCTAGTTTTGAAACACATAAAAAGAACTTATAGCTATCTACGAACCAAAACTGCATTTGTCGCATTGTAGCAAGGAAAGACGGGATCCTCGTTATTTCAAGCAACGATAACAGCGTTTGTAGTTTGAAACAAATTCATCCAAAACAACTTCTACAATGACTTCGTCCCACGTGTCGAATCAAATCCTGTTGCAATACATTCTGCAGCAGTTGTAATCTCGAAGTTGAATTACGCCGCCTTCCTAAGGTAGCATCTTTACAGTGTCCTTGTGTGTCTTAAAAGTTGCATCCTACTTGTCCTTGTGTGTCTTAAAAATTTGCATTCTAAGTGTCGTCTTCTAAAAGTCGCGCTAAATAAATTATCTCAAATTATACAAGTTAACAAAATGTATACGTTACCGACCGTTATTCGAAGATGTGTTCACTCATTGAAGTGGATTCGCAAATTGCCGGCCTGCAATCTAAGGTACATGTTGATGCTTCTACTACATATGGCCGACTATCTACAAACTAGCTCGGGCGGCCGAGGCGTCCGGAGGAGGGTAGTCAAACAGAGATGTGCTTGTAAATAGCTGTAGATGACACAGATATTTAACTATAAGTAGATTATTAAAGGACGATGCGGGCTTAACGTATTACTTTAGAAGTTGAATGCAAATTATTATTGTTGTTAATAAAATTGTTATATTATTCGTACAATTTTATGGAGGATTTATTATCGAAAATAAAATTGTTACACTGTTAAGGGATTCATAGCTTTTGGGTTACAGAAAATTTTATTCGTCGTTTGTGAAATCAGTTTCAATTGAGCAACAAACCATTCTATACAATCCTTTTCGCGATACAATTGAAATTTGGAATATTTATTATCATACGAGCATTTCAAATAGTACGCTACACTAAAGGGTATATGTCTTTGGTAACGGACTGTGTTTAATATTACCTCCAGCTCATTGCATGGTTCTAATATACTTTCGAGATCTGCATAAACTACAAATGATACCTTTTCTTGGTAGTGGAAATGTTTAAATATTAGATACTTTTCAGATTCTTCGGGTAATCTTATTGAGCAAGTATTCTGTTTTTCGCAATGATTCGAATGATGCTTAAGTAATGCTGCTGTACTATAATTATTTAAACATCTATAACAAAAATTTTTTTTATGGTGATGTGAAGACAACTGTTTTGCAAATAATTTTGACATATCCTTAATCCAAGTAAAATGAAAGTGATTCTCATTAGCACTTGTATCATTAATTAAAACTAACAGATTAATAGGTTTTATTTTTCATAAATTTTCACTTAAACAAAATGGCAGTATTTTAGTATTTTCTATGCAATATAAGTCAATTGCAAGATTGTTGAGCTTCTCAATTTTTTTATGTCTTTTAATGCAATTGGAAACTGAATTGAATTGTAGCTTAATACTGAATCAAAATGTGAATAGCTAGATATTCTATAAATGTTTTGTTTAGCAGGATGTAAAGCGGAAACCAAGGCCCAAAGGAAGCAATGCTGGTCGTTATTTATTACATTTACCACAGTTCGTTTTTTTTTGCCATAAAGTCCGGAACCGGAACAAACGTTGAACACCCTGCTTTAAGCCGATCATGATTGTTTTTATTTATCTTCAAGTGTAAAACTTCTTGGATTGCCCAACCTGAATCCTTTTCACTAAATTCTTCCAATCGCTTCGATATCTTGTCCAATACGTTCTCCTTATACCACTGCTTAAAATTAGTGTTTATATCGATGTGACGATTTGCAGAAGGAAACGTCTTCAAATCTATTTTACCAGTTGTAGGCTTAACAAAGTTAGCGGTCAATATTACATTAACTTTCAACATTGATTTTTTTTAAGCAAGCAACAATCTTGCGTCGAAAACTAGCGAAAGCCTTGTCTAAGAACACTAGAGGATCTTTATAACTTGAATTGGTAATAAGTCCCGTAATTATTCGACTTCCAAAACATGATTGTACATCATGCCAAATCAAATGCCGAATATGACTTCTAGAAAGCGTTGCATCAACATTTTTACCTTGGTATTCCAAAGAGCGTTTCAAGTGTTTCAATCGTACAAGGTAACTTTTAAGATGTGCCAAATTAGACTCCAGTCTACTAGGATTTTCCTGGCGATTGTCTTCGTATACTTTGTTTTTAATTGCAAGCTTTAATAAACTTATGTTTGTCTTTAAGTATGATCATGTGTCTCATAATTTCGTCAACTGATTTAATTAGATTCATACACTTTACTGTTAACTTTAAAATATCACTACTAACTTCGGCTACGGTTTCGGAATTCATGATGGTTGTACTTTACAATCACAACACTACTTAATAATTAATATATGTAGAGATTTATTGACTATTTATACATACATATATTTTCTGACGTAATCAAAACAACTGTAAAAGAATTAGCATACAAAATGTTATAATGCAAAGTTGCAATAATATTTATTTCTATGCAATCAAAATAATTGCATAGCGAATTGCTTTGGATGCAGTTGTTAAAATCATCTTTATTTACGTTTTGATTCAAGACGATTTTTAAGCATGAATGGTTTAATTCCCAAAGAATATTCAGCAGAAAAATTAACACTGAATTTATAATTTTCAACAAAACCAGTTTTAAATAAGCAAAGTATCTGATTTCGTTTTATTAACAGTTGCATCGCACGACCTTGTATACTTTCATTTATGCTTGGGTGTACGGAAAATATGCTTGCAGTACAGTAGTAGTATTCTTACACGACTTTTCATTTATGCTCGTGTGTACGAAAAATATGCTTGCAATACAGTACTATTCTTATTTTATGGTTACCTATAAAATTAGACATTTTTGAATTTTTTTCAGAAAAAATAAAGCAAATTTGAAATATCTTGCATTTTTGTGGAAAACATTCTGAACGGGTAGGGGAATGGAAGGACACTAGGCTGAAATCGACGACATTCGGGAAATAATAGATTGATCTTGCGCGATAGGTGTGTTCACAAATGTATAATGAACTCGCGAAGTAATTTTTGAATTCGTAAAATTACCAAGATAACAATTGCTTTATATTAAATAATGAAATGTATAAAATGCTATATGTAAGCATTAAATATATGGTAATGAAAAATAAACTTAGTGTCTTATATCAATGAAAATTGATACTTCCTATGTAAACTGAAGACGCTAGTTTAAATATATAACTTAGTATGTAAAATGTAAGCTACAAATACAGGGCGATGCAACATAAAAGGTGTTACATGCTAATAAAGGATTAAAAGAATTTTAGCGTAAAGTAGAAACGTTAGAACTATAGGCTACATTGAAGAATAAATCGACCACAAAACACTATAATTAAAAAAGTTGAGCATTAAGGTGAATATTCGGAGATGAAAAGTATGAAAAACTTTAATTTGAACTACTGTGTAAAATCCTCCGCGGCGAATCGGTGTTGAGGTTTTTCTTTTTTTTTTCTACCACTAGTTAGTTAGCACGGTATTCTTTCTTCCTTTTTTTTTGTTGTGAAAATCGGTGCGGACTACCTACGTTGCTTTTGTTGCTCCTTACTTGTCCGCACGTTATACCCAAACAAGCCGTTGCTGCCAAAATGACAACTGAGCAAGACGCAGGAGGTTGGAGAAGTACCGAGGAAGCTGAAGAAGGTTGAAGTAAGACGGGGGATGACTGAGGGCGGACGGTGGTTTGGGATGAGTGAGGAAGGCGGAGGAGGATAGCGTAAGAGGAAGAAGACGGAGGAAAAAGAAAACGTAGGAGGAGAAGGAGGTCGGGGACAGAGGAGGACAGAGGAAAAGAAAGACGTAAGAGGGAGAGGACGGAAGTAGAGGAGGAAAACGAACCAGGAGGACTGAGGAGAAAAAAAAGTGGTGGTGGATATAAAAGTGGTAGGGGTGGTTATATGCTGCCTGGAAATGCCCTATTCGAATGCATTTTACAAACAAATCAGGAAATTGATATTCCTAAGATTTCAGTATATAAAAATCCTCAAAAGCTAATGCATATAACTTTTTTTTGTTTTCTCTCTAAGAAAGTTAACAAACTTCTTGGAGGTAACTTAAGAACAGTGAAACATGGAAATCACCATGCTGCTCGGCTTGTTAAGAGTTTTTATTCAGCTCATTTCGCTGTGACCATAAAATATAGTGGGTTTAAATGAAGCAAACTCTCATGACAATACTACAAAACCGACTGCAACATAAACAACTTGGATCGATTCACTTCCGAACCATCACTGCCACTGGATTACCTCCAATAGCACATACTGCCAACAAGCATGCCAGCACTAGAAACATTCCGTCATCAGTCCGCTTTATTTTTTATCAATCAAGGATCGCCTATACGCAAGCGTCCGCCCATCAGTCTGTATGAACATCCGACCTAAATACCGCCACGAGATGACGCATCTTATTCAGCGTAACTCGGATGGACATTTTCACCTATATGGCACCTATCTTAGGAACACATCATAAAGCCTTAGCATCCAATTAATCAACAAAAAAAACACATTTCTGATACCATAACTTTACAAACTAACGTACATATTACTTTCACTTCCAGTGTTAAAGACATTTGCAATTTAATTGCGCACACGAAAGCATTTGTAAATATATTCTTTGGGCGTTTTATGCCTTTAACGTTACATAAGTTCATATTAATATTGTTTTAACTTGTAAATAAATACATGTTATCTCTGCTACCAAAAAATATTACGAGGTAACGACCTCAAACAACCAGAATACCAGATCACCTATGAAAAAGATCGTAAAAGGCAACGCAATAAAGACAGACAAAATGGTTATTTTAAATAGGATAACGCATTTCCGCATTATTATTTCGAGGTACGGCAGCATCTAGAAAATGGGATTTCCAAAAAATGTTTACGACGTAGAGGTACAATAGAGTAACCACTGCGCTATCCTAGTTATATCCTAATGGAATTTTTCTTCGGGATCATTTGACTGCTATTGTATTCAAATCTCCAGTACAGTTGTTATATGATTATTTGCTAATATAGGTGTTTAACTCCCGATATTTTTCAACGAGTCTAAACAGAATTTGAAAACAGATTTTACCATTGCTTAAACGTGAATATTTTTTTAATAATTTTTTTAATAAAAGTGTTAATTCATTGTAAATAAATTTTTATTTATTTTTCAACTTTAAAGTGAACATCTCAGACTTTTTAATGTACTCTATTACTGTATTCACTTGAGAAGACATAGAGAAATTAGCTTCTTCATAGTCTGTTTAAAAAATACAGGGTGTAATTTAAAATTTTAAAGTGAAGGTGGTTGAGGGCGACTGAAGGACTATATTGGCAAATGTTTTTCTTATTTCACCATTAGGTGATGGGTAGATTACAAAAGAAATTTATATGTACTATGATTGTATTCAAGAGATCGAAACCTATTATTTTACAAATTATTTCCTTTGGGCCTCCTTGAAGTTGGGTTCTCGCGCTGTATGGAGGGGGGGATGTACCTTATCATCATTTTGTTTTCGACCTTACTTAAGGTCGGTTTGATGCAGCTCTAACTTCTTTTCTATTCTGTGCTAAGTCTAAAAAGTTCTACATATCCTTCACAATCTAAATTTCTAATAATTTGACTAAAAGGAAATGAAATATTACCTGGTTATCCACTCCAAAAAGGAAAAGTGTTAAATTATATGTTTTGGTAAGGCTTAAGCAATGAATCGCTGCTAACATGCCAGACCGCTAACTAATTGTGAGTTATGTCATAGTGACGTTTATTAAATTATATGTTATGGTAAGGCTTAAGTAACAAATCGCTACCAACATGCCCAGACCGCCAACTAATTATGAGTTGTCATGGAGACGTTTATTAAGTTATATGTTATGGTAAGGCTTAAGCAGCGAATCGCTGCCAACATGCCAAACTGTTAACTAATTGTGAGTTATGTCATGGTGACATTCAATTAACTGATTTTTATTTATTTATTGTTTTTGTTTTGTTTTCAAACCTACTTAAGGTCGGTTTGACGCAGCTTTAAATTCTTTCCTATTCTGAGCTAGTCTAAAAAGGTCTTCATACCCTTCACAGCCTAAATCTCTAATAATTTGACTAATAATACTTTGTCTAGGCATTCTTACTCTATTTTTATTTGGTAGTCTATAATCTAAGACCTTCTATAAACTTTCTCATTTGTTACTGTATCTGTCCAACTAATCTTTAACATTCTCCTATAACACCAAGTTTCAAAAGCTTTTTCTTATCTACCTCATTAATTGTCCAAGTCTGACTACAGTATAATAGAAGGCTCCATACGTACGACTTTAAGAAACTTTTTCTATTATCTAAACTAATACTATTAGCTATTAGTAAGTTGTCTTTTTTAGAAACATTTTTCTAGCTTGAGCTATTCTAGCTACTATATCCCTTCTGCTGCGTCCGCCTTTTGTAATTATACTACCTAAATAGCAAAATTCATCTACTTTCTCTAACTCGGTATTACCTATTTTTAATTTTGGTTTAGAACTAGGCTATTACTGACCTGCCATTATCTTTGTCTTTCCTGAGTTAATTCTCATACTATACTTACTCTGTAGTATCTCATCTATAACATTTAATAATTCTCCT
The DNA here is from genome assembly GCA_036346225.1 of Platerodrilus igneus. Classification (NCBI taxonomy): domain Eukaryota; kingdom Metazoa; phylum Arthropoda; class Insecta; order Coleoptera; family Lycidae; genus Platerodrilus; species Platerodrilus igneus. The sequence continues at coordinate 3,147,490 of JARFIW010000020.1, forward strand.
AACAGTTTTCTAGACTCTGCTATAATGACTATATCATGTGCAAAACGCAACATGTCTATTTTCTGTCCCTGTACACTAATACCTATCTCTTTTCTCTCTCTAGTTAAGTTTAAAGCTTCCTCAATATAAACATTAAAAATCAAGGGAGATAGTATACAGCCCTGTCTAACACCATTTCTAATCTTAGCTTCCTTTTCTATTTCATCAAATTTAATTACTACGCTTTGGTTTTTACATAGATTGTAAATGATATTTCTATCCCTATGAGAAATTCCTATTTTTCGCAAAACCCTAAACACAACAATCCAATTAAGCCTATCAAATGCTTTTTCTAAATTCACAAACGCGAAATGAGTCTTTTTATTCTTTTGTAACCTTTTTTCGATAATTACCCAAATCATTAGTATCGGTTCTCTAGTCCCTCTGTCTTTACGAAAACCATATTGGTCAATATTGGTCCATATTCTCAGTCAAAGCTTCTACTCTATTTTTAATTATTATCCTTAGTATTTTGGAAGCGTGGGAAGTTAAACTAACTGTTCTAAAATTCTCACTCCTATCAGCTCCTGACTTTTTTTGGGATTGGGATAATAATATTTTTTTCGAAATCTATTGGGACCTCACCTGTGTCATATATTACTTTTACTAGTTCATATAATCTGTCTAAAGTTTTCTGACTTGCATATTTTATTAATTTTGCGGGTACATCGTTTATCCCTGGCGCTTTATTTAGTTTAAGATCCCTAACTGCTCTATCAAATTTCCCTCTTAATATTGAGAACCCTATTTCTACATTCTCTTCTTTGTTGTTCTCTAACTCATCCATATCGTCTCCCTTATATAAATCTTCTAAATATCTTTTCCATCTATCTGCTACCTCAACTTTATTTATTAGAAGTTCATTATTCTCGTTTTTAATACCATTATATTTTTTCCTATCTTCGCCGAAAAACTTTTAACTGCCTCGTAAGCCCTGCCTGTCTTACCTACTCTCAAATCATCTTGTATTCCTTTGCAATTCTCCTCCATCTATTTATTTCTAGCTTTTCTACGTGTACTAACTTATTTCTAACTCTATTACATTTTTGCTTACTATCACTATCCAATTCTCTGAAAGATTTAAGCTTTCTTCTATTCTCTATTAAATCTAATATCTCCTTAGTTACCCAGGGTTTTCTCGCTTCTATTTTTTTCTTATCTATAGTCTGTGTTGCTGTATTATGTACAGCCCTTTTTATTTCTTTCCATCTATTTTGTACGTTCCCACTTATAACTATCTCTTTGATCTTATTATCTAATACCTGTTTATATTTCATTTTTACCTCATTATCATTAAGCTTACCTAGATCCCATCTCTCTCTTTTAACCTTTCTCAATTTTTTTAATTTTAGCTTACACTTCATTTTAACCAAGTTATGATCGCCATCTGTGTACCATACGCCACTATTTCTTTCATAACGTAAATGCAATGCCATGTTTTGAGCTACCATCAACAAGTGACTGCCTGGATTACACTACCACAAAAACATTTTCTTCAAAATTTTAGGAACTGTGCACGAAAAAGTTATTAAGTGTGGATTTTGTATTGGCCTTAAAACTCACTCTTTTAAACTGATGTAGAAAATATCCATTTCGAATGGACCTGCACCTTGCTGAAGTTCTAGATTACTAGAACAGATGAAATGGCTTGCGTGTTCTAATGAGCTAAAAAGCCAAACTACAGGTCCAACCAAAGTAGTAGGGTCGTTAGTGAGGAACCAGACTAAGACAGGTTCCCGAAAGAGGGCAGCGGCTCTTTCGGTACTTAGATTGGCAGAGACCATAGGGGTCGGTATTGCAGTTTAAGACACACTACTGCGATGTGGAAGGCAACGGGAAACCGCCACATTACCTCCCAAGTACGCAGCGTACCTGAATTATAATAAAATGATGGCATTCTCTGGGTAAAAGATTTCGGAGTTCAAATAGTTCCCCATTCGGATCTCCGGGAGGGGATTACTTCAAAGGATGCGATCGAAAGTTAAAAATAAGAGTCGGGAACATTTTGCGGGTCGGAGTGTGGAATGTTAGAAGTATAAAGCAAGTAGGTAAGCTAGAGAACCTAAAAATCGAATTGAATAGGGGCGGGGAATTTTTGGAGTGGAGACTTCAGGGTAATTCATACAGGAGCAGAAGAAGGAAATTTGGGTGTGGGGATAGTTATGCGGAAAAAGATAGGATACTGTGTAGAAAATTACTTACAAAAGAACAAAGAGTACTCATGGTTATATTAAAATCTAAACCGGTAAACACAGTAATAATATAAGTATACATGCCCACCTCTAGCTACAGCAACGAAGAGGTAGAAGCGATCTACAAACATATCGAAGACATATTAAGATACGTAAAAGGACACAAAAATTTAATAATTACGGGGGATTTTAATGCAGTGATAGGTGAGGGTAGGGAAAGGGCGGTAGTAGGTTTATTTGGTTTAGGCACGAGAAACGACAGGGGAAATAGGCTAGTAGAATTTTGCGACAAGAACAATTTAATCATCACAAACACGTTATTTCAACATCATGCTAGAAGACGATATACATGGAAGATGCCAGGAGATATAGGAAGATATCAAATAGATTACATTCTTGTTAGACAACGGTTTAAGAATCAAGTAAAAGACTGTAGAAACTACCCGGAAGCAGATATAGACACTGACCACAACATTGTAATTATGAATGCCGCACTTAAATTTAAAAATTTGAAAAAAAAAGAAACGGAAAAAGGTACTTGAACTTAAAGAAACTAAAAGATAAAGATATTCAAGAAAGATTCGAAAAAAGTCAAATAAATTGTTCAAAGATATCGGGAAAATATTTGATACTAAGGAAGTAGAAACAGAATGGAATAACATTAAATCCAGCCTAGACATGGCGGCCAGAGATATTTTGGGGTATACACAAAAGAAAATAAGAAACCATGGATAACAAAAGATATCGTGAATTTAATAGAAGAAAGACGAAAATACAAAAATAAATCAGACGAAACAAGAAAACAGAGATACAAAGCCATAAAATGGGAAATTATTCGCAAATGCAGGAAAACTAAAGAACAATGGATTGATGAAAAGTGCAGAAAGGTACAAACTAAGATGGAAGTAGGAAAGACAGACGAAGCATACAAACTAATTCGAATCAATTTTAGGGATATAAAACCGTATAGCAAAAATATAGAGACGCGGAAGGAAACGTCATTATAGAAAATGTAGAGAAAGTGGGTAGATGGCAAGAATATATAGGGAATTTATATGCAGGAGAGGAACTAACTGCATTAGAACAGGAATCAGATATTGAAAATAATGACTTGGGATATCCTTTACTTAGAGATGAGATTGAATTAGCATTAAAGGGCCTGAAAAATGGTAAAGCGTCGAGTACAGATAAGGTCCAAGCAAAAACTTTAAAAGCCGCTGGACAAGCAGTAACAGAACGTCTCTTCCAACTTGTTAGCTATATGTATGAGACAGGAGAGATACCCAAAGATTTCGGATGTAACATAGTAACTATACCAAAAAAGAAAAACGCGGATAGATGTGAATACTTGCGAACAATAAGTTTGACAGCACACGTGTCAAACTAGAATTGTACAAAGACGAATGCAAAAACGAGGTGAAGAGATAATAGACGAAGATCAATTTGAATTTAGGCGAAACAGGGGAACGCGGGAGACTATTTAGCTATGAGAGTGATAATGGAGAAAACAATAGAAAAAAGGAAAAGCATGTATATATCGTGCATTTATATTTCCAATGCTCCACCAGAAGGTACTACATTGGCTAGGAAGCGAGTTTTTTGTTGCCTGGAAATTTTAGAATTTTGCCGAACCCTTGCCGTTCCAGGCAAGGTAGCGATTTTTAACGTGCGTGACAACACTCACACACGGGACCTCCATTTAACCTCTCATCCGAACGAGGGCGTAATTTTTGTGAAAAATGCTCACCTGTCATTTTTCAAGGAGTCGGCCGTGTCGGGATTTGAACCCAGGGCCTTGGGATCCGTAGTCTTACGCTTACTACATTGATCCACGGCGATGCCTAGCATGTATATATCGTTTGTAGATCTGGAAAAAGCGTTCGACAATGTAAAATGGAGAAAAATGTTCGAAATACTAAAAAATATTGGAATTAGCTTTAGGGATAGACGAATAGTACATAGCTTATACAAAGAGCAAACAGCAGTAATAGAATTAGAGCAGGAACGTAGAGAAGTAAATATTAGGAAAGGGGTGAGACAGGGATGTGCCCTATCCCCATTAATTTTTAACTTGTACATTGAAGAGGCAATAAATACTGTCAAATGCAGGAAAACATTTGGAATTACTATGCAGAGACAAAAAATTGATATGCTTAGATTTGCAAATGATATAGCGGTATTAGCGTCTAGCAAGGAAGAGTTAGAAGCTGCTTTTAATGAAATGGAAACGGTTCTAACAGAGAAATATGGTATGAAAATTAACAAAACTAAAACTAAAGTACTAGTATGCAAAGGAGGGGAAAATAAATCAAAAAGAAAAATACCAATATGTAACACGAACTTACAAGAGGTTAAGGATTTCAGCTATTTAGGAAGCCAAATAACGCAAGATGGGAAAAGCACAAAAGATATAAAACAAAGATTAGCACAAGGCCGTACTACATTTAATAAGAAAAGTAACTACTGTGTTCAAAGACAACAAACATAGAAATAAGGAAAAGATTGCTTAAAACATGTGTGGAACACAGCACTGTACGGCTGTGAAGTCTGGACAGTAGGAGAAGCGGACAAGAAAAAGGTAGAAGCCTTAGAAATGTGGTGCTACAGACATATGATGAAGATATCATGGACAGACAAAGTTAAGAACGAAGAGGTACCAAAAATGGTAGGGGAAGAAAGAAATATGTGGAAAACGGTAAAAAATAATAGAGATAGGATGATAGGTCACATACTACGGCATGACGAAATCGTGTGGAATATATTAGAAGCAGAGATAAGAAAAAGGAAAAGAAGAGGTAGACCTATGTTAGACTACTGCACACAGATGTAGTCTGTAGGAGCTTCATGGAGATGTGTAGGCTAGCTCAGAAAATAAATCTATGGAGGTACGCATCTAACCAGTCCCAAGATGGATAAATTAATGAGGTAAAAAGCAACTGTACTTAAACATGATGATTATTATAAGCAACTGCAAGAATTTATTGGGCAATATTCTCGAATAATGTTAATTGTGTGAAATGATTTACTGGAAAACTATTATTTCGACAAATATCTAACTGTTGGGGGATCTTGGCAGCCACAGGCTGCTTAACTCCCTTCATTGAATCTCGGTGAAATAGGGCATACAATTAGAAAACAATAGAAGAGGAACCAAGCTGTATACATGCTGTGTGAGAATTTCAGGGAACTGTGTAGGCTAGCTCAGAATATAAATAAGTGCAGGTACGTGTCCAACCAGTTTTGAGACGGAAAACCTAATGACGAAAAAATAAGTGCCGATAAATCTGATGATTATTATAAACAACTACAGGTATTGGTTGTGAAATATCTACAACTAATGTTGACTGTGCTAAATGATATATTAAAAACAAGTATTAAATCGGTAAATATTTAAGTGCTGGGGAAACTTGGCAGCCACAGGCTGTTTACCCCCCTTTACAACCACTGAATGAAATAGGGTTTATAATTGTAAAACAATAGAAGGGGACCGAACTGCATCTAACAAGAAAGAACAGCGTTTATGATCAAAGATAACAAACATAGAAACAAGAAGAAAAATGTTGAAAGCATATGTGTGGAGTACAGCACAGTATGCCTATGAAATACGGGCAGTCTGAGAAGCAGACAGAAAAACGGTAGTAGCTTTTTGGAATGTTGTGCTACAGATGTATGAGGATGATAGCATGGACAAACAAAGTTAATAACAAATAGGTTATAGAAATAGTAAAAGAATAAAGATATCTCTGGAAAACAAAAAAAAATAGTCAAAATAAAGGGGAAGTATACGTTCTAAGACATTTTTGGGGAATAGTGCAGAATATATTACAAGCAGAGATGGAAAAAAAGAGGTAGAGGTAGCCCTAGATTAGACTATTGCACATCTATAGTGAAAGTACAGACTGTGGAAATTTCAGGGTAGGTTAGCACAGAATAGGAATCAATGAGAGTACACGTCTAACCAGTTCCAGGACTGGAGACCTAATGATGATGTTGATAATTAAGCTCTGCAGATATTGTGCTTGCACCATTATATGCCTGGCGTCTACAATTAGTTATATTTAATACTATGTTCGGTAAATTCTTCATAATAAGTAAAGAGAAATCATTAGCCCCAAAACAGAGTAAAATTTCAAAAGTGATAATTCTTTCTTAAACAAAACCTTTATGAACATAACGGATAAAGATAGCTAGCCAATTTTTCTTACATCTATGGCAGAATCTACTATAATATTGAAGTAAATAGATTCTCTTACTTCATTTACAATAAGCGACAATGTGTCCTTGGTCAGAGCATTTATAAATTCTTCTTAAATTCTGTGGCTTAAATAAATTTCGTTGCAATCGCAACTCGTATTTAAGAGATATTCAATATCTGAAAGGCATTTACTCAAAAATTTGATCAATTCTAAGTAATTGCCTATATTAACTGATTCTACAGCAGTACCGACTTCTCGATGTGTCCTGTGAATGGTAGATTTTATTTTGCCAAAAACAAAATGCAATCAATAAGAATATTAACTATTCAACAAGTTAGTGCTCTTTTGTTTTCACTTTTTTTTGATAACTGCTAAATGATTGTTGTATGTGTTTTCAATTGAAATCGAGTTAGAGACATTTTGTAATAAAGCTCTTTATGAAAATCGGAATATTTATAAAGCAACATTTTTTCAAAACCTTTTTTAAAATTCTGAAATCCGCGTGAGGTGTTTGATGAATCGAATAAGTAATCTTTGTGAGGATTATTTGTAAACAATCAGCAGCTATCACAAAAGCATTTGATAGCTCTAAGTTTTGAGGATTTTCGCATTTTTCTTTTTAAAATACCAACTATGAACAAAACGGTCTTTTTAAGTTGTTTCTATTACTATCCAAGTCTGTACCAAAATTAAGATGTAAATTATCTATACCTGGTTAACAAACCCTACACCTAAAATATCTTGTGCTAGATGTAGAGATAGATTAATGTTTTAGAATAAATAAGGGTCAGTGAAGTTTCTATGTCAGTACTAAATTCAGTCCCTGCAAACATACTTAATTCTATAGTTGTTGCGTCATCATCGAACATTTATTGGAGTTGGTGACAACGAATACTATTTGTGCGGGTATCCTGCAGTTTAGTGAAACATTTATACCGACAGTAAAGGTGCGTGAACACAGTCGCATTCGAACCCTTGCAGAAGACGGTTATATGAGAGCTTTTGAAAGCGACACCGACACCCAATCGTGCGTGTTACTGGTTGTCAGTCAAACCTTTTGTGTGTGAACCTTTATTGCCCACAGCGGCACAGGCTTTAAGGTATTTATACCCTTCATTAAGTAGTTTGGTGTAGTTGTTTTTAGTTATTACATAACCGCTCCACCGCCATTAGTATTGCTACAAAAAGCAATTGGTCCTTCCCTATAATTAGCATATTTATATCACTCCTTTATCATCCCAATAAGCCATTGGTCCTTAATACGATCCGCATTCACTACTTCTATGGTATACGCATGTCCTAAATTAAATATCATTTTGCACGCCAGCGAGCTTTTAAGTAATTATTTTAGCTTTAAATTTGTGTTTAAGCTCCATATTTAGCGGGTTAAAATATGTACAATATTAGCTACATACTTTCGTTAGACTAAATTAAGTGATTTCGCCGTAATTAAACCAGCGTTTAATTACAAACAAATCCTTAATATAAAATTTGTTAATTTGCACTAAAAGCCATTGCGCGTTTTTAGTTTTCACATACAACCCTTTCAGTCGTTTTACAACGTAAAATATTGAATACATCTGCAAAGAGAATAAAGTTGTAAATCTGAACGCTTCTTGCAAACACGTTAAGCCGCATGTTCCTGTGATCTTTTGATGGTAAAGCCGCCCGTGTTGTAAGCTGTAAATCTTATCTAAACGCTTTGTTTGACAAACCGTTAGGTTTTCGACGTCTAGCATTAAAGACCCAATTGCAGGCTAATAGTCATAAAACGTGATTTATTGGTTTATACGCTATCTTACCTTTTCGTGCCTTGAACAACTCATAATATTTTAATATTTCTCAGCGCACATCTTGAGCTTTACCGTTTTACAGCATTTTTATAGTGTAGGCCTTTCAGAATCTTTCAAAATGGCTCCCAAGAAAATACAGGTAGCCGAACTCGGATTACTGAAAATACGCATTATGGAAATGTTGGAATTGGGTAACTCTATACAAAGTGACCCAACTTTAAAAACGTTGTTCCTTATTCAAACAAGGGGAGTAAATGACCTTTACAGAGATTTCAATACGATTTTAGTTGCTGTCTTGGCGTCCTGTGACGAGGCAGAATTATTAAATTACAACGCTTTACGGAAGGAAGTAGATTCCGCTTATTATTGCATACTGCTGCATCTCGAAACGATGCAAGAAATGAAAGCACCACAAATCATTGAAAATGCTCCAAGCAGCACAGGATCAAAATTGTTACCGTTAAAGCTCCAACATTTCAATAATGAGGTAACTGATTTCTCATCCTTTATCGATTTATTTGACAGTCTGGTCTATAATAACTCGTCGCTGTCCAATATCGAAAAATTAAATTACCTTATCAGTTGCTGTAGCGGGGAGTCTTTGAAAATCATTAAATCGGTACCCATTTCGGGAGATAATTTTATCATTTCCTATAACGCCTTGCGTGAGGGATTTAGCAATCCGCGTTTATTGGCAACTTTGCATTGGAAAGCTATGGAAGACTTTCCACCTTTAAAATCAGAAGACCCTAAGAAACTTAGGGCACTTATTGATTGTTTTTCAGAGAACCTTGCTGTTCTAACTAACTTAAAGTTTCCCACGGAACATTGGAACTTTATTCTGGTCGATTGTCTTTAGAAAAACTCGATCCGTTCACTAGAAAACGCTTCGAACTCCAATCGGATCCGAAGCAAATACCCAATTTCGATGATTTGAGATATTTTTAACTCAACAATGTGCAGCGTTGAAACCTTTTCTTCAACCGCACCTGTTTCTTATTCGACGACTGTCCATACATCTCACACATCAGTGCCTAAGAAATCCTCAGCGTTTCAATTTAAACCAAGAGTTTCTTCTAACGTAGTTTCACTGGATACACCAAGTAGCTCCAGTGACTCAAATAATTCATTTTCGCACCATTGTCCTTCTTGCAAAGGCAATCACTTAATTTACAGATGTCAATCGTTTCTAAAGAAAACTCCGACAGAACGTTTCGACATTGTCAAACGCTTACGCCTTTGTTTAAATTGCTTACGAACAGACCATGCGTCCATGCAATGCAAATCTTATAATTCCTGTCGAACTTGCGCCAAGCCGCATCATACCTTGCTACATTTTGAACCGCAACCTGCTTCTAGCCGTTCAGCTGAATCGACCCTACACACATGCATAAAAATGCCAATAGGACGCAGTCAGCCTCCTATTCCGGCAAATGTTTTGTCTTCACAAACGAATTCAAATCTTGGGGTTACTGTCTTACTCTCCACTGCTGTTGTGGAAGTTCAAGATCGTTCTGGTAGATACAAACCGATCAGGGTACTCTTAGATTCTGGCTCTCAAGCTAGCTTTATTCGAGACGATTGCGTGAGCAAACTTTGGCTTCCACGCATACGTTCTCAAGTTCCGATTTATGGACTTGGGCAGACAACTTCAGCAGTCAATAGGGTGCCGTCAGCTGCACCATTCGCTCTATGTTAGACTCTGAAAATCTCTAGAAGTCACAACTTTTGTGCTTTCGTCAATATCTGGCAAATTACCTAGCGTTGAAGTTCCTAATAATTGGGAACACTTATGCGGCCTGCACTTTGCAGATCCGACCTGGAACTCTCCAGGAACCATTGACATGCTCCTCGGAGCAGATGTTTATCCGTTCATCATCAATGGCGGTGTTATACATGGCAAATTTCTTCAGCCTGCCGCCATAAATACAATTTTGGTTGGACTATTATTGGTCCCACAAAAGCTTGCAGTCTGATACTGTCCAAGAATTTTTTTCTTCTGTAGAAGATCCTATCGACCAGACCCTAAGGCGGTTTTGGGAGATAGAAGAGTTGCCATCCAAGCCTTATACTTCTCCAGAAGAAGAAAAAGCAGATTTGATTTTTGAAAACACGTTTTCTCGTGACCCTAGCGGTCGTTTTATTGTTGCGTTACCGTTCAACGATACTTTGCCCGTTTTTGATAATTGCTTTGAGATGGCTAAAAAAAGACTATTTTCGTTGGAGCGCAAATTGCATGCTCAACCGGAGCTACGCGCCCAATACAACAATTTCATGCAGGACTATCTTGATGCGGGTCATATGGCATTACTCGATTCTCCGCCCGTTGGGAACGATAATTATTTTTTACCCCATCACCCTGTGTTTAAAGAGGAAGGTCATACTTCTAAAATTCGTGTGGTTTTTGACGCCTCTGCAAAGGCTAAAAACAACGTGTCACTTAATGACACTCAATTGGCTGGACCTAGTCTCCAAAATGACATTTCGTCAATCTTACTTAAATTTCGCTCTCATCGTTTCGTTTTTACTTGTGATGTTCGCCAAATGTATCGACAAATTTTGGTTACCGAAGAACATCGAAAGTTTCAGTTAATTGTTTGGCGGTTCTCCGCAGAAGAACCCATTCAGACTTATCAGCTTAATACAGTGACCTATGGTATTAAGTCATTGCCTTATCTAGCATTAAAACTCTTCAGCAATTAGCCATTGACGAAGGCAAAGGTTTCCGTTAGCCGCTGAGGCTATACGGTCAAATCTATATATTGATGATTTTGTCGCCGGTGCAGATTCTATACAATCGGCCCGCGAAATTAAAGATCAACTCATCCGACTTTTACATTTGGCTGGTTTTGAACTTCGAAAATAGAGTTCTAATTCAGTTTCTATTTTGGAAGGCATTCCGTCAGATTTTGCCAATATACTTCACTCGATTTCGATTCTGACGAATCAATAAAAATATTAGGTCTTCAATGGTCACCTACAGAAGATATTTTCTCATTTCGGGTTAAACCATTAAACCCAATATGTACAAAGCGCAACATACTTTCGCAAGTTGCCAGAATATATGATCCATTAGGATTTTTAGCCCCACTAACACTTTTTGCAAAACGCCTAATCCAGCATCTGTGGATGTTAGGTTTAAATTGGGATGACATCCCACCAGCAGACATTTCGTCTCAATGGCAGCAGTATCAAGAAGAATTGCCGTTATTATCGTCACTAAAGTTACCACGTTGTTTACCTCCTTCGGATCCTTTTACTTGTCATTTGCATGGGTTTTGCGATGCTAGCGAGGTAGGGTATGCAGCGGTAGTGTATTTCCAGTTCATAAATCAAACTACTGGAGAAATAACTGTACAATTTGTAACCGCTAAAACAAAAGTAGCTCCAATTAAGCGCATTTCAATTCCACGTTTGGAATTATGTGCCGCCGTGTTATTAACCGATTTACTTTCTTTTACCATTCGGTCTTATCAAGGCTTGATTGAAATCTTCGATGTTTCAGCGTGGAGTGATTCTACGGTCGCTCTCACTTGGATACGTTCTCCACCTTTTCGTTGGAAAACTTTTGTGGCAAACCGTGTTAGCCACATTCAAGAAATCATTGCACCTAGCCGATGGTTTTATATTAAATCTTCGCATAATCCGGCTGATCCTGCATCTCGGGGATTAATGCCAAGCGCGGTTATTTCATGTTTGCTATGGTGGGCGGGGCCTGAATGGCTTCACTACCCTAGTGACTCGTGGCCGCCTCAACCAACATTGTCAACCTCAGTTGCTGAGGTAACTACGGAAAAGAAGATCCTAACATTTGTCGCTCAAACAGATCCAAACGTCATTGACATTTTACTAAGTCGCTTTTCATCGTTATATAAAATCCAAGGCATCGTGGCTTACATTTATAGATTTTCTAAACCCATGACTCAACGTCATGCGGGTCCCTTAACAGACATTGAATTACACAATGCTCTCATGATTATCGTTCGGCATGTACAAAGTGTTACATTTTCAAAGGAAATAGCTTCGATCAAGGCAAACCGTAAATTACCTAAAAGCTTGCGAAAACTTTCTCCATTTGTTGATCCAAAAAATATCTTAAGAGTAGGTGGGCGCTTGACACATTCTTCGCTTTCCTATTTTGAAAAGTTTCCTGCGTTATTGCCTCAGCGGCACCGATTAACCGAACTTGTCATTCGGTCAACTCATGAAAGGTATTACCATCCCGGTGTTAATTACCACAGCGTATCTTATCCAACAGAATTTCTGGATCCTTTCTATTAAAAATTCAATCAGAAATTATTTATCATCATGTCATAGATGTTTTCGTACCAAACCGGTCCTGGTAACTCCTCCTATGGGAGACCTACCGGCAGCACGTATTACCCAAATCAAACCGTTCAGTATTGTTGGTGTTGATTTTGCTGGCCCTCTTTTAATAAAGGCTAACCGCCTGCGAGGCTCTAAAACTCTTAAGGCCTATATTTGTATTTTTGTTTGTTTTGCCACTAAGGCAGCACATATTGAACTTGTTTCGGATTTGTTGGCAGACGCGTTTCTTGCCGCTTTGCGACGATTTATAGCACGTCGAGGACGCTGTTCTCAAATATTTAGTGATTGCGGTACTAATTTTGTAGGTGCCTATCGTCAGCTTATGAGTTATCTGCATAGTGCAGTAACCTCAGAAAAGATAAAGTGGTCGTTTAATCCACCTAGCGCCCCTTACTTCGGTGGCTTGTGGGAAAGCGGTGTTAAGTCGGTAAAGACACACCTAGCTCGCGTAATCGGCGAACAAAAACTTACCTTTGAGGAACTTTGCACAGTTCTTACACAAATTGAATCTGTTCTAAATTCAAGGCCACTCTGCGCTTTGAGTTCGGATCCAAATGACTTGCGTTGCCTAACACCAGGTCATTTCCTAACTATGGAGCCTCTGTCTGCACCACCAGATGAGGACCATTCAACCAACGTTTTACCATTAAAGAGCAGGTGGAAACTCCTGCAAAAACTCCATCAATATTTTTGGGCTCGCTGGAGCCATGAGTACTTACATACTCTGAATCAAAAGGTTAAATGGCACTCTAAGGTAGGTGTCCGACAAGTTGAAAAGGACTCTATTGTCCTCATCAAGGACGACCAGCTTTCTCCACTTCAATGGAAGTTTGGTCGTATTATTAATACCTTTCCCGGTGCGGACGGTATTATACGTGTCGCGGAGATCAAAACTGCACATGGCACATTAAAACGACCTTTGGTCAAACTAGCGCCGCTACCGGTATTTTAATTTTATTTTATGTTTAGATGTATATACACATTTCTTACATGTATAGTAGTATATTACTCTTACATATTTGCTTATTTACATATATTTTTTTTTATATTTTTCATAGTTGGTAATATCGCTCGCTGTAGTGTACTACCCTATCTTTCGTTACCTGTTTTCCTAGCAAGGTCAAATCCCATGTGATTTCCTTCACCCAACCTGCTTCCCTCCTTTTCAAAATTCTATGAATTTGGTGGGCGGTATGTTGCGTCATCATCAAACATTTATTGGAGTTGGTGACAACGAATACTATTTGTGCGGGTATCCTGCAGTTTAGTGAAACATTTATACCGACAGTAAAAGTGCGTGAACACAGTCGTATTCGAACCCTTGCAGAAGACGGTTGTATGAGAGCTTTTGAAAGCGACACCGACACCCAATCGTGCGTGTTACTGGTTGTCCGTCAAACCTTTTGTGTGTGAACCTTTATTGCCCACAGCGGCACAGGCTTTTAGGTATTTATACCCTTCATTAAGTAGTTTGGTGTAGTTGTTTTTGTAACGGTTTAATTATTACCGTTCCAGTTTAGATTAAGTTATTTCAAGTATATTGGGTAATCTAGGGTTTCATAGTTATGAGCAGTTGAAGTTGTTTCCATATAGTACAATCGGAACACACTTTATGAAATAGTAGCCTTTCAATATCTGTAAATTAATTGCTGTGATATCAGTGTCACCAATTGACATGCTGTCAGAATTATTTGTTTTCATCTCGCATTGAAGTTGTTATACATAATTCTGGTGATAATTATGTATGAATTAAAAGGAAATCGCATCATTCTTTATTGTAGGATGGTATTTGGTATAATTATTATTCTATACCGTAACCTAAACAAGATACTGATAGTGTGTGACCACGAGGAGTTTTTTTGTGTCGTCTTATCAGCTGCTATAAATATGATTGCAAGGCCGTCTTGCATCTTTCTGTCTTTCTTGAATCAGCAATCAAGTGTTGAAGTGTTTCAACAGAAATTATGGAGTGTTCCAATTAGTACAAATACAGAATTGCTGTGTGACATGCTAATAGTGGAAGATTGTGAAGTAATATTTTATGCAGATCATAGAAAACCTAAGGCAGCGTTTATCAACCTCCTTGTTATAATACTTTGGTTTTTATGGTGGGCCTAAGATTTTGTTTTGGTGTTGCTTGCACGATTATTTATGGAATCTTGACCGGGGTGCTGTGCTTCCATCCAGATGCAGGTATCGTGACCGTGTTGCTGTACCAAGAAGTTCCACGAGGGGGGAGATCCTATGGTAACAACTGTGCGAGCGGCTACACATCATAAGAGGTTGTAGACTTTGTTTTATTTGTTAAATGTTGGATATATAAAATTAGCTATTACTGAATGAAAATTAATTTAAGGGTAGCTTTTGTTTTGAAGAAGTCCTAGGGCTTATAATAGGATATTTGAAGGGGGGGGATTAGTTAAATATTCAGGGAGGGGTGTATTTATAATTAGTATTGTCAGATGTGTATTATATGAGGCCTATCTCTCAGGCACTCAGACTTCTTATTACAGTGTAGTTAACAACCAATCACATAAACCATTTAATATTTGGGTTTACAAAACCAGGAGGAGTGCACATTCCTCAGGGTTAACTATCCATAACTTATACCTTTCAGTTCGCTATAAATATTTCAGCGAAATAACTGAAGAGGTTTGATCTGCCTGTTCACTGAAGTGTAATTATAAATTCTTTTGTGTAGTCTTAGAGGGTAAATATTTGAGAATAATTTAAAAGAATAGGGTTTTGTTTATTCATATCTGCTGAGCAGTGTTGCACTAGAGCAGATTATGTGTACATTTTTTTATCCAGCCAAATAAGAGTAAATATAATTATTATTTTTTGAGGAAGTTAGCTTTATTAGTAACAAGGTAAATTGCTGGTGAAGTTACAGACAAGTGGGCTTAATTGCAGAAGCTGCTCTGTCTATTCAACTTATTGATGGTGCATGTGGGCCCAACCAACTGCAATTGGCGCCCCCATTATTATTATTCGTTGTTTGTGTGCTACCAACGCTCACGGCCCATCCTGCTGCTAGTCGGGAACATCACCATATTCAGTATCATTCCTGGTCAGGGTTCCCTGTCTTAAGAATACCCCAATCGACCAGAAGGTACGAAGAATATCTAACCAGTAAGTTTTTTTGTGCGTTATTCCGATTCGACAGGAATAACGTTACAAAATTTGGCGCCCAAAGGATACACTGCTTATTTAATCAAGTGTGAAATTTGACGTTGTGCTACTGAGTAGGCTCTTTTGTTTAGTAATATTTATTTGTGCAGTGTTGCATCAAAAAAAAAATAAATAAATTGAAAACTTGGTGTGATCTAATTAAATTACATTTTTTTGAAATGGACCCATATAGACTTTCAAAAGATGAACTTCTACATGAATTTAATGCTAGAGGAACAAAAGTTTCCCCAACTACCATTAGTGCAGAGTTGCGGTCAAAACTTAAATTAGTATTAGATAACGAATCGTTTGGTGTTTTAGTTACTTCAAAATCATTTAAGCCAGATATAGGAAAAGAAATTGAAATTTGTTTGAATAAAATTCAGGAGCTAGAGGAAGAAATTAAAATTTCTACTGTCAACCCGTTAAAAATAAATACCAAGGTGAAACATTTGTTAGGACGGTTAGCTCGGTTGCAAATAACTGATGAAGAAAGTAATTTGGAAAGCACTATTGCACAGTTAGTAGACAGAGTATCAACTATTGATTTATGGGTAGATGAGTTTCAGTTATCTGGTAAATCTAGTATGTCAACATCGTCTGCAGGTAGTACTGTTACTACGGTTGATAAGGCAGTGCCTAGTCATAGTAAAGGTATACCACCTTATAAATGGGGAATTTTTTTTAATGGTCAATTACAAGGATTAAGTGTGAACGCATTTATTGAGAAAGTAGAGGAGTATCGTTTAGCCAGAAATATTACCGAAAGTGAACTGACTAATTCAATTAGTGACTTGCTTGAAGGGAATCCGTTTATTTGGTACCGATCTGTGAGATCTCAAATAAAATCTTGGTCTGATTTGGTATCGAAATTAAAAACTGAATATTTGCCTTTTGATTATGATCATGAATTGCTATGTGAAATAAAAACACGATTACAAGGTCCAACCGAAAGAGTTGGTGATTTTTTTGCATGCATGATTAACTTATTTGCACGATTATCTAACCCTATCTCTGAAAAGAGCAATTATCTATTTTTCGAAGAAATATTACCCGTATTATATACATAGTCTTGGTCTTACAGAAATTGCATCTGTAAATGATTTATTAATTGCGTGTAAAAGTTAGAAATAAATCGACAATTAGCAGTTAGTAGTCGTCCATCATCAAAAGATTTATCAATAAATTAGAACCAGATTTAGCATGCCCTTTCGAATATGCAGAAGTTAAATTAGTAAATGAAGCGAACAACCTTGCTACAAATGCAGTTATATGTTGGAATTGTAAAGGTAAAGGTCATCCGTTTAGGTTGTGCAATAAACAGAGAAATCAGAAATTTTGTTTTGGTTGTGGAACCGCAAATGTCACAAAATATTCATGTCAAAAGTGTTCGGGAAACAAGGAAAAAGGTTGCCACAGGGCCGGGTGGCGATCTTAAATCGACAGGCTGATAATTCTTGGAAGTCCTGGTTGACAGTTGTGCGTACAGAGTTTCAACGGGACAAATTAGTAAATAAATTTTGTGTAAAGATAATGATCCAAGACCTTACCTGCAAGTTAGTATTTATGATGTATCTTTCATTTGTTTGTTGGATAGTGGTGCGACTCAAAGTGTTGTAGGGGATAAGGGTCTTGAAAAGTTAATAAAACTTGGTCTTATTCTGCAACCCGGACAATCATATGCTAAAGTAGCAGATGGCCGTCCATGTAATGTTACTGGAGTGTTCCACTTACCGGTTAAATTAGGTAATAAAATAACATTAATCGAGACTTTAGTGATACCCGAGGTAGTAGAAGAACTTATTTTAGAAATGGATTTTTGGTTACATATAGATCTTGTTCCTTCGTTTAAGGATATGACGTGGAAATTTAGAAAAGATATACCAATTAATGCTATTTGTGCTAAAAGCAGCTTATCAATAGAACAAATAAAAATGTTGAATACAGTCGTGGACTCTTTTTTTGAACGTATGCCTAAATCATTAGGTTGTGCTAAAGAAGTTAAACATGTAATTGATACCGGTTGTAATCAACCCATAAAACAACGATACTATCCAGTCTCACCATACATAAAAACGGTCATGGACGCCGAAGTGGATAAAATGTTGAAGTTAGGAATAATTGAAAGGTCTAATTCACCGTGGAGTTCCCCGGTCATTATGGTTAAGAAACCTTCTGGCGAGTATAGATTTTGCATTGATTTTAGAAAGGTTAACGCTATTTCCAAACGAGATGCTTATCCTTTGCTTTATATTTCAAATATTTTAGATCGGTTAAGGGATGCCAAGTTTTTGTCATCAATCGACTTAGAATCAGTGTACTGGCAAGTGGAGTTGGAGGAATCTAGTAAAGAGAAAACCGCATTTACAGTACCTGGAAAAAGTTTGTTTCAGTTTACACGACTCCCGTATGGATTAGCAAACGCTCCAGGAACTTTTCAGCGGCTAGTAGATTCATTGTTTGGACCGGAATTACAAGATTCTGTCTCCGTGTATTTAGATGATGTAATCATTGCCACCCCAGATTTTGACACCCATTTAAAGGTTCTTAGTGAAGTGTTTCATCGTCTACTAAATGCTGGTTTGACTGTCAATCAAGATAAGTGTGAATTTATGAAAAAGAGTTTGAAATATTTAGGATATGTTGTGGATGAGTTAGGTTTACGTGCAGATCCTGATAAAATAACTTGTATGGTGAACTATCCAGTCCCTAAAAGTGCAAAAGATGTTCGTAGATTTGTTGGTCTTATTTCATGGTATCGTCGTTTTGTCAAAGATTTTGCTAGTCGTGTGGCACCGCTTAATCGTTTGACACGAAAGAAGGTAAAATTTGAGTGGAATGATGAATGCGATCAAGCTTTTCGGGATATAAAACAATGTCTGGTTAGTCCACCAATTTTAATGTGTCCTGATTTTACAAGGGAATTTGTTTTACAGACAGATGCTTCTCAAGTTGGACTAGGATGTGTGCTTAGTCAAAATTTTGAGGATGGGGAACATGTTATTGCATATGCAAGCAGGAGTTTGACATCTCAGGAAATAAAATATTCCACCACTGAATTAGAGTGTTTGGCAGTCATGTGGAGTATTGAAAGATTTAGACCGTACATTGAAGGTGCAAAATTTGTGGTGATCACTGACCACTACAGTCTCCTGTGGCTCAATAATTTGCAAAATCCCTCTGGTAGGTTGGCCCGGTGGTCACTTAGACTGCAAGGGTATGACTTTAAAATTATACATAGGAAAGGAACTACTCACCAAGTTCCTGATGCCTTATCGAGAGCTGTTGGTCTAATAGAAATTACAGAAAAAGATGCAGATGATTATTATCGTAACCTGAAAAGAAAAATTCAAATGGACCCTAATAGATATCCTCATTTTCGATTACATGGGAAGGCAATTTATAAACGTGTTCCTAAACATACATTGGTATTTCATGATGACGAAGAGTGGAAGTTAGTTGTACCTAATCCATTCATATCCCGACACGGCCGACTGCTTGAAAAATGACAGGTGAGCATTTTTCACAAAAATTACGTCTTCGTTCGGATGAGAGGTTAAATGGAGGTCCCGTGTGTGAGTGTTGTCACGCACGTTAAAGATCCCTACCTTGCCTGGAACGGCAAGGGTTCGGCAAAATTCTAAATTTCCAGGCAACAAAAAACTCGCCTCCTGGCCAATGTAGTACCTTCGGGTGGAGCATTGGAAATGTAAATTAACTGTACCTAATCCACTCAAGAAAAGTGTATTTATTGAGAACCATGATGCGCCCACAGCAGGCCATATGGGTTATTTTAAAACTCGGCAACGAATTGGTCGATATTATTATTGGAACGGCATGAATATGGATATTGCCATGTGAGAAATTGTGACGTGTGTCAGGCTCAAAAACCCGAACAAAAATCATCTCACGGTAAAATGTTTAAGAGAACAATTTCTTTACCTTGGGAAGCTATATCTACAGATATTATTGGACCGCTACCTTTGTCATCTAAACGAAATCGGTTTGTGTTAGTAATAACGGATATATTTACCAAATATACCTTATTGTTTCCTTTACGGTCAGCAACAAGTAATGCTGTGGTGAAACACCTTGAAGAGGATGTTTTTCTTGTGTTTGGTGCTCCTGAAAGAATAATTTGTGACAACGGTAATCAGTATGTGAGTGCAAATTTTAAAAAGTTGGCCAAAAGTTATGATTCGTTAATCGTCTACAATGCGAACTATCACCCACAAGCCAACCCTTGTGAAAGAGTTAATCGTGTGATTAAGACAATGATACGCTCATATGTAAACGACAATCATAGATCATGGGATCAGAAGTTACCAGAATTTGGGTATGCATTACGAACTAGTGTGCACGAAGTAACTGGGTTTAGTCCTGTTTTTTTGAATTTTGGAAGAGAAGTCTTTCTTTCAGGGAAACAATATAGGAGTGGTGCCGTGGGCTTAGACGCTCCTATTGATTGTGAGGATCGTTTGCATAGGATGGAACATTTGAAATCTATAAAGGAATTATTTGCCAAAGTTCAGGCAAGATCTGAAAAATCGTATGAAAATAATGCTCGTAGGTATAATTTACGGCGACGACCATTAACTTTGTCTATTGGGCAAGTGGTGTGGAAAAAAGAATTATTCTTTATCAAATAAAGCCGATTATGTAGCTGCAAAGCTAACACCGAAATTTATTAAGTGTAAAGTTATGCAGAAGATCTCTCCAAATGTATATCAATTAAAAGATTATTTTTCAGGTAAAAACTTAGGTTCCTGGCATATCCAGGATATAAAAGTGGACCATTCTGACGACAGTTAAAAGTTTTGTAGTTTCTAATAATAAAATCTCGCATGAGAGATTTTCTTTTTTTTGGAAGGGGGGTGTTGTTACGGTTTAATTATTACCGTTCCAGTTTAGATTAAGTTAATTCAAGTATATTGGGTAATCTAGGGTTTCATAGTTATGAGCAGTTGAAGTTGTTTCCATATAGTACAATCGGAACACACTTTATGAAATAGTAGCCTTTCAATATCTGTAAATTAATTGCTGTGATGTCAGTGTCACCAATTGACATGCTGTCAGAATTATTTGTTTTCATCTCGCATTGAAGTTGTTATACATAATTCTGGTGATAATTATGTATGAATTAAAAGGAAATCGCATCATTCTTTATTGTAGGATGGTATTTGGTATAATTATTATTCTATACCGTAACCTAAACAAGATACTGATAGTGTGTGACCACGAGGAGTTTTTGTGTCGTCTTATCAGCTGCTATAAATATGATTGCAAGGCCGTCTTGCATCTTTCTGTCTTTCTTGAATCAGCAATCAAGTGTTGAAGTGTTTCAACAGAAATTATGGAGTGTTCCAATTAGTACAAATACAGAATTGCTGTGTGACATGCTAATAGTGGAAGATTGTGAAGTAATATTTTATGCAGATCATAGAAAACCTAAGGCAGCGTTTATCAACCTCCTTGTTATAATACTTTGGTTTTTATGGTGGGCCTAAGATTTTGTTTTGGTGTTGCTTGCACGATTATTTATGGAATCTTGACCGGGGTGCTGTGCTTCCATCCAGATGCAGGTATCGTGACCGTGTTGCTGTACCAAGAAGTTCCACGAGGGGGGAGATCCTATGGTAACAACTGTGCGAGCGGCTACACATCATAAGAGGTTGTAGACTTTGTTTTATTTGTTAAATGTTGGATATATAAAATTAACTATTACTGAATGAAAATTAATTTAAGGGTAGCTTTTGTTTTGAAGAAGTCCTAGGGCTTATAATAGGATATTTGAAGGGGGGATTAGTTAAATATTCAGGGAGGGGTGTATTTATAATTAGTATTGTCAGATGTGTATTATATGAGGCCTATCTCTCAGGCACTCAGACTTCTTATTACAGTGTAGTTAACAACCAATCACATAAACCATTTAATATTTGGGTTTACAAAACCAGGAGGAGCGTGCACATTCCTCAGGGTTAACTATCCATAACTTATACCTTTCAGTTCGCTATAAATATTTCAGCGAAATAACTGAAGAGGTTTGATCTGCCTGTTCACTGAAGTGTAATTATAAATTCTTTTGTGTAGTCTTAGAGGGGTAAATATTTGAGAATAATTTAAAAGAATAGAGTTTTGGTTTATTCATATCTGCTGAGCAGTGTTGCACTAGAGCAGATTATGTGTACATTTTTTTATCCAGCCAAATAAGAGTAAATATAATTATTATTTTTTGAGGAAGTTAGCTTTATTAGTAACAAGGTAAATTGCTGGTGAAGTTACAGACAAGTGGGCTTAATTGCAGAAGCTGCTCTGTCTATTCAACTTATTGATGGTGCATGTGGGCCCAACCAACTGCAATTGGCGCCCCCATTATTATTATTCGTTGTTTGTGTGCTACCAACGCTCACGGCCCATCCTGCTGCTAGTCGGGAACATCACCATATTCAGTATCATTCCTGGTCAGGGTTCCCTGTCTTAAGAATACCCCAATCGACCAGAAGGTACGAAGAATATCTAACCAGTAAGTTTTTTTGTGCGTTATTCCGATTCGACAGGAAAAACGTTACATTTTTAGTTATTACATAACCGCTCCACCGCCATTGGTATTGCTACAAAAAGCAATTGGTCCTTCCCTATAATTAGCATATTTATATCACTCCTTTATCATCCCAATAAGCCAATAGTAGTTTAGACACTTGGATCTGATTGAGATTGGAGAGATTGGGAAGATCGATCTTCAGTTTCGTGAATTTTAGTGAATACTAATGAGGACTCTTCAAAGTTGTTAGACAAATTTATATCTGATGTGGACGATGACACTGACAGTTGTTCTTTTTCAATTAAACCACTAACTCTTGTAAAATAAATTATAGACATTAGACAATTGTGATAAAAGCATGAATCTACCGCACTAATCTGCGCCAATCATTATCAGTAAAATGGAAAGATTTTGAAAGGACAGGATTATTTATAACCGCAATAACTATAATGGGATCCAGATAACAGTTTTTATAAATGTCGGAGAAATAGGGTTTATAATTGTAAAACAATAGAAGGGGACCGAACTGCATCTAACAAGAACGAGCAGCGCCTATGATCAAAAACAACAAACATAGACAAGAAGAAAATTGTTGAAAGCATATGTGTGGAGTACAGAACAGTATGCTTATGAAATACGGGCAGTCTGAGAAGCAGACAGAAAAACGGTAGTGACCTTTTGGAATGTTGTGCTACAGATGTATGAGGATGATAGCATGGACAAACAAAGTTAATAACAAATAGGTTATAGAAATAGTAGCGAAACAGGGATATCTGTGGGAAAAAAAATTGAGAAATAGAAGGGCAGAATACGTTCTAAGGCATTTTTGGAGAATAGTATAGGATATATTACAAGCAGAGATAGGAAAAAAGAGGTAGATGTAGACCTAGATAAGATAGTGATAGATGCAAACTGTGCAAATTTCAGGGAAATCTATAGGTTTGTTCAGAATAGGAAAAATGATGGTACGCGTCCATCCAGTTCCAGGACTGAAGACATAATGATGATGATGTAAAAAATATACTTGTCATTATAAAAATACACATCACATTTTAATCAGAAAATGGCAACATTGCAGGTTTGTAAAATACACAAAATTAAACGTCACTGAAGTAATTTAAGTGTTTTAGGGTTTTCGTGAAATATTTACAATTTTAGAATACTGAATTTATTGCAACAATAGTTTTTATACTATACGGTATCCGTTCATTAAAAAATGGATATACATATTACGACAAATAACGAGGGGTAAGAATATTGGGTAGCTATATCGATCGCGTACCCTGCGCAGTGTTCATTGGAGGTACGTCATCTTTCATTCAACGGAGAATATTCGTCCTCAGAACGCTTCGGCCTACAGTTGCTTACGTATTGTGCTTTGTGAATCTGGTATAATGACAGGCCATGTATGTTGTACTATTATTTAAATTTTTGGGATGGCTTTAAATTTAGGGCTAATCATTAAAAAGTTAATTTCTAAAAAATTTTCATGAATTTCACAGCAAAGATCAATAAACACACTAATTAGATTCATGATTTTAGAATAGTGCTAAAAGCTCATACGTATCCTGCTCAGATTGTTACGGTATGGGCTATCGATATACATGCTTTCTATATTACTAAGAATTCCGAAGGAAATTATTCTGCTTTAGTGGTAGTAAATGGCCTAGTACAACCCAATGTAAAATTTACTTACAATTAAGGACTTTTAGCATTAACAGTCAGAATGTATAACAAAGACCTGATTTTATTGTTTCAGGAAGAGGCTGAAAAATTCTTTACTCCAGGGGAATTCGTCATCTGCCCCAAATGCAAGGGAATTGCAAAAGGTAACGCAATGGACATTACTAGTAACTTTAATTGTATTATTTTAGTATCTGGAGGGGATTTGAAAGCCAGGGGTTCTGGTCGTCAACAAATTCCTTCTACCAGTGACATAAAAGCAGGTATTGAAAATTCTTAATTATACAAGTTTCAAATAACACTAATTTCATTTGTTTTAGAAAAGAAATGAAACGGCGTTAAATAATTTGCAGTTTAAAAGCTTTTATCGGCGTCTGCTTTTTAATTTTTTTATTGTAGTAATGTCTAAAATTGATTTATATTAAATGCTTCATGTATTATTTATCATGCTAACCCGAATTAAACATCCTTTGCTACACATGTTTTATTTTCTTAAAAATTCAGTTTCCCTTATGGTCACATTCAATGGCGGACAATTTATTTTATGAAGAACCAAACAGTATAATTCAATTTCTGAAATTTTTATGCTTCAATATTTTGTAGAGCGTACTGTAATTCTTTTTTTGTGTAGGTATGTAAGTAATGAAATATTTAAGATTTTAATGCAACATAACTAGGTGTACGAAAAACAATAGAGATGGATTTAAGTGCGTGCGCACGGGATGCGCGCCCTGAATTCTAGTTACAGAAGGGCTTTATAGAACTCCATATTGTCTAATGACACCAAATTTAGTCAAGTAGAACTTTTTTAACGGATAAATTTTGTTTTTATTTTGGTATTTGTCAAAGTACGCTAATGCGTTCTTAATGGAAGCAAAGATGTAAAAACAATATTTTGCCTTAAGAAGAAACCACATAAATTGTTATTATTTTATCGTAGATTTGCAATGCAAACAAAAATTTGTATCACATGTGCTATTTTATTGCTATAATATATTTTACAGTGTTCCTTTGCTGCGAATTAAAAGTGTTTCCGTTCCTTAAAGCAATTCTATCATTTTTTTATTATTATTTTATTATGCTCTCTTTTAAAAACTGGCAACACTACATTTTTATTCATTTATTTCTAAACAATAGGCTTGCCAAGGGTAAGCAGATAATCAGCTTTCCTGTATAAATTTATATTAAAAGCTTTTCAGTTGCTTGCTCCTTCTTAAATTGTCGACCGCATGCGTGATTAAATTGAAGATGGCGCCACTTTACCCTTAAATTGTTAAAATAATTGGTATTTATTTTTAATGCAAATATAATGCGTATAATTGTTTTCTTTAGTGTCTGAACCTGTAATACAATATTTAAACAATTTTATTTTCTCAGAGTTGTCAAGCCACATTATGTAGCGACAGAGAAACATCTAAGCTTTTAATATGTTAGACTTTGGGGATACCTAGGCAAACATATTTCTAACAAAAGTCGTGTAGAAGATGTTGATTTATCCGTATTAACACAAACTGACTTTTGTAGATTTCCGTACTAGCCCTGAACTCTAACTTCAGCGGTTTTTAGAGACTATCAGGGTGGTCGTTAAATAAATACAGATGGGTCAGGCGCCACTGTACTTATGCAATATATAAGAACACGGAATATTGCCAAGAAAAATACAGGAACCTCAACGAATATATACTGTTATTGAAATACAAGATTTTGTATTCATAGATGGTACAAACGTTTATCCTGAAATAAAATAAAATACATAAAAATGCATTGGAGACAGCAGTTTGCGTCTCAAAATAATAAAATCAATAAATTAGATAAGTTATATGTACTTATAGCATTTGCTACTGGCTGTTGGTGCATGGACACTCTACTTATTAAATTTATACATCCTTGGCTCATATAAGATCTATAGAATCCAAAATTATGTATGAGGTAGAATAAACACAACCTTTTAAGTATCTTTTAAAGTGTGATTAACCACTTCTAAATTTATAAAAGAAGATTAGGCTTGTAGATACAAAGACATGTATATTAACTAAAAATAATTCTGTTTTAAACTGACAGGCATTTACGATAAATTTTGTAACTTGATTATGTCAGATCCCTTAACGTAAATTGGCATTATATATTTCATTAACAAAATTAATAGCTTTTGTCCTTTTTCCAGTACTGATCAAACGACGTACATTTTTATTAAATTACCTATGTAATAGGTTCTTTTAACTAGTAATTTTACGCCTTGTTAAAAAAGTATCATGTATAAGAAACTACTCAACTGTATGATAAATAATCAACATGAATAAGCAAATTCTAGTAATAAAATCTATTCAGTATGATTCAGAATCTAAGTTCTTGAACAGATCATTTTGGTAAACAATCCTATAAAGCAAGAGTTTAATTTAGTGTAAAGTTCAAAGATCTAAGTTTTTAAATATAATTATTAAGATATTAGTTTTAAATAGGGTAAACTACGAAAATTACGGCTTAACCTTGGATATCTTCTAATTAGAGGAAAATAACCACTGAACGTTGTACGTCACACAGATGGTTTTCATAACAAAGGAAAATCGACTTACCGACCTCGAAATTAGAGTACAAATTGTTACAAACCATTTAGCAGATAAACTCGAAGCATATGCGCGCCTCTAATACTGCATAATGACAGCAAAAACCTGTTATTCACTTTGTTACGCCATTATCCTGAAGATCAGAACCATAAAAATAAAGGGTGGAATCCACCGTTAGGGAGAGCCATCGTTGAAATCTTTAACTGTAGGTTTCCATTTGTATACAATTTATACGCTATAAATTGGCTGTTACACATAGCCATTATTAAACCAAAAACTTCAGTATAAACTAAAAACTTCCGTGTTGCGCAAAGTAAACCAAATAAAATTAGTTTTAATTATACAAAGCAGAAAATACAAACCATTATGAACTTTCTAACACATTTGGATCGATTTACTACATAATTGAAATGCCAGCCTTAAGTCACCCTTTAATATAAACCCTTTATAGGTTACTGGTCGATATTTCAACAAAGGCTAAAAAATATAGTTAAAATAAAATTTAAGGTTTAATTTTCGACCAGTTGTGTATAAAAGCGTGCCGTGAACGGATTGGGGTAGTTATTTGAGCCACATATGTGTTAACTGGCGAGGAGTGGGGGAAGTGGTTGGTGGTTCGTATTCCCGTTTTATTTATTTTAAAATAAAACACAATTTATTTCGCGTTTTTAAACAACTCCAGTTGTTAACAAACTATTTTGAAATTGGTGCATTACAATCGCCAATTGTCGTAAATATGCCGAATTATCTCCAATCGGAAGAGAAGAAGACGATTTGGCATTTGTTATCATTCGTTTTCGTAATTTCGAACTACAAGCAACAACAAGTGCAGCTGCTCCATATGGCTCAAGTGCGTGATTTCAAGTGAACCAAACCGCTTAATCATCGCCGTTTTCAGTGTACCGTACCTGCTCAGAAAACTACTGGAGGTATGTTCGTTTTGTTAATCAATAATAATCTGTACTTGTTACATTTATATTATAATTTTTGATATAAATTCGAAAACCATACTGCCGGTAACCATGTGTCATTACACATTGTGTTGAATCACAAACATATTAAAAGGTCCTTCGAATTTCGCAATCTTTCGCAATCTTTACGCATCATTTCTTGGTCACTTCGGCCTGAATTTGTAACAGTCCTGGATTTACATCCATTAAAAACAATAATTTCGACTTTGGTTATGTACGTAATAAATTAACGTATTTGTAGTATAGTGTGCTTCAACACCTGCATTACAGATTTTGTTACCGGCGTTATATCGCTTTATTTACAGCGAATATTATTTTGAATGTTTGACTTCGGGCAATACCCATAAGGTGGCGCATTAAGTCGAACATAATTTCATTTCTTAATCATTTGCATTTGTAAACAAACATTTTAGGTTGTGTTTGTTGAAAATACTTATTTACTGCAATTATTTATCAAAAGCTATTGCAGCTTCATTAATATATGTTGTTTGTTTGTCACAAATACACATGATTTAAAAGGTATAATTAAATGGTAATTAAATGTTTACATATATGTTTGCAACTTCCTTCTAATACATGTTTACAGAGATTAATTAATTGAAAATTGTTTGTTCTTGTTTAATCTTATTTAAACACAGGTGAGTTATTGTATAATTATTGTTATTAGCAACTTTGGTAAAGTTTAAAGTTGTATTGTAGCCTAAAACTTGAGGTTAGGTTTGTTGTTTGCATTATTTAGTTTGTTTACTTTAATAAATTTGGACATTAGCGACATTCTAATGGCTCCAAAGAAAGATCAATTGATTTTAGCCAATTCCTTGCATAAAGCAAGATTGGAAGAGATCTTAGATTGTGCAAATCGTTCGGTGGATGATCCATCACTTAGAAATTTATTTAAAATACAATATAGAAATGTAGAATCAATTTACAAGGAATATAATGAAAACTATTTGTTAATTCTTCATGCAACAAGTGAAGAATCTCAACAACTACTATTTAAAGAACGATTGTCACTTGACAAAATTTATTATTCGATAAATCTTTTGGAAGATCAACTTTTTTCTTCAGTCAGCACGTCAGAGAGTTTTAAAACACAGGCGCCTGCTGCAACTTCGTCTCAATTGTCTAATGTCAAACTTCCCAGAGTCCAGTTAAGTACATTTTCTGGTGATCTGAAGCATTGGTGTACATTTAAAGATTTGTTTGACATACTTATACATAATTCAAGTTTGTCGAACATCGAGAAATTTCAATACCTTATACTATCACTTAAGCATGAGGCATATAATCTTATCAAGAGCATTCCAATGACCTCTGATAATTATCCTTTAGCATATAAAACACTTACAGATCGTTTTTCGAATAGAAGGCTCTTAGCCAACCATCATTGGCCTTTATTGAAAAGGTATCCGTCTCTCACTACAGAGAATTCAAAGCAACTTAGGAATTTGGTTGATGGGTTTAATGAAAATTTGTCAATATTGAAATCGTTACAATTTGATACAGATAGCTGGGACTTTGTTCTGGTTGATCTTTTGTTAAGCAAACTTGATGAAGCTACTCATAAAAGATTTGAGTTGCACTTTAATTCGTCTGAAGTGCCAACTTATCAATGTGTTAAAGAGTTTTTGTTGAAACAATGCGTTGCTTTAGATAACCTGGTGCCCAGTGGGATTTTGAAAACACCATTGTCTAAAGGTACTGCTGCCAAATCGTATAGTCGACTAAGTCCTACACGTTCTAATTTTGATTCGAAGCCTAAAACATTTCTAGCACAAACTACTACTCATTCTAGGAGTAATACGTTATGTACTATTTGTAAAGGCAATCATTCGTTGTATTCGTGTGAGCAATTTCTTAAATTGTCTCCAACTCAGCGTCATGAACAAGCCAAGCATCATCAGTTATGTTTGAATTGTCTTCGACCTAACCACAGCATGTCGTCTTGTTTTTCGAAGTCATCCTGTAGACATTGTGGTAAAAATCATCATTCACTTCTTCATTTTGTTTTGCCTAACACTATTTCGCACTTGTCCTCTTCGAATACTCCAATTCGTCAAGAGACACCTCAAGCTAGTACTTCTACTAATGTTTGTACAACCATTATTGGTTCTGCAGCAACAACTTGTCTTGCTTTGTTACCCACAGTTCATTTAGAAATTCTTGACAAGAGAAATCGACCTCAAATTGTTCGTGCTCTTGTTGACACTGGAAGTCAAATCTCGTTTATTACTGAAGATTGTCGTAAATCTATTGGGTCGCTATCTCGTCCTTCGCATGTTCCTATTTCTGGTTTGGGTCAAACTTCGCATCAAACTTTAGGCATGATTTCTGGTATAATACGACCTATTCAGGAATATGATTCTGTCCCTACAGATAGTAATTTAAAGGTAACTTTTATGGTTTTACCGTCCATCTGCGGTGACCTTCCAGCGAAACTTATACAATCTCGATGGTCTCATTTGGAGAATATTAAACTTGCAGATGAACAATGGAGACAGCCAGCTCCTATTCAGATGTTGTTGGGTGCTGACGTTGCTTCTCGTATTATACTAGATGGGAAAATCCACGGTAATGACAATTCTCCAGTTGCAATTAATACAATTTTCGGCTACATGGTTTTGGTCCTATAGATTTCATGTCAGCACATCGTTTAAATTCATTTTTGTTTTGGTTGATCCTTACAGGATATTAATCTCAAACAATTTTGGGAACTTGAAGATATTCCGGTAATAAACGGTCCTCTCCGGACGACCTTATGGCTCAACAGTCATTCGATAAATCGTTATTTCGTTTGTTCAATGGTAGGTTTGGAGTAAGTCTTCCGTTCAAGGAAAATATTCCCGACTTTCCAGATTCAAAAGCTATTGCAGTTAAGCGTCTGTTGGATTTAGAGCGTCGTCTCCAAGCCAATCCAGAACTTCGCAAATTGTATGTTGATTTCATGTGTGATTATGAATCTTCAGGTCACATGTCGCTTTTACCGTCTGCCCCTATTGGTAGTGATTCGTACTACATTCCGCATCATGCAATTTTTAAGATGGAAAATGGTAAATCCAAATTGAGGGTTGTATTCGATGCCTCTGCACAATCAACTAATGGTATTTCATTAAATGATACCTTGCTTACTGGACCTAAGCTCCAGAACGATATTGTTAAAATATTGTTAGCTTTTCGTACTTACAAATTTGTTGTCGTTTGTGACATTAAACAAATGTATCGTCAGATATTGATAACAGAATCAGATCGTCGCTATCAGCTAATACAATGGAGGTGGAATCCGTCTGAGCCTATTCAGACTTATCAGTTGAACACCATCACTTATGGGGTGTCATCAGCTCCATTCTTAGCGATTCGAACAATTTTGGAGTTAGCCAAACTTGGCAAGAATACATATCCTTTGGCTGCTCAAGCGTTGGAAAACAATTTATATGTTGATGATATTTTTTGTGGTGCTTCCACTCTGTCGGAAGCTCAAGAACTAAAATGTCAGCTTGTCCAGTTGCTTGGTTCAGGATGTTTTGAATTACGTAAATGGGCTAGCAATAATCCAGTACTTTTGGAAGACATCCCTCTTGAACACCAACAATCGAAGTCAAATCTTGTTGCAAGTGGCGGTGATTTTATCATTAAGGTACTTGGACTCCGTTGGCAATCCCAATGGGACATTTTTTCTTTCGATCTTCAACTTTTGGAGAATCGTATCTCTAAACGTATACTTCTCTCAACGATTGCTCGCATTTATGACCCTCTGGGATTTCTTACTCCAGTCACTTTCGCCCTCAAGCGACTCATTCAACAATTTTGGGTTCTTGGGTTAGACTGGGATGAGGATCCTCCAGATGTCAGTGTCATGTTTTGGAAAAAATTTGTTTCTGAATTTTCAATTATTGAATCAATTCAGATACCACGTTATTTAGCTATTAAAGAAGCTTGTAGCGTGCAGCTTCATGGTTTTGCTGATGCCTCAGAAAAGGGCTATTCAGCCATTGTTTATTTTCGTATGGTATTTCATTCTGGGGATATTTCTGTTCGTTTTGTTATAGCTAAATCAAAGGTAGCTCCTTTGAAATACTTATCCGTACCTCGGCTGGAACTTTGTGCTGGGGTACTCTTATCAAAATTGGTTCAATTCGTAATTGGTGCTTATTCGTCTATAACCTTTGAAAAAATCATTTGTTATACTGACTCCTCGGTGGCTTTGACTTGGATAAAGTCACCTGCTTATCGTTTGAAAACATTTGTAGCTAATCGTGTTAGTTTCATTCAGGAAAGAGTTCCTCCTGAATGTTGGCGTTATATTCGCTCTTGTGACAATCCTGTTGATTGTGCCACAAGAGGTTTGTTTCCTTCTGAACTGCCCTGGCATCCGTTATGGTGGGCAGGTCCTTCATTTTTGTCAATCCCTGAAGCAAATTGGCCTTCGCCTTTGTCATGTGTTTCGTCTCCAGAAGCATCTGTTGAAGAGAAACACCTTGTGTGTGTTGCTACTATAGAATCGACATGGATTGATAATTTCTTTGAAAGATTTTCGTCTTTACGTAAAATTCAAGGCATAATTGCATATTGTCTAAGAGTATTTCACGCGAGAAAAAATATTCTGAATTCGTTATCATTGTCTTTGTTAGAGTTACAAAATTCACTAATGGTTATCACCAAAGTAGTTCAACACACATCGTTTAAATATGAATTAGAAGCACTTCGTCAAAATGAACTTTTACCTAAACACTTAAAGCGTTTAGGTTTATTCCTCGATTCCAATGATATTTTGAGAGTGGGCGGTAGACTAACTCATTCTAGCCTTCCCGATTCTACTAAGTATCCTGCTTTGTTACCTAGTAAACATCGTTTTACGGACTTATTGATAGAACAAGTTCATTGCAAGAATCTGCATTCTGGAGTGAATACAACTTTATATTTAATTCAGGAAAATTTCTGGATTATTTCGTCTCGTCGCGCTATTCGTCGCATTTTGTCGAAATGTTATCGTTGCTATAGAATCAATCCTGTACCTATTGTTCCTATTATGGGTAACTTACCCCATTATCGTGTTTCCCAGGCTAAACCATTTAGCTCTGTCGGAATAGATTTTGCTGGTCCCTTCACTATTACGCCATATCGTAAGAGGGGCTCCAGAACATCTAAGTCGTATCTTTGTGTTTTCGTTTGTTTGGCTACCAAGGCCTTGCATCTTGAAGTTGTTTTGGATCTGTCTACTGACTCAGTTATTGCCTGTCTTCGACGTTTTATAGCTCGCCGCGGTCGCTGTCAAGACATCTACAGCGATTGTGGAACAAACTTTGTTGGTGCTGATCGACAGCTACAAGAATATTTTCGTCAATCTGTCGAGTCAGAAGCCATTGTCTGGCATTTTAACCCCCCTCCTGCTCCCCATTTCGGAGGCATTTGGGAAAGTGCAGTTAAATCCGTTAAAACTCATCTAGCTCGTGTTGTGGGTAGTCAAATACTTAGCCTAGAAGAGTTTCAAACTCTTACTGTTCAGATTGAGGCTCTGTTGAACTCTAGACCTCTTTGAAGTCTAAGTAGCGATCCTAATGGTCTTCGTTCGTTGACTCCAGGTCATTTTTTGACCCTGATCCTATTGTTTCTCATATAAAACAGTCTCGTTTGTCGCGCTGGCAATTAATTCAAGCATTGCAGCAGGGATTTTGGGATCGGTGGCACAAGGAGTACTTACATCAATTATATCGACGTGCTCGTTGGTTCAAATCTAAACAATTAGACAACATTGACATTGGTACTCTCGTTATCATAAAGGAGGATTCAGTATCTCCCCTTTGTTGGCGACTAGCCCGCATCATTCAGCTACATCCTGGAACTGATGGCGTTTCTCGTAGCTTCTGTTCAAACGTCCAAGGGAATACTAAAACGTCCCATGGTCAAATTGTGTCCGTTGCCATCACAATGAATAAGTTTCAATTTGTGCATCTATGTAAATATACTAATAATATTTTGTGTTCGTGTCTATAAAAAAAAAAAAAATAATAAATTTATATATACATATGTACATAACCAAACTCGTATTGTTGTATTGTATTCGTGTAACTTATAGCTACCAGCAGTTATAAGTCAAAATTTTGTATTTGAAAAATAGCATCTTACACGCCATTTTTGGTGGGCAGTTATGGTTCGTATTCCCGTTTTATTTATTTTAAAATAAAACACAATTTATTTCGCGTTTTTAAACAACTCCAGTTGTTAATAAACTATTTTGAAATTGGTGCATTACAATCGCCAATTGTTGTAAATATGCCGAATTATCTCCAATCAGAAGAGAAGAAGACGATTTGGCATTTGTTATCATTCGTTTTCGTAATTTCGAACTACAAGCAACAACAAGTGCAGCTGCTCCATATGGCTCAAGTGCGTGATTTCAAGTGAACCAAACCGCTTAATCATCGCCGTTTTCAGTGTACCGTACCTGCTCAGAAAACTACTGGAGGTATGTTCGTTTTGTTAATCAATAATAATCTGTACTTGTTACATTTATATTATAATTTTTTGATATAAATTCGAAAACCATACTGCCGGTAACCATGTGTCATTACACATTGTGTTGAATCACAAACATATTAAAAGGTCCTTCGAATTTCGCAATCTTTCGCAATCTTTACGCATCAGTTGGATTGTCAACCATTATTCGGCTTAGTGTGTGCAGTTTCAACACCAGGTGCGGCACATGTTTTTGCAGAGTGCGGTATAATTTGCGTATCCGTAATAAGTAAACCACGAAACTTGGTAAATTTATAAAGAAATGTGTGTTGAATGCAGTGAATGTACTAGTTTATCCCTAACACTTTTGGCTTACATGTTATAATTATTCAAATTTGACATAACGTAAAATACTGTGCTGAATAGGTGCATTCCATTAAAATTTAGTGCCCTCTTCCTTTATAGGGCAATAATAGAGCATCGATTCGCGTTTTCTGATTTGGAATGGCCCCCGACAGTTTTTACGATCTCATAGATAGTATAACGAATGAGCAAGCTTTAGATTCTGATATTAGAGGCGACTCTGTTGCGGATGATGATCTTCCTATTCGCAAGCCATCAACCTCCACGCCCAAGCGTGCAAGCCGTACGGGTGATGTTCTTGGTTTCGAAGACTTTGACGGCGACTCAATAATCGATCCAAAGTTTGTACCAATTGACCAAATTCAACAGGAATCCAGTGACGATGATGAAAATGATATTCCTCTAATAAATTTCACAAAGCGCAAGACGAATTATACCTACAATTGGACAAAAATTCCATTCGCGAATAAATTTGAAAAGTCCACATTTAATGAGAACTTTGGACCGAAAGTTACTGCTGATACTGATTCACCTATATAAATATTTACAAGTCTGTTCGACCAAGAATTGATTGATCTAATTGTTACCCAATCAAACCTGTATAGCGAACAAAAAGGTACTAAGCTAGATTTGACCGAAACTGAAATAAGGTTTGTTTTGCGAATATTCATCCTGATGGGTCTTGATACCTTACCCAGTATTCGACTCTATTGGTCAACAGATATAAACTTCTATAAGACTAGAATTGCAGACGTAATGCCCATGAAGAGATTCTTGAAAATAATGCGTTTCTTACATATAAATGACAATTCCAAAATGTCAAAGAAAGGAGTACCCAACTACGACAAATTGTACAAAATAGCACCCATGATAAAAATAATGAAAACAAATTTCTTGGCAGCTTTTAGCCCGGGAAGAAATTTATCAGTGGACGAAAGCATGGTTGCATTCAAAGGTAGAACTAGCTTGAAGCAATATATGCCGCTGAAACCGATAAAGAGAGGTTTCAAAATCTGGGCTATAGTATGTTCTACGACAGGATATCTTCTGCAGTTTTTGGTATACGAAGGTAAAAAGGAGAGTGAGGAAGATGGACTTCTAGGTGAGAGAGTTGTTCTCGAACTTACGAAATCGTTCCAACGAAAAAATTTCTGTATTTTTTTTGATAACTTTTTCACGGGTTTCACATTGCTAAGCAAGCTTCTAGAAAGATCTTTATATGGGTGTGGGACTATTCGTACGAATAGGAAGAATTTCCCAAAGAATAGACTTGCTGACGATAAGAGTTTGGCTTCTGGAGAACATGATTCTGTAAATTGTGGTAATATTTCGGTTGCAAAGTGGAGAGACAGAGGAAAAAAGTGCGTAGTTGTTGCAAGTACAATGCACAATATTACCGAAACTTCTGCAGTTTTGCGCTTGAACAAATGTTTTGAAAGGATCTCAGTAGGATGTCCCTTGACTATAGCTGATTATAACAAGAATATGGGGGCCTAGATAGGTTCGACCAGCTTCATGCCTGCTATAATATAGCATGGAAATCACGACGATAGTGGTTGAAACTGTTCTACCTTTTTTTCGAATGTGCTGTTGTCAATTCATATATAATTTATAAAGCTGCATCGACGAAGGCCAACAAAAAACCAAATTCTCATATTGGATTCAGAAGCATACTAGTCAATCAGCTTATAGGAGATTATTCTAGCCGCAAACATCAGGCTTCATGGTTGATCACAGGGAAGAACAAGATGAAGAAAACTGATGGACGTGCAATCAGCGTCGAGAACACGGTCCGACCGTCGAGTGTAGGAGATTACTTACCTCAGTCAACTACTTTTCGTAGATGCGCTAGGTGCAGCACACTGCAAAAGCCAAAAAGATCCAATGTGCAGTGTTCTGAGTGCAAAGTTGCTTTGTGCATTCCATGTTTCGCGCCTTTCCATAATAAAAATATTTAATAAAGTTGATGGTCTTAAATGGATACTAGTCTAAAAAGCGACCAGTGAAAAAAAGTGGAAAATTTTTATTTTTTTTAAAACTGGCTATGGATACTGTTTTTGTATGTCCCAATAAACATACTTTTGAATTAAAATGTGTAATTTTTTGCTTGTTGTTATCTGCCCTATAAAGGGTTAACTTCTTCATCTTATTACTAGGACGGTAAAGGATCGACTGTCGTAGTCCGTGAACAATCGAGGCCTCAACGCTTGAGTATTCAAAACAACAGGTGCGCATAATCGCTCTAAATTACATTGCCTTGAAGATAATTTATGGAAATTCTAACTAGCATGTACGAGTTTTAACATGATGTTAAACACAAAACTGGAGTACTAATAACGATTAACTTATTTACTAGATAAATAGAATAAAAGGACAATAAATAGAGAGTTTCAAAATATGATAACTTTCTTTTAATTATGTATAAGTTCTAGATATACGAATTTTATTGAATTAAAAAGGGATTTTAGAATTTTTGTAACACAATACAGAATTTATATGCGTTACTGCTGGAGAGGAAAAACAGTCTCCTTCCAAAAGAAAAAAAACTTGAGGTAACAAAAAAATCGTATGCGTGACCAAAAAGTTTATTTTTTATACCACAACGCTACGTGAGTACAAACTAAATTTAAGACTATGTATAAACTTAAACATATCAGGAGAAAATTCCTAACACAAATAATTCTAAACCATTTAGAATGTTTTTAACATAAATCAAAATTGAATGGGAAGTGCGCTTGCACCTTCGTGTACAACACGTCCAAAAATTGGAGACATAATCGGGAAGTCAAAATTGGGAAGTCAAAACCGGGAAGAAGTCATAATCTAATCGTCTAGCACTCCAAAAAAAATTTTTTATAATAAAATATCAAATTGTATAACTCCTCATTATACAACACCAGAAAGTATCTTGTGCCTCTTTGCACAAACAAATAACACTAATATCAGTAACATATTATGTACAGGGGTAACTGTCAGGGGAGCAAGCTTGAGGTTAAGTGATTTGGGGTTAAGTATTCAATATTAACAACTTTTGTGAAGTCTACAAGGAAATTTTTCAAATTTCATTACAACCATATATTGTACATTTCACAAATATACTATAATAAATTCTGACGAAAAAAATTTTTATCTACTCGACTATCATGCTTTAATAGCATAAATAATCCTTGGCGGTTATTAGATGTATAGTTTTATTACAATACACTAATAACGGAAAAGGTTTGCTACTCAAACAGATATAGCGCGTGCCCTTGGGCACAAAAAATTTTTTGACGAGCTAAATGAAGTTCAAATCTAAAATAAAACAATTCAATAAACATCGATCCTCCTATAACAAATTCAGTTCATCAATACGCAACACTTCCACCACTTTATAAAAAAATGTCAAAAAGATGTTTCTTAAGATTTGACATATATAACTTTATCTACAAAAATTAAATATTGACAACTTGAATTTCTGGATCAGCGACAGAGGGATCTAGTGCATGAAATGGCTTCAAATCCTTTACGTGCCAACGTGCAACTCTAGAACCATCTTCGTTTTCCGGCTCATAGGCTAAGTTCGAAATTTTTTTACGAACTATATTTAATACAAATTTCGAAGCTAACTTCGCAGCAAATTTTTCACCTGCGTGTGAGAGTACTTTATTAGTTCTCCACACCTTATCACCGACTGAAAAAGATATGTTTCTTCTTCTTAAATTTTAACGATTACTGGATCGCTCATATGCTAAATGTAATTTAACACGTACATTATTAAAGATTTTAAGCAGACCACAACGGTCCTCAACATATAAAGGCCTATCTCCAGGGATGATTTCAACATCCTCTAGTGGCTCTAGACCGCTACCATAAAATTTTCCATTAACGGGAAGATGACGCCGTAAAACTAAAAAATGTAATAACTTATCCGTTCTACACGTGCGACATGATAAGTAAAATGTTTTAACTTTTTCTAACCATTTGGACCAACCATCACCATTAAACAACTTATATTTATTTTTCTCAGAAATAGCCTTTAAAGAAATAACAGGAAGGCGGCTATTATACTTCTGTCTTTTGCTAGAATGACAAACTTCTCTATGAGCCTCACCTAGACTAATAAACAAAAAATGACATCATAACTTTGATAAGTTTTTTGAACACCTTTTAGTGTATGACGAGAAAAAAATCCAAAAGATACAACTCGCAATTTACTAACCAAATCTTTTATAAAAACTAATCGCCACTATGGTTAACCACAACTCCATGCTCTGGTACACTCTTACTCTACTCATAACCAAACTGTCGAAAAACAAAAAAATGTACCTTACAACGCATAAATTTGCTAGAATGACAAACTCCTCTATGAGCCTCACCTAGACTAATAAACAAACAATTACACCATGACTAACATCAAATAATGATGTTAAAATACTAGGGCAACAAACTTACCACGAGTCTCGTCTAGACTTATGTACTGCTGAACGACCAACTCTTCGTGAGTTTCGTCTAGACTAATGTACTGCCGAGCGACCAACTATGAAGACAAGTCTCGCCTAGACCAATTAGAACTTAATATGCTACGTTGCAATGCCGACATAAATTAAAAAAAATTGCTATGAAAGCAAAATCGTACAAGAGCAATCTTTAAACGATATAACTACAGTAAAAACCAGTGTATCAAATTATTAGAGCATTATTCCTTATATCGAGAAATCAATCAAACAACTGAGTTTTATTCCCTTTGTCACTATTCAACTTTATATACAGCCTGTTTCAAATTAACTAGGCACCATTGCTAACTTTGTTATTATTGGAGCTACGAGGTTCGTTAAATGAGCAAAGAAGCTTAGTTTTTACAGCTGATTACCGTGAAGAGCGCAAAAAAATAATTGAACATCGCTGTTTCGAGATATTGATCAAAACACTTACTTTTTAAATGGAACACCCTGTATATTTTTAATTTAAATGAAAGAGAAATAAATTCCTAACAAAAAATCTTATACACTCTTATATCAAAACCCTTAAGATAAAGTAAATATTAACAAATTTGTAATTTAATCAAGGTAGGCGCGGATGTTTGAACAGAATTCATTTGTTTCACAAGTTTATCATTTCGTGTGCTTAATTGTAGCAGCTAACTTTAAGAAGTATTAATAACATTGTTAGAATGCCTTTTACTCATGAAGATAAGTGTGATATGTTGGAAACTTCTTAATAAATAGAAGAAAATACTACCAGAGCATCAAATTGCTATTGCGAAAACTTTCCTAATCAAAACTCTCCAGACCGAAGATATTTTCTAATTCTGTACAGAAAATTTAAAGACAATGAAAATTTGTTTTTGAAGAAAAGAACTAGAAAGAGATTTATAATTAGTAAAAACATTGAAACAAATGTATTAACTTAATTTGAAGTATTTCTAAATGATTCTATTAGAGATTTGGTAAAAAATAGTAACTTTTCTTTAACAGTCATTTATAGAATACTAAGAAAACAAATTTATTCCTTATAAATATCGACAAAAAAATTAGTCGTTGGTTAGTTGCTTCGCGTACAGAAAATCTTGACCTCGTAAAAAATATAATTTAGAGCGACGAATCAAATTTGTCGAATTCTAGAATGTTTAACCGTAAAAACATGCATTACTGGTCACGCGAAAATCCACTGTTAACTTTCCCATCCCATCTACAAACAAAGTTTAGTTTAAATGTATGGTGTGGTTTGATTGGTAGTAAAATAGTGGGCCTTTTGTTTTATTACGGATCGCTTACTGGAGCTAGATATATGAACATTATGGAAGAAGTTTTTGAAGAGTGCCTGGATGATATTAATCTAGAAGATCGCCAAACCATTTACTTCCAGCAAGATGGAGCTCCAGCACATAATTTTCGCGAAGTTGGCGCAATGATGCAAAGACGTTTTGAAGACCGGTGGATGGGAACAAATGGTCCTATAAAGTGGCCACCTCGTTCACCAGACTTGTCGCCTTTAAATTTTTTCTTTTAGGACTACGTACAAAATAACGTTTACGAAAGAAGATATACCAATGTAGCAGAATTAAAAAACAGTATTCAATTATGTATTAATTCAATTGACGGTAGGAGTATTACAAATGCTACAGGGGATGTTATTAGGCGAACCTTAATGTGCATTTAAGAAAATGGAGGATTTTTGAACATTTTATGTAATTTTAGTGTGTTAAATAAATGGTTTATATAAAAGTCAAGACTATCTTAATTAAATTACAAATTTGTTAATATTTACTTTATCTTAAGGATTTTGATATAAAAGTGTATAAGACTTTTTGTTAAGAATTTATTTCTCTTTCATTTAAATTAAAAATATACAGGGTGTTCTATTTAAAAAGTACGTGTTTTGATCAATATCTCAAAACAGCCATGTTCAATTATTTTTTTGCGCTCTCCACGGTAATCAGCTGTAAAAACTAAGCTTCTTTGCTCATTTAACCAACCTCGTAGCTCCAATAATAACAAAGTTAGCAATGGTGCCGAGTTAATTTGAAACAGGCTGTATACTAGTGAACCACAAAGTGTTAATTTTATTCTTTGAAATAGTTTCTGTATATTTACAATAATCAAAGAGGGAATAAACATGAACAATTATATTCACTACTAAAATACACAATCAATCACTTATTGGGAATCGATAAAATCTCTAACAACAAAATCAAATCACTCACTTGCGCCCAGTTAAAACAAATTGAGGACCATACGTTGAAACAAATCGAGGCCCGAACTTTGGGCGCTAGATAAACAATTTTATTTTTTTTGAGTTGTTAGGCCACATTATGTAGCGACAGAGAAACATCTAAGCTTTTACTATGTTAGACTTTGGAGATACCTAGGCAAACATATTTCTAACAAAAGTCGTGCAGAAGATGTTGATTTATCCGTATTAACACAAACTGACTTTTGTAGACTTCCGTACTAGCTCTGAACTCTAATTTCAGCGGTTTTTAGAAACTATCAGGGGGGGTCGTTAAATAAATACGGATGGGTCAGGCGCCACTGTACTTATGCAATATATAAGAACAAAGAACATCGCCAAGAAAAATACAGGAACCTCAACGAATATATTCTGTTATTGGAATACAAGGTTTTGTATTCATAGATGGTACAAACGTTTATCCTGAAATAAAATAAAATACATAAAAATGCATTGGAGACAGCAGTTTGCTTCTCAAAATAATAAAATCAATAAATCAGACAACTTATATGTACATATAGAATTTGCTACTCGCCATTGGTGCATGGACACCACTTATTAAATTTATACACCCTTGGTTCATATAAGATTTATAGAATCCAAAAATATGTATGAGGTAGAATAAATACCACTTCTTAAGTATCTCTTAAAGTGTGATTAACCACTTCTAAATTTATAAAAAGATTAGACTTGTTAGATACCAAGACATAAATATTAACTAAAAATAATTCTGTTTCAAACTGACAGGTATTTACAATAAATTTTGTAAGTGTTTAGTTACCCATTTCTATTTCTGTAATAAACTTGATTATATCGAAGCCTTTAACGTAAATAGGCATTATATATTTCATTCACAAAATTATTAGCTTTTGTCATTTTTCCAGTACTAATCAAACGACGTACATTTTTATTAAATTACTTATGTAATAGGATCTTTTAACTAGTAATTTTAAGTCTTG
Source organism: Platerodrilus igneus (assembly GCA_036346225.1). Taxonomy (NCBI): domain Eukaryota; kingdom Metazoa; phylum Arthropoda; class Insecta; order Coleoptera; family Lycidae; genus Platerodrilus; species Platerodrilus igneus. The sequence goes on from JARFIW010000020.1 coordinate 3,189,455, forward strand.
TTAAAAAAGTATCATGTATAAGAAACTACTCAACTGTATAATAAATAATCAACATGAATAAGCAAATTCTAGTAATAAAATCTATTCAGTATGATCCATAATCTTGAACAGATCGTTTTGGTAAACAATCCAATAAAGCAAGAGTTTAATTTAGTGTAAAGTTCAAAGATCTAACTTTTTAAATATAATTATTAAGATATTAGTTTTTAATAGGTTAAACTACGAAGATTACAGCTTAACCTTGAATATCTTCTAATTAGAGAAAAATAACCACTAAACGTTGTACGTCAAGAAGATGGTTTTCATAACAAAGAAAAATCGACTTACCGACTTCAAACGTAGAGTGCAAATTGTTACAAACCATTTAGTAGATAAACTCGGAGCATATGTGCGCCTTTAATACTGCATAATGACAGCAAAAACTTGTTGCCCCTTTTGTTACGCCAATATCCTGAAAATCAGAACCAAAAAAATAAAAGGTGGAATCCACCGTTGAGGAGAGCCATTGTTGAAATCTCTAACTGTAGGTTTCCATTTGTATACAATTTATACGCTATAAATTGGATGTTACACACAGCCATTATTAAATCAAAAACTTCAGTTTAAACCAAAAACTTCCGTGTTGCGCTAAGGGAAACCAAATAAAATTAATTTTAATTATACAAAACAGAAAATACAAACCATGATGAACTTTCTAACACATTTGGATCGATTTACTGCATAATTGAAATGTCAGCCTCTTGCCACCCTTTAATATTAACTTCTTCATTTTATTACTAGGACGGTAAAGGGTCGACTGTCGTAGTCCGTAAACAATCGAGGCCTCAACACTTGAGTATTCAAAACAAGAGGTGCGCATAATCGCTCTAAATTACATTGCCTTGAAGATAATTTATGGAAATTCTAACTAGCATGTACGAGTTTTAACATGATGTTAAACACAAAACTGGAGTACTTATAACGATGAACTTATTTACTAGATAAATAGAATAAAAGGACAATAAATAGAGTGTTTCTAAATTATGATAACTTTCTTTTAATTATGTATAAGTTCGTGATATACAAATTATATTGAATTAAAAAGGGATTTTAAAATTTTTGTAACACAATACAGAATTTATATGAGTTACTGCTGGAGAGAAAAAACAGAAAGTTACAATATTACAGGATGAAAACTTTAACTGGAACAAATTCTGTAACTTAATAAATAAAGGTTTGCCGCAAAATTTCAGAACCATGTCAATTTTTATTTTCAATGGGGCATATAACAAAAAAGTTTGTTTATTTTTTTAGTTATCTAGATGATTGCAGCAGCCCCTAACATTTTTTTAAATGGAAGGGCAGGTTGATTTATCTTTTATCTCAAAGCTTTTTCAATTGTAAATACAATTATCTTTTCTTACTTTGTGTTACTTTTTATAAGCAACGTGTCGGAAAAAAATATGGAAATTAGGCGTATTCAACTCGATAATCACTTAACGATCTTTCGATTGCGATTGTGATCGAATCGATACCTTACTGTTGAACAGACTCGGGTCACTAAAATTAGATACGCTTAACCTAATTTTTTACAAATTATAAATAATGGACTTGAGCGAGCAGTTTGTTAGGCAGCGAATTCGAAATATCATCTTACTGGATATAGTAGAGAACGCAACAGTGGCCATATTGTAACATCTTTAATGCATTTATATCTAAATGTATGTCGAAAATGGGCGAATTTTTTACGTTGTGTGTTGTTTGCAGAAAGCGAACTGGACGTTTATATAAATAACTATTTTGAAAAAATAGTCCCGCATTATTCAGCGGCAACATTCAGAAGTCACTTACGCATTTCCATAGATACCATGACTGTAAAGAATTGTTATACATAAAACCACAGTAAGGAAACTAATCTGATTACATTTTAGAAATTGGTTGAAGAATTAGATAGCATATTTCTCATACAGGGTGTTGATGTAAATGCAATGACAATTTCATTAGAGAAAAAAAAACGCACGTAACAGTATGGATGCTGACAAACTGTGCCGTTACCGTTAGAGAATGTGGAACCTGTCGATTTTATATTTTTGCAAATTTGTTCTGCATTATGTATTATGCAAGGCCGATATATTAAATGGGCAGGCCAAGAGTATTGTGAAGAAACAGCAGATAATATATTTACCAGAACAAATTTTCCTGGTGTAGTTGGGGTCATCGACGGTTGCCATCTCGAGATAAAAGCACCTAAGAGAAACACATACGATTTTTATAACAGAAAGCAATTCCATTCTATTATATTGCAAGGGATTTGTGATTATACTTTGAAATTTATTGATATTTTTGTAAGCATACCAGGTTGTGTGCATGATGCCCGAGTATTCAGGTTTAGTCCTGCAAATAACTTGTCTTTTTTTTAATTTGAATTGCCTTTTGGGCATGAGCCCGGGTGTCGCAACGAGAAGGTTTGTTATGTTTGCAAATAAATTTTGCTGTAACATTCGGCAAATCTCAAAGGCCAGACGTACTTTTATAGCCATCTATAGAATTTATTATGTAATTTCGGTTCAATTCTGTACTTCCACACTTAGTAGTGTTGGTGTTTTATCACCTGATGGTGGTTTTATTTACTTTTGCCATAGTACAGAGATTGTTTTGAAATTATATCATTATAATAGCTTTGATTACTTCATAGGGTTCTTGGAAACTATTTCCCTCTGATGAGGCTTAACAAGCCGAAACCGTCGGTCAGTGGATGTTTCCTCCCCTGTGAAGTAATAAAGCTAATGTTTTGTTAATGGCTATATAGCTACTAGTCCGATTTGTATTTGTCAATAGCTCTTACTATTTTCATAAGAGTTTGTTTACAGATACATCTTACTTTATACACTATTTCTTATTGCGGACTGCAAATAACTTGTCTTTTTTTAATTTAAATTGCCTTTGGGGCATAAAGCCAAGTGTCGCCACGAGAAGGTTTGTTACGTTTGCAAATAAATTTTGCTGTAACATTCCGCAAATCTCAAAGGCCAGACGTACTTTTATAGCCATCTATAGAATTTATTATGTAGTTTCGATTCAATTCTGTACTTCCACACTTAGTAGTGTTGGTGTTTTATCACCTGATGGTGGTTTTATTTACTTTTGCCATAGTACAGAGATTGTTTCGAAATTATATCATTATAATAGCTTTGATTACTTCATAGGGTTCTTGGAAACTATTTCCCTCTGATGAAGCTTAACAAGCCGAAACCGTCGGTCAGTGGATGTTTCCTCCCCTGTGAAGTAATAAAGCTAATGTTTTGTTAATGGCTATATAACTACTAGTCCGATTTGTATTTGTCAATAGCTCTTACTATTTTCATAAGAGTTTGTTTACAGATACATCTTACTTTATATACTATTTCTTATTGCGGACTGCAAATAACTTGTCTTTTTTTAATTTAAATTGCCTTTGGGGCATAAAGCGAAGTGTCGCCACGAGAAGGTTTGTTACGTTTGCAAATAAATTTTGCTGTAACATTCCGCAAATCTCAAAGGCCAGACATACTTTTATAGCCATCTATAGAATTTATTATGTAGTTTCGATTCAATTCTGTACTTCCACACTTAGTAGTGTTGGTGTTTTATCACCTGATGGCGGTTTTATTTACTTTTGCCATAGTACAGAGATTGTTTCGAAATTATATCATTATAATAGCTTTGATTACTTCATAGGGTTCTTGGAAACTATTTCACTTTGATGAGGCTTAAGAAGCCGAAACCGTGAATCAGTGGATGTTTCCTCCCCTGTGAAGTAATAAAGCTAATGTTTTGTTAATGGCTATATAACTACTAGCCCGATTTGTTTTTGTCAATAGCTCCTATTATTTTCATAAAAGTTTGTCTACAGATTCATCTTACTTTATATACTATTTCTAATTGCGGACTGCAAATAACTTGTCTTTTTTTATTTGAATTGTCTTTGGGGGCATAAACCCGGGTGTCGCCACCAGAAGGTTTGTTACATTTGCAAATAAATTTTGCTGTAACATTCCGCAAATCTCAAAGGCCAGACGTATTTTTATAGCCATCTATAGAATTTATTATGTAGTTTCGATTTAATTCTGTACTTCCACACTTAGTAGTGTTTGTGTTTTATCACCTGATGGCAGTTTTATTTACTTTTGCCATAGTACAGAGATTGTTTTGGAATTATATCATTATAATAGCTTTGATTACTTCATAGGGTTCTTGGAAACTATTTCACTCTGATGAGACTTAACAGGCCGAAACCGTTGGTCAGTGGATGTTTCCTCCCCTGTGAAGTAATAAAGCTAATGTTTTGTTAATGGCTATATAACTACTAGCCCGATTTGTATTTGTCAATAGCTGTTATTATTTTCATAAGAGTTTGTTTACAGATACATCTTACTTTATATACAATTTCTTATTGCAGACTGCAAATAACTTGTCTTTTTTTTATTTGAATTGCCTTTGGGGCATGAGCCCGGGTGTCGCCACGAGAAGGTTTGTTACGTTTGCAAATAAATTTTGCTATAACATTCCGCAAATCTCAAAGGCCAGACGTACTTTTATAGCCATCTATAGAATTTATTATGTAGTTTCGATTCAATTCTGTACTTCCACACTTAGTAGTGTTGGTGTTTTATCACCTGATGGCGGTTTTATTTACTTTTGCCATAGTACAGAGATTGTTTCGAAATTATATCATTATAATAGCTTCGATTACTTCATAGGGTTCTTGGAAACTATTTCACTCTGATAAGGCTTAACAAGCCGAAACCGTCGGTCAGTGGATGTTTTCTCCCCTGTGAAGTAATAAAACTAATGTTTTGTTAATGGCCATATGACTACTAGCCCGATTTGTATTTGTCATGTGAATAGCTCTTATTATTTTCATAAGAGTTTGTTTACAGATACATCTTACTTTATATATATATATATATATATATATATATATATAAAAAGAGAAGTAAGTTTAATGAGTCTTAAAATATTATCCAAGAATGAAATGAGTCACTTGCCATTAAATTTCATTCTTGGGGTATATATATATATATATATATATATATATATATATATATATATGTTCGATAAGCAATGGATGTAAAAAATCCTGCATTGGGATTTTCTCCAGATTGCTCATCAAGTGCAAATTTTCGATAGCTGAGTGGACTGTTGTGAGAATGGTGAAAACCAATTTGATAATAACAATAATAAATGCTGAGGTTTTACAATTTCGACAATAAAAAAATGCAATAAATCGGAACAGTGTAAACACTTACCAAACACTTTTCGAGAAGTTCTTCAATGTTGCGTAGCACAAAAAAATGAGTTCCGCGAAGGGAATACAGGTACGAACCGCAAATGTGGCGCACAAGGCCGTGCATCTGCCATACGTTACGAAGTATCGAAAACGACTCCTTTTATTTTATTGTTGTAGATAATAGGATACGTATTATCTTTCACGTGTATGCACAGTTTCGATAAAACCGCCTAATATCGTCAAAAGAGGAAACCTCATATATTTCTAACATACCCCCCACCCAAAATGATAATTTTGTTTAAATGCAAGCAAAAGGAAAAAAAAAGGGGAAGAATATAATTAAAACATCGTTTGCTAACATAAAGAAAAAGTAAACTGAATAATGTGCTAATGTAACTATTGAGGAGGGAGCGGTACGACTTTGTCAACAGTGCGCACCTTTTCACCAGAAGGTGTCCTAAGTCGTACAACTCTGACAACTCCGTCATCTCTCGGTATCAGCTGTACTATTTTTGCCAAAGGCCAACAAGTAGGGGGTAGTGATTCAGGAGTATAGTAAAACACAATGTCGCCCACCTGTAACTTTTGCGCGGGCGTAGTCCATTTTGGTCTATGCTGAAGACTGTGAAGGTATTCTTTTGACCAGCGCCGCCAAAACGACTGAACTAATTGTTGGGCAAGCTGCCAGCGATTAAGTCTGTTAACGGGAACTTTAGTTAAGTCAATTTCAGCTCTGGATAAAATGGGACCACCGGTCAAAAAATGTGCTGGAGTAAGGGCATCGATTACCCCCTCGTCCAGTGAAGCAGAAAGTGTACAAAAAGGGCGAGAATTTAAAATACCTTCAATCCTCGTAATAGTAGTGATAAATTCTTCAAAAGAGAGGGCAGCGTTACCTACTATTCGTTTTAAGTGGTATTCTGCGCTTTTGATCCCAGCCTCCCATAACCCGCCAAAATGGGGTGCGTAGGGAGGATTAAAGCATCACTTTATACCTCTACTAGTTAAATAATGGGCGACATCCGGATTAGAAATATCAAAAAATTTAGCAATTTCGGATATTTCACGAGCGGCGCCACGAAAATTACTACCTTGGTCTGAATAAACGTTGGTCGGTAATCCGCGTCGTGAAATAAATCGATCTAAAGAAGCAAGGCAAGCCTCTGTGATCAGTGCCGTAACCACCTCGATATGAATGGCGCGAGATACCATACATATAAATAATGCTATGTACACTTTATTGTATCTAGCGGTGCGTAGCAAAGACAATTTTACATTAAACGGACCCGCAATATCCAGGCCAGTATGGGTAAAGCCTTTCCCGAGCTCCAAACGATAAAGGGGTAGGTCGGCCATCGGAGGTTGAATTGGTTCTGCTTTAAATCTATAACAAATAAGGCAACGGAAAATCCTACTTCTAATTAATTGTCTAATAGACTGAATCCAATAAGTTCTGTTTATTAGTGAGTGTACCAAACGAATACCTCCGTGACCGGAATAAATATGATAAAAATCACATAGCAATGTAGCTAGTCGACTTTCTTTAGGAACTAAGTAAGGGTGTTTAGTCATACTTGGGAGGCTTGAATGGCGCAAACGCCCCACCATGATAAAACCCATGGGAGAAAGAAAAGGTGACAACGCACGAAGTTTTTTTGTGCTCGTTTGGCCCTTTTCTAAAGATAAAAAAATCAGTATGAAAGTACTCGTGTTGAATGATTCTAATAATGAAAAGAAGGGCATCGTGGTATTCAGAAGCAGTGAGATGACCAGTAAGCGACGGAAACGTGCGTACTCGAGCAAGACAGTTATGTTTAAATCTTAAAACATAAGCAAATATTCTTTGCACTTTCAATAAATTAGAAAAACGCTGTAAAACTTGTGTGAATTGTTCCACTTCATCTGTGGTCAGTAGAATACATTCAGAAAGCTGAATCGATTCATCAGGATCGACCGTGAAATTAGTCTTGGGCCAATTTGTATAATTGGTATACATAAAATTAGGACCATTCCACCAAATACTACAATTTACGAGTTCGGACGGCATCAAACCGCGACTAGCGGGATCAGCAGGGTTATCCGCGCTAGGGACATATCTCCAAGTAGCAGTGGGTTGGTTTTCGTGAATTTGAACAACTCTATTGGCAAAGAATGTTTTTAATTGATATGGAGGACTACGAATCCACGTCAACGTATTAGTAGAATCGCTGAAACAAATCGAGTTTAACAAACGAAAATTATCAAAAGCCAAAGCAGTATGTTTCATTAATTTAGATAAGAGGCAAGCAGCGCCTAGTTCAAGACGCGGAATAGTCCACGTCTTGAGCGGAGCAACACGTGTTTTCGAAGCTATTAAATGAATAAAAATTTTATCGTCAATTTCTATTCTTAAATATACAACCGCGGCCATACCAAGTGCACTTGCGTTGGAAAACCCTACAATACGAGCTTGCATATCACCTGGTTTCCAAATACAGCGAGGTATGGTTATATTTTCAAGAAAGCGCAATTCTAATTGTATTTGTTGCCACTTTTGAAGTATTTCGCAAGGAAGATCATCGTCCCAACCTATTTTTAATATCCATAATTGTTGAATAAGGGACTTAAGAACGAAAGTAAATGGACTAATATAACCATTCATGTCGTATGTTCGAGCAATACGAGAAAGAATTCCCCTTTTTGTGAGCGTGTCCACAACATGTTGAATTTTGCATTTCAGAACATCTGTTTGAACGTCCCAGCAAAGACCCAAAACTTTTAAAATAGGTGAATCAGTATTCGTATAGGGTAAGGCTAAAATATTGTTATTAGAAGCACTAACTACGGATGTATTAGAGCTTGCCCATTTGCCAAGTTCGAATCCGCCCAACCTTAATAAATCAGTTAATTCTGATTTGAGAAGTAGTGCTTCTTCAACAGTATCAGCACCTGTCAAAATATCGTCCACGTATGTGGACATAGCAAGGGCATTAGCGGCCCGTGGGTAGCGACCGTCCTCATCCTCTAACAATTGTTTTAAAACGCGAAGAGCAAGAAACGGGCTACAGGTAGCACCAAAGATTACACGAGTATGTTCCCATTCGGTTAAGGGATCACTTGGATTAAACCGCCAGAAAATACGTAAGAATTTTCTGTCATCGGGATGAATTAATATGGAACGAAACATTTGTCGAATGTCACATGTTAGTGCAATTTGCGGAATACGAAATCTTGTGATAACCAAACTAATATCAGCCTGTAATTTAGGCCCCGCTAAAAGAATATTGTTAAGGCTTAAATTATTTATGTCCTTATCAGCGGGACTAAACACAACACGAACTTGTGTACCAAGTGACGTTTTCTTTACAACTCCGTGGTGAGTCATAATATAGGGAGATGAAACTAGAGCAGGGTCAAATGATTCTGGGAAATGTATTCAGACATATTTTCCGAATATAATTTATGATATTCTTTATCATGCTGGAACCTCATTTCCAGTTTCATGAAGCGATTTACAGCGAGCGCTCTAGTTGATCCTAATTCGCGAGAAATATTTTCTTTAAAAGGTAAACGAACCATATATCGACCGCAGTCGGTGCGTTCTGTTGTGGATTTAAAATATTGTTCGCAAATACTTTCTTCCGGTGAAAATATTGGTGGGAAAATTATTTCTTCCGATTCCCAAAAAGCACGTATTGTTTCGTTGAGCGAAAGTTCCTCCGACACACTAACGTGTAAAGAAACACTAGCAGGGGCATGAACTAACGTGGGTACTTCACCCATGATTACCCAACCAAACGTCGTAAGAACCGCAGTGGGATTTCCTTTTAAATATGACGGTTCGGTGGGGGTAATATCTAAAACGGATTGTACCCCCAACAAAATGTCTACGGGGGATTTTATATAAAAATCTGGGTCAGCTAATTGCAGCAACGAAAATTGCTGTTTAAGCTGAACCGGTAACGTTGCTGTAGGTAGCTCAGCGGTAATGCGAGGCAAGACTACAGCTTGAAAATTAAGGTAAGCGCCATGGCTTAGATTGTAGCTTCGTTAAAATGCAGTAGTGAATTATGCTTTTTGCTACAGCAATGACGGCATTGATATTTGGATCGACATGAAGCAACATTATGTGGCGCTAAACACGCGTAACATCTGCGTAGTTGCTTCACTTTTTCATGTCTATCTTTGGGCGAAAGTGCCAATAACTGTGGACAATTAATAAATTTATGGTTTTCGTTGCAAGCAGGACAAAAAATTATCGCTGCTTTGGGTGCGATAACATTAATTTGTTGTGTAGCCATAGCTATAAGTTAATCGCTTGCTTCAAAATAGCGTGAAATAGATTTTTAGGTGCGTTAGGAATATTTTTTAACGAACAAGCAGTACTACTTCCAATCATTGCGGAGATTGAACATTTGTTACGCAAAAAAATGCAATAGGTCCTCAAATGAAGGAAATTCTTGTTCTAAATAATCCTTTTCAAATTCTTGTCGCGTTTTTGAATCTAACAACTCCAAAGAAAAATATAAAAATATGTAATTGGACAAATGGTTTAATTTCATGTCCATTAGTGCAGAAACGTTAGCCTGTAACGTTTCACACAAGTTACCGAGGGAATGTTCCAAATCAGTTTTCAGTTTAGACAATGAAAATATTTTTGACAGATAATGATTGGCGATTAAACGTTTGTTAGTGTAACGTTGAACAAGAAGATTATAAGCTATCAAATAATTTTCTGGTGAGAATCGTACGCTTTGAACTACTTTCAAAGGCGTATTTTCAAGATAAGAAATTAAGTATGTAAACTTTTCAATATCCGATAAGGATTTGTTATTGTGAATTAAGCTATCATAAAGTGATTTGAAAGAAGAGAATTGTTCGGGTTTACCATGAAACTTATCAATTTTTATTTCAGGCAAATGTAAATTTGACTGTTTACCGGCGGTATTAAATGCGGATATGTTAGGCGCTACTGATAAACTGTAGCAACCGGCGACGGACAAAATATTAAAATATATGGAATTAAAATTTGATTCTAGGGTTACGGTGTCTGTAGCCAAGGTTGCGTGAGTGTCAGATAACGATGCAAGTTCATCAAGAATTCCTAAAAATTGATTACGTGTCTCATCAATTTGAGTAACACGGGCTTTGAATTGTTCGAGCTGTGTAGGTAAATCCTTAATTAGATCATGGCAATCTTGTAAACGACGCCAATATCGTTCTTTACGATTAGTTAATTTTTTAAAGTAAGCGAGGGTTTCCTATCAGGTTCCATTTTAAGGAATTTAACAAATGTTAAGAATAAATCGGCAATTAGTAAACTGATAAGGGAATTGTAAACAAACCTTGTAATGCAAGTGTTAAAATACGATTAGCACAAAATTCCAATTTTATAGCAAACAATGTTTGTAATCACATAAATTATATAAATTATAATTCGGTTAGCGAGGTCAATTAATTTTGACTACAAAATAAGAATTTAAACCCCCAATTTAATAATCTAAAATTATTAAATACCAGTTTTAAATCCGGCGATGCGAAGTAACCATTAACTTGTTCGATAAGCAATGGATGTAAAAAATCCTGCATTGGGATTTTCTCCAGATTGCTCATCAAGTGCAAATTTTCGATAGCTGAGTGGACTGTTGTGTGAATGGTGAAAACCAAATTGATAATAACAATAATAAATGCTGAGGTTTTACAATTTCGACAATAAAAAAAATGCAATAAATCGGAACAGTGTAAACACTTACCCAACACTTGTCGAGAAGTTCTTCAATGTTGCGTAGCACAAAAAATGAGTCTCGCGAAGGGAATACAGGTACGAACCGCAAATGTGACGCACAAGGCCGTGCATCTACCATACGTTACAAAGTATCGAACACGACTCCTTTTATTTTATTGTTGTAGATAATAAGATGGGTATTATCTTTCACGTGTATATTTATGTACAAGCTGGCGGTACAATATACACGTTCACATAACACAAATTTATATTTACTATAGGACTTTCAAACCGTAATGAACAACTAACTATACACGATATGATTTATATACGACATTTAAATATAGACTAACCGTTGTACACTTATCACCGATCTTATATATACCCTATAATTAAATAGATGACTCATTTTCTAGAGTTTGCTGGAAAGTTTGAGACTTCTGTAGAATATACTTCGGTTATGTAGCTTGCGTGTTTGACAGGTTGCCTAATAGATCATAACACTGCTCCCTCTTTAAAGTTAAATTGGCTTCTGGTAACGGCTTTCCGGATTATTTTGGAAACTGCAAAAGCAATAACAACACACTTCTAAAAGGCACTTACTTTTGCGCATTTACAATGTTACAATACCGAAAGTCGACAACCAAATGTTCTCTTTTCCCACTCCAAGCCAGATTTTATTAGACTCTGCGACAGCACTATGGATGATTTTTGTTGCAATAAATAGCATAAGCAGAGCGATATCGTTCATCAACTTTCTGGGCCAAAAGTCCTAGAACCGAACGTTAAGAAGCCGGTTTCCTACTAACTACAGTTTTTTGTTCATTTTGGAAATTACGGTAACACTACCAATGTTCTTTCAAGCACTATGGAGTATCGATTACCTTATTACCTGTGTGCATCTTCATAAGCTGAACACCATAAGGTGACTCTTAATATGCTCTCAGAGCTGTTTTAGTTCATTTCTAAATAGCCCGAGATCATGACGGCATATCAATGTTTTTTAACATTAAAGCGGATAGCGGATTAGCTTAGCATTATTACTTAAAGCATTTCTTGTTTATTATTTTATGAAATCTGCCGGCAATTTTCTGTTTGACTGGTATATATAGTTAACCAAGAAAAAAGATAAGATTATTTATTTATTTTGTTACAGAAAAAAACTCGAAATAGGAACATTAAGTCTTCCTATGAAGAAGACACACTTTAACACAAATGCTGTATATAAAATTATTCTAATACTAACTACAAAATAAAACTGAAATAGGTAAGCAGGGTATGTTCTAGGTTAAGAATAAAAATTGTGGATGCGAGTTTGATAATTGCAAAGACGGTATTGGGTCAGAGAATGCTAAAGAAGATTCAGATAGTGGTTCTGGCTCCAACATGACGAACATGGACTAGCAAAAGGATGTTGGTATCCAACGGTCAATGCTGTCGACACTTTAAGCTTCTCATCTTAATATCTAAACAAATTTACCCGCCCTAGAAAGTAGTTGTTTTGTAAAACGTGTATTCTATTATTTTTCATCGAACGCGTCTTTAAAATTTGATTAAACGCTGAATCATTGATTATTGAATGCAGTGCTAGAGTAATTTAGTTGCAATGAATTTTACTGTTAATTAACGGAGAAAGTATTCATTCTAATTGCATGTTGCTTGGTACTGCTATATTCTTCTATAACTTTAGGTAAAAATTTCAAGCCATCTGTAACTTCCTTGCAAGTGGTAAATCCTTTAGAATTTGTTTTAATTGTTCTAATCAAGCGTTCTGCTATATCAACTTTGACTACTATATGTATGTGGTGTGTGGTTTATCTTATATTGCTATAAATAAACAATATTGCTGACTGCTGTGTCAAATTATAGAACATAATGGAAAATTTTTGTTCATAGCTGAAATGTATTGTTTTCAAAACTTGGAATTTCTCCAAATTTTATTGCAATTATTAAAAATTCTTAAAATTGTCAATGAGTGTATATAACCAAACTCAAATTTTTAGATATCATAATTTTGTATACGAACTTGTATACATCAATCCTCTATTATAACAATGGATGCAACTTTAAATGTTCAGCTGGCAGCTTTATTCCTGTGTCCAATCTACTATAAAGTAGCAGTACCGCCTCTTACGCAATGTCGGATGGGGGTATATATTGTGTAACAGATGCAGTATGTAGAGAACCCCTTGATGAGTATAAAAAATTTTATTTAAATGTACTAACTGTTTTTATATTTTAGATGATAATACTAGAAATCTATTGATGGAGATGGGGCCATTCTTAATTTTTAAGTGTATAAATTTAAAATAGGGATCCTATTATGTAGGATAGATTCAGAATAAGGCAGAATATGCGTTTATACATTTTTCATGCGCTGCTGTCGAATGCTTTTCTAAATCCTTAATTTGCTCCCACTCATCGTCTGTAATTTGTAGTTCCTCCCCGAAAAAAAATATAGGAACATTAAGTCTTCCTATGAAGAAGACACACTTTAACACAAATGCTGTATATAAAATTATTCTAATACTAACTACAAAATAAAACTGAAATAGGTAAGCAGGGTATGTTCCAGCACAAAAAGTGCAATTTTTACATGTATTTTCTTATAAAAAAATTTAAGGTTTGTTCTAGTCATTTTTATACCAAGCATTGAAATTCCCATAAGGAGGATCCGTGCGTCAATTCAGGTTACTTTTCAGCCCAACACCACCTGCTGGGAATCAGAGCTACACCAATTCATATCGATTTTGTCATTGTCATCAACTTAATTGCACTCTTTCTCAGTTCAACCAGATATAATACCACTGTAATGATAAAACTTAGTCATAACATCCATTTAAGTTTTAAAGACAATTTATTTAAAGTTAGTTGTTGCGTATAACTTTTGTGATATTGCAATAATATTAAACTATTCCTTTATTTGTATAATCAGATCTAAGTCTGGTTGTGGCTGCTTTAATGGCAAATTTCTTTGAATTTATCTCCATCAAAATAGGGTGAAAGTGCCTTAAGGGTGAAATTGCCTTATAGGGTGAAATTGTCTTATAGGATAAAATTGCTTTATAAGGTGAAATTGCCTTATAGAGTGAAATTGACTTATAGAGTGAAATTGCCTCATAGAGTGAAATTTCTTCATAAGGTGAAAGTGTTTTCGACATAAGATCATTGATTCCTTTTACCTATGTCAAACTTACGCTAGTGCCTTAAAACATAAACTCAGAGATAACGCCAAAGTAATCGCATTATCGAAACAGGATGACACAAACCTTGGCCATATCTTTCTGTTCATATAAGTGGTGATATGTCATACCTTAAATTTAAAAAAATATGCTTGCAGTGTTGGGATGGAAGTGATTCGAAACAGTTTTATTACTATTGTAAAAGATTTTGATTTTGATAAGAGGCGATATAAAAAAAATTTCGATGAGTATATAAATATAGAACAAGACGTTAATGGTTAGCCCCAATCCGAAGTTTCATGATGATGCACGTTAAAGATTTTATTGCAAATAAACGTAAGCTTTATCTTATGCAGGTGTCTTGCATGTTTAAAATGCGATTTTCTAGTGTTATTCAGCAATTTTACCTGCAAGACACCTTTTATATTATCCGCTTGTAAACGTTGAAGCGATTAATATTTACATGTATAATTCAAAAACTGTTAATCATTATTTTTTCTAGAATGAACATCTTAAGTATCTCACGCAGTGTGTGTGAAAGCGTTTTACTGGAGGTGACGACGTAAACAAATACAACGAGAAGCACGTCGAGATGTTTTTTTTCGGGGAGGAACTACAAATTACAGACGATGAGTGGGAGCAAATTAAGGATTTAGAAAAGCATTCGACAGCAGCGCATGAAAAATGTATAAACGCATGTTCTGTCTTATTCTGAATCTATCCTACATAATAGGATCCCTATTTTAAATTTATACACTTAAAAATTAAGAATGGCCCCATCTCCATCAATAGATTTCTAGTATTATCATCTAAAATATAAAAACAGTTAGTACATTTAAATAAAATTTTTTATACTCATCAAGGGGTTCTCTACATACTGCATCTGTTACACAATATATACCCCCATCCGACATTGCGTAAGAGGCGGTACTGCTACTTTATAGTAGATTGGACACAGGAATAAAGCTGCCAGCTGAACATTTAAAGTTGCATCCATTGTTATAATAGAGGATTGATGTATACAAGTTCGTATACAAAATTATGATATCTAAAAATTTGAGTTTGGTTATATACACTCATTGACAATTTTAAGAATTTTAATAATTGCAATAAAATTTGGAGAAATTCCAAGTTTTGAAAACAATACATTTCAGCTATGAACAAAATTTTCCATTATGTTCTATAATTTGACACAGCAGTCAGCAATATTGTTTATTTATAGCAATATAAGATAAACCACACACCACATACATATAGTAGTCAAAGTTGATATAGCAGAACGCTTGATTAGAACAATTAAAAACAAATTCTAAAGGATTTACCACTTGCAAGGAAGTTACAGATGGCTTGAAATTTTTACCTAAAGTTATAGAAGAATATAGCAGTACCAAGCAACATGCAATTAGAATGAATACTTTCTCCGTTAATTAACAGTAAAATTCATTGCAACTAAATTACTCTAGCACTGCATTCAATAATCAATGATTCAGCGTTTAATCAAATTTTAAAGACGCGTTCGATGAAAAATAATAGAATACACGTTTTACAAAACAACTACTTTCTAGGGCGGGTAAATTTGTTTAGATATTAAGATGAGAAGCTTAAAGTGTCGACAGCATTGACCGTTGGATAACAACATCCTTTTGCTAGTCCATGTTCGTCATGTTGGAGCCAGAACCACTATCTGAATCTTCTTTAGCATTCTCTGACCCAATAACGTCTTTGCAATTATCAAACTCGCATCCACAATTTTTATTCTTAACCTAGAACTCCTCATATCGGTTTATACTTATTAATATTTATTTCTAAACAGAGCACTTTTTCCAAAGACCAACCGGATTCATTTGTTACAAATTTCTCAGATTTTGTTCCCATGGTTTCGCTTAAGAACTCGTACATATTTTCCAGATTACTGTTAACAAAAGAAAATCCAAAAGCCATTCTTAAAACTTTCCATTACAGACAATTTTTACCTATTGAGTTTAAATTTTGTTTTTATTCTTAAGACTCCAATATTTGTTTATGATCTTCTTTGAATTCTTCTTGAGAAGTAGTATATTCTTTTTTGTGTTCCACAAACTTTTTTCGTACGGCATCCTGGATAAGATGAAGCTTACGTTTATTTGTAATAAAATCTTTAACGTCCGTCATCATGAAACTTCGGGTTGGGGCTAACCATTTGCGTCTTCTTCTATATTTATATACTCATCAAAATTTTTCCTATATCGCCCCATATCCAATCCAAAATCTTTTACAAGAGTAATAAAACTATGTTTCGAGTCACCTCCATCCCAACACTGCAAGCACATTTCTTTAAATTTAAGGTATGACATGTCACCACTTATATGATCAAGAAAGATATGGCGAAGGTTTGTGTCAATTTGTTTTCATAATGCGATTACATTGGCGTTATCTCTGAGTCTATGTTTTAAGGCACTAGCGTAAGTTTGACATAGGTATAAGGAATCAATGATCTTATGTCGAAGACTCTTTCACTTTATGAGGCAATTTTACTCTATGAGGCAAATTTACTCTATAAGGCAATTTCACTCTATAAAGCAATGTCACCCTATAAGGCAATTTCACCCTATAGGGCAATTTCACTATATAAGGTAATTTCACCCTATAAGGCACTTTCACCCTATTCTGATGGAGGTAAATTCAAGGAACTTTGCCATTAAAGCACCCACAACCAGACTTAGATCTGATTATGCAAATAAAGAAATAGTTTAATATTATTGCTATATCACAAAAGTTATACGCAACAACTAACTTTAAATAAATTGTCTTTGAAATTTAAAGGGATGTTATGATTAAATTTTATCATTACAGTGGTACTATATTTGGTTGAACCGAGAAACAGTGCAATTAAGTTGATGACGATGACAAAATCGATGTGAATTAGTGTAGCTCGGACTCCCAGCAGGTGGTGTTGGGCTAAAAAGTAACCTGAATTGACGCACGGATCCTTCTTATGCTGCAATAAAAGCAGACTTAATTAAGATTACTAAGAAGTAAGACATTGTATGTTATCAAAGAATAGCAGACGGTAAGATCTGCATTTCCAACAAGATGATGTGAGTGCAGGGATTACATAAATACCCTGAGTAGCCCCTGATGGCCAGTCAGTCTCGAACTTCATTACTTTAACATTGTTGGTGGTTCAAGCTACTCACCATAATCTTTAATTATTAATTATTGATTATTAACTTCAAATAATTTGTCAATTTCAATTAGTTTAGTGAATATAAACGTTTAAGTTGATTGTAACAGCAAGAAGTCATTTTTGTAATGGTATAATTGAGAATAAAATCGATAGAAGGTTTTTTTGGGAAATAAATTTTTAAAAAAGAATATCCCAACGGCCCAAAACCTATCTAGCAGAATATATAATGTCTTATTAGAGACTTAATACACCTTCGAATTGAAATTAATCAATCACCATACCAATTTGGTATGCGATGTCAAGGCGTGCGAAGTTTAATCCTAACTAAATTGAAACTCGAGGAACCCGATCAAAACATACGTTTAATAAAAACGAAAATGTACACTTATATAAACGGGTTACTCGAGCGATTATCAGACAAGATAAGATTTCGACCGCCCCCCAAACTTAGAAGAAGCAATGAATTTAATTGTAGAAGAAGAAAACGTGATGTATTACAGACACCGGATTTACAATCCTAACGCGAACAAAAATTACCTACCAATTAAAACGATACAAGCCGCGAGACAAATACCAACACAACCTAAATTTATATCATTTAACGCACCAATAAACCGTCCAAAAATTAACAACCCAAACTTTAGTAATACAAATTTTAACAATCAATTTCAAAAACCAACATTAAATTCGACTTTTATAAAACCCGCATTTACACCAAAATTCAATCAGAACGCAAATCGAACATGGCAAACATTCGGCGTAAATTCTAACAGAAACGCACCCATGGCGAGCAATAACACAACCCCAATAGTTATTACAAATCACCCCCATGGACACTTCATCTGGTAACACCAGACAGAATACTAACATATCTCAAATTAGACCCGATTATACCCAAACACAAAATTTCACTTCCGAAGAGCTATTTCACCAAGAAGTAGAAGATTTTAACAATCACGACACAGATAATTATGCGAATCCAAGTAGAGACGACGAAACAAATCATTCAGAAAATTACGAATGCAACAACCTTTACGAAAATTACGAAGAGGACGATGAAGAAAATGCAGGCTCAAATTTTCAATTGGACCAAATAAAATACGATTAGACGTAATAAATCTAAACAATATTAATCAACAAATTTTACCCAATATAGAAATACCTCACGCGGAAATTAAATTATTAATCGATACAGGATCTTCAAAAACTTTAATTAGTCCCAAAACCGTACAGAAACGTTATTTAGATTTTGTAGAAAGACAACCTTACGAAATCAGGACAGCCCACTAAACGACACTACACCAATTTATTCCAAACATACCCTTACCAAAAACTTTTAACGTAAAAATGAAACATAAATTTTGCGTTTTTGAATTTAAGGATAAATACGACGGATTAATAGGTATAGATCTTTTAAGAAAACTAGGAGCGAATATCGATATAAAAAACCGATTATTAAGAACAAAACACGGACAAATTCCAATTAAATTCCAAAACAGTAACATTCAGACAAAACAAAAATACACAATCGAACCTAGGACAGAAAAACAAATAAAAGTCTTAGTAAATTCAAAAGGCGACATAGGTATAATAAATCACATGTTATTTCCACAAGGAGTAGAAGCACCCACCGCGTTAGTACACATAAAAGACAATCACGCCACTACGACAATTTTGAACTCAAACAACTACCCTATAGAAGTATCTTTAACAACACCGATCGAAGTGGAAGAGGTGAATTTAAGTGAAATGGAAAACGTCAAAGACCCTGCAAGTAATTCCAACCCCACAAAACACGATAAAATATTAAAGGAAAATTTAATGAACATTTGTTTCGATGAGAATATTAACACAGAAGAGGAGAGAGCAAAGGACTTACGTTTCGAATACCGAGATATATTCCATTATGAAGGAATTCCTTTAACTTTTACCAACAAAGTCAAACATAACATTGAACTAACAGATAATAAACTGATTTTCACCAAAGCGTATAGACTACCTCAAGCAGGTCAAGAAGAAGCAGACAGACAGGTAACAGACTTACTAAACCAAGACATAATTCAACATTCGAATTCACCATGTAGCAGCCCCGTACTAGTTGCACCGAAGAAACTAGATGCCTCGGGCAAACTCAAATACCGAATGGTTATCGATTACAAAAACTCAACGAGAAGATTATAGACGATAAGTACCCACTACCAAATATTATTGAGATATTAGACAAACTAGGAAAATGTCAATATTTTTCAATATTAGACCCCGCTTCAGGATACCACCAAGTGAAAATGGACGAGAAAGACACAACTAAAACAGCTTTTAGTACACCCAGAGGACACTATAGATACAAACGCATGCCGTTTGGCTTAATGAACACCCGCCACTTTTCAGAGGGTTATGGATAATATATTGAGAGGAATTCACTATCAAAAATGCCTTGTGTATCTGGACAACATAACTGTATACTCAACATCACTCAATGAACATATCGAAAGATTAAGAGAAGTTTTTGAACGTTCAAGAAAAGCCCACTTTTAAGTACAATTGGATAAAAGCGAATTCTTGCAAAAATAAAGTAGCATTTTTAGGACACATTATAACGCCACAAGGTGTTATGCCAAACCCAGACAGAACAAATGCTGTATTAAAATACCCTCTACCGAAAACCAACAAAGAGATAAAAGCATTTTCAGGTCTCAGTGGATATTACAGAAAATTCATAAAGGGTTACGCACAAATAACCAAACCATTAATCAACTGTTTAAAGAAAGGTAATAGAATCGAACACACACCGGAATTTATTAAAGCAGTAGAAAAAATTAAGTGTATTCTGACGAATCACCCTTTATTAGAATACTCCGACTTCTCAAAACCATTTATATTAACAACAGATGCATCCAACGTTGCTTTAGGCGCAGTATTAAGTCAAGAAAAAATAGGTAGCGATAAACCAATCAGCTTCGCATTACGAACGTTAAATGAAACGGAACAGAAGTACAGTACTATTGAGAAAGAACTATTAGCCATAATTTGGGCAACAAAATATTTTAGACCATACCTTTATGGAAGGAAATTTTATATATACACAGACCATAGACCATTAGTATGGTTATGTAAACTCAAAGAACTAAACTCAAAATTTCAGAGATGGAGGATTAGAATGGAAGTGTAAGACCACGAAATCATATACAAGAAAGGAATATATATCAATAATGCGGACGCATTAAGCAGAATACAACTCAACGTCATAGAGACAGTCAGTTGTAGGAAATGTTGACGAAACAGAGATGAGGGAAGACCCTGCAGAAATGGAAACTATACATTCAACGCACAGTGTCAAACCAAAAACTGCAATTAAAATTCTAAACCAAGCAATAGATACGAAACCGAATCAATTTATAATCACCGAAGTTTTAACCAACCCTGAACCGGCAAAATATACAAAAACAAACAACAGAAAACTATATCAAATTCAGATAACGAAAGATGACAACGAGAAGCAAATAATTAAAATTTTGAAAGAATAAACCTGGGAGAAAAAACGTTTTTACTTTTATTTCACAACGGAACATTTGTACAAAAGATTTTCTGAATTATACGATATACACGATTGTTTATTAATTCAGAACCCGGAATTATCAGACGTACACGAAAGTTAATAACTTTAGATGACCCAGATGAAATAAACGATGTAATTTGAAACCATCACAAAAGTAAAACCAATCATCGTGGAATAAACGAAACCTTAAAACATTTCATAAGAAAATATTATTTTAAAAACATGAAGGAATTAACTACGGATTTTATTAATCAATGCGAACTATGTGACAGAGCAAAATACGACAGATCACCACCAAAAGTACCCTTAATGTTAACTAATACACCCAACAAATCTTTTCAAAAATTACATGCAGACACTTTGGTAACAGAAGCTCAAAACTTTTTATCAATCGTAGACGCATTCATAAAAGTAGGCCGAGCGATACCCATTATATCAAAAAACAGTACTGATTTAACCCAAGGATTTTTACAGTACTTTACATTTTACGGTACACCCGAATCAATACTTTTAGATAATGGAAGCGAATTCAGAAACGAAACCATACAAAATACATTAGAACTTCATAAAATAAATATTCATTTCATAACAGAAAATCACTCGAAATCGAACGGATTGATTGAACGATTACACTTAACGTTATTAGAGCAAATCAGACTGTTAAGATTAACATATAAAAAGGAACCAATCACCAATTTAATGTCATACGCCCTTTGCTTATAACAACACAATTCATTCCTCAACTAACTTAACACCTCTCGAATTAGCATTAGGACACTCAGATTCCTGCAACCCTTATTATATATATATATATATATATATATATATATATATATACACACTATAATAGAGAAGTATATCAAGAACGACAAAGACCACAATGAAAAACTAAAAATTACTTACAATTACGTCTAAAGTAAATTAGACAAAGATAAGGAAGGGAACCCAGAAATTTAGGTCCGCTTAAAATCAAAAAGATCTCAGAAAAGAACGTAGCGGTTGTAGATGACGAAAAAACCGTAAGATATATCTATTTAAAGAATTTAAGGCAACATGTAATTTCAGATGGATAGCCATCACCCTTGCCGTCAACCTCCACCCAGGTAAAACGGACGACAACGAAATAATAGTAGAAGAGATAGAAAACAACCCCGGTATACTATTAGTAAAATTGGGAAGTATGCAAAATACAGTAGACCATTGGACTTTCACACAGAAATTTGATTTATCTGAATTAAAACAAGAACTTTATAAAATTAGAAACAATTATGACAAACTGAAAGAATCAATGGACACAGCCAAATTTGGAAAAGAGTATGAGATAAAAATGCTTAATTACAAAAGTATAATGGAAAATATCCTAAGGAACACAGACGACAACTTCAATCGATTAATACCAAAAGACCAAACCACAAGACAGAAAAGAGGAATTATTAACGGATTAGGTAATATTATAAAAGCTTTTACAAGTAATTTAGACAACCAAGATGCAAAACGATACGACAATGCAATACGAGAATTGATTGACAACCAACATGGTATAAAGGCTATTGTTAGAAACCAAATTTCCTTAACTCAATCAACCATAGTAAAATTTAACGATACACTACGAAAACTAGTAAAGAACCAAGACAGTATAACAAATAAAATACTAACTCTTGAGAGTAACGTGCAAACCACACTGCTACGAATGCGAGATTTAATAAGATTTAATATGATATTCAATCAATTGATATCAACCTTTACTGTAATTTAATAAATTTTAGCTACATTAGAAAATGCTGTAACATTTGCTAAATTAAATACTTTACATGCTAGTATAATAGAACCAATTGATTTATTAAATGAATTATTATGAATCAAATCACTTATACCTCATAGTAAACTACCTTCTGAAGTAATGGAATCCAATATACTTGTATTTGAAAAAAATAGTCATAGTAAAAGGTTATGTAAAGAATCATGAAATTACGTTTTTAATAGAAATTCCCATTGTAGAGATTAATACTTGTAATTATTATCATTTATCTGCTTTCCCTATGAAATTTAACAATCAATATCAAGTTACTATCCCAAAAAACAAGTTCTTTCCTCTAAATGAACTTAGATATGGATTCACGAATGAGAAACGCAAAGAAGTGGCACCAGGTCAATATTTATGTCAATCAATAACGACAACAGCTATTTAAACAGATAGCCCCTGCGAAGTACAACTATTATGATTCTCTAATCACTACGAGAATTGTGTGCCAAAACCAGTACTAATTACAGATATGAAAACTCAAAAAGTTACGGACAACAAATGAATTGCTGTATTTCTTCAAAAAGTAATAGCAACCGCCAATTGCAACAAAGACAGAAACAGTTTAGCCTTAATTGGAAGCAAAGTGATTACCATAAAGGAAGATTGCTATTTAAAAGTAAAAAGCGAAGTTATTCGAGTATATCAAAATCCAGCAGTGCCGAAGAAATTTGCAAATCTATCCGAACTACAGTTCAAGATTTCTCAAACCGAAGACAACGAAATTATCAAAAAAACGATGCAACTAGAACATCTAGAGCTCGATGATCTCAACCACACAGTGAAATTAATGGACAATTATAAAGAACAATTAAGTGAGTTAAAAGTACCAAAGTTACACTATGCCAATATCGGTGTTTGGACAATTTTATTGATCAATGTATTATTTTTATTAACTGTATATTTATTGTATAAAATGTACATTAGATATAGGAACAAAGAAACAAATGTAAACAAAGAAACTAAAAATGAAACCTTAGAGTCAATGAGTTTTAAAAATTACGTATAACCTTTAATTTTTATTTAAGTCGGGAGGAGTTACATATCCCCTGATTAATATGTATATAAATTTAAATTCAATTACTATATCTTAAGAAATAAAATGTTATATTGTATAATCGAAGGTACTAATATAAAAGGTTAACGAAAGTTCATATCAGACATGAGAACGGAAGAAACTTTGTATTCCAGACGCAAACTGATACTGCAGGTGCAGGACACAATAAACTGCAATAAAAGTAGACTTAATTAAGATTACTAAGAAGTAAGACATTGTATGTTATCAAGGAATAAGAGACGGCGAGATCTGCATTACCCACAAGATGATGTGAGAGCAGACATAACATAAATACCCCGAGAAGCACCTGATGGTCAGTCACTCTCAAACTTCATAACTTTAACATTATTGGTGGGTCAAGCTACTCACCATAATTTTTAATTATTAATTATTAACTTCAAGTATTTTGTCAATTTCAATTAGTTTAGTGAATATAAACGTTTAAGTTGATTGTAACAAAAAGAAGTCATTTTTATAATTGTATATTGAGAATAAAATTGATAAAGGAGTTTTTTTTGGGAAATAAATGTTTTTAAAAAGAAGCTCCCAAAGACCCTAAACCTATCTTAGGATAATGTATAACGACGTTAATTATATAATAGCTCGAAACCGTCAAACAACAAATTTTTAAATTTTGCATCACACGCTTTGAAAGTAGAACATTTACAGTATTCGGAATTGACCTAGAAAGTTCTCGATACCGACTTAAAAAGTAGTCATTTATGAAATCACCGAGTTCTAACAAACTAGTTTAAATGTATGATTTCTTTAACAGTCAAGTGTTCTTTTGTGGTTTGCTTTCAAATTACTAAAGTACTCTTTTCACAAATCCAAATACAACGATTACCCAATTCTTGTAAATCAATACTAATGTTCCAGTTTTTTTTTTAAAATATAAAGCCATTCATTTACTATAAAAATACACCTTCCGTGTATAAAACAAAAAGTTTTGTGTATAAAAACACATTTTAGTTACAGTGAAATCAAATATTTTCTTTTTACAATTAGAATACAAATTTTACTGCATTTGCAAAATACAAACAATCCCTTATTAATTAGGTGTGTAGATATAAAAGCAAATGCGATTAATTTCCCCGTGTATTACTTTTTAAGATATAAATCCATTCATTTTTATTTATTATAAAAATATACCTTCAGTGCATAAAACATTCCCTTTATTTAGCGTAAGAATCATATTAATCTTTTGCATTTACAAAGGATAAATAGAGCCATTAAAGGTTTAATCAATTATATAAATTGACTTCCGCGTGTGTAACATAGTCATTTTGAAATAAAGTTTTTCTCGAATTTTTGGGATTAAGAAAGAGAATACGTCAATTAATAAAAAACGCCATTAAAACTTAAACGTTGATTCAAGGAACTAGTGTTATAATTAAATATGTAATAAAAATCGATAAGAATTATTGACTATCTTTCCGTGGCACTATAAGAAAAAGGGAAACGGTAAAATTAACTACGTTAATCAGACAAGAATTGGCAATTCCCACACACACTCTATGTAACAAGAATCTACCATATTGGAAATATTGTATATTTCAAGAGCAAAATAATAAAGTATTTAAAGTGTGCTATTGACAATTAGTATTTGAAGTTTGTGTAAAATATAAAAATGTTATAATTGATTTATCTTTGTCATAAGATGTTTTAAAGTTCAAAATAATTTTAAGTAAGCCTAGTTTTGTAAGAGAAAACAACTGTTTCTAATGTAATTGCAAAAAAGAACTAAAATCCTGATTTACGCTAAATAAACCTATGAACTAAGAACGCTAGTTTAGTTGTTATTCAGAAGCTTTGATATTTATAAAATATATTGCTAAAATGAATTATCAAAAATTTTTGATGAGCTACGAATCCATCTATAGTTTTGTATAACTAAATTGAAAACTATCTAAATACATAATGGCACAAAACATGAAGTTTACCTCAGTGAGTTACTAAAGGAGCCCATAAATTAAATATGAAGTAAAAATAATTTCATTTTGCAATTATGAAAAAGTAAATTAATCTAATTTCATCTTCTTTTCTGAAACAGTTAAACAATTATTGGATTCATGAATCTCTAATAATTACCAGCGCTTTCGTCTTCATTGGGGGGATGCTCCTGTTGACCGTAATTTAATGCTTTCTCAGGGGCTACGTTCAGTACTAGAAGTCAAAATCTAATAAAATAATTGTTGTTAGAGTTAAGTTTATTTACCTCGTCCAGAGCCTTCGCATTGTGAGCAACTGACATATTCGTCTGCATATGCTGACCGCACCTAAATACATTTCTGAATTAAATTAGTATGTCTTATACTTACCGGCTTTTAGAATTTAAATTATAAACTGTCCTTACACTTGGAAGTATATCTGGCTTGTTGTTATTATCTACTGGAATTCGCGTCAATATTCGTCCTAAAATATACAAATTTAGATTCTTGTTTCACACACAAAAAATACATACTAAATCCCCAACCAAAACAATTAGGGCAGTTGATGGAGTTCTCTGAGCAACTTGGATGGTTCTGAAATACAAATTGCAATATACCAAGATGGTTAATTAAATCAGTAACCAAACTTGTTAAAAATTTTTGAATATTGCTAAAATTTGAACAATAGATTTCATAGTTAATTTACCATTTCTCTTAAATTAACGAAGTTGAACACAAACGGAGGTTACGATATAAAAATACTGTATATAAAGCTTTTAATAATCGCAGAAGTTGCTGGGATGAAGTTAGATTTGCCGATCGATCCACGAACAGCGAACATGCGCACAAGTCGAACAAAGAAGTTTGCAGCAAACAAGGTTTTCCTAGTAGAGGTGGAATATCACAAGCAACATTTATATTTGTTCCAATATGATATTATAATGGTGTATCTCAGATAATTATCATGTACTTTTGCTATTAGTTTGGGCTGCGATTCTCTGGACTATTCGTAAAAATGCCAAGCAATAATTACAAAAAGTAAGATGCTATTAGTAATGCTTTCATGTATTCTTGAGTATAACACTTCCGTAATCGCAAATGAAAGCGCATAAAACACATGCATTGGAATGTCAACCCGGCAACATGGCAAACTACTAATTTTGAATAACATAAAAGGTCTGAAACCACCACACTTTAGCGACTTCCACCAAACCTATTGTTTTCCAGTTCCTTAGTAGTGGTGTTTTGTAGCGTTCTAAATTTCTGTTACGACTTATTTCCATTTGTCCTCTCAATTTTTATTAAATTTTGTCGTAAGTTGTTAGCGTTGGAATAATTTTGAAGCTTTGAGGTAAATTTGGCATTTGTATGAATATTTCAAATTTTATTGGTTAGGTCTTAATCCTGGAAAATCGTTTAATAATATGTATTGATTAGTAATCAATTTAGATATGGCAACGTGGACTACAATTCGCGTGGAACTATTTTATTGGGTTTCAGATATTTTCAGAAAATGCTCAATTTTGATTTGTTAGTTGTATGTGCGATAAGACTCTTGTCAAGCCGAGTTCATTTCCGATATGTTATTCTTTAGTTCTCATCTGGATCTGGCGGTCGTGCATTGTTTAGCACACCATTTTGGGATTTCGCTGTCCAGAACTTTTATTAAAGCATTTTGAGTTAGTTTGAAATTGTTTGTAATTGCTTCAGTTAACCTATATTGTATAGGATTTAGGATACCAGAATTTTGGTTTGTTCAAGTTATCTATAGCTGTTATTGGAGTCGTTGCCCGGCAGGGTTGGTAGTGTTACTGGTAGTATTACTGGTAGAGTTAGTAATAATAATAATAATAATAATAAGAATAAATCTTTATTAGCATCTTTTTGAATTTCACCTAAAGCAACCGCGGTTGCTTGACCAGGTGTACATCTTAATTTACAGTGGTAATAATTAATTGCAAGTTGTTTTTCATATTAAATAATCAACAGTTTATAACTTAATAGTACATAACTTAAAAATATAAACTACATAATTCATTTACTCTTTTAAACATCCTATCCTATAAAGAATACAACCATCATTTAATTATAAATTAAATTTAAATTAAGTAAAAACATATTTATTATAAATTAATCCACTTTTATTCCTAGAAATTACGTTGTAAATGACCAAACTGGTATATTGTTCTTGATTATTTAATTTTAAATGAAAAATTCTACTACTTTATACCTACTAAAAACTTAACACTATGTTTCATGCAGCTCAACCCTCCTTTTAGAAACTAATAAACGAATATTTTGAACCCGCACAATAATTACAGAATAGTAGTAAATATAATTATAGATGTATTTAGTATTAATCAAAGGTTTCTGCCGATGCTTTGACTTGAGCAGAATTTAAGCAAAATTTGCAGGTCATGAGTTTTTGTACTAGCTAGCATAATGAACATTAAGGAACATCTTTAATGAGGTTTTAATGTTTTCATACTTGAGAATCTTTTGCAATCTTCGGGTAGTTCGTTAAAATTTTTGGAACAATATAAGAAAGTGTATTTTTCCATATTTGTTTAAAATAATAGGTAGTTCGTAACTTTTAGATCTTGTATCATACATATGGGCGCTTTTTACTAAATATGTGTCCTTAAAATAATTATTCATAATCAATTTATAGAAAAATAATCCGTATACACTAAGCAAATCGCATTCTTTTAACATTTTCTGAAAAGTAAATTTATTCCCTTTGCCGTATACTAATTTTAATAATTTGTTTTGGATTATTATAATTCGGTTTAGATAAGCCTTACTAGCAAAGCCCCATGCCTCCAGCCCGTATCGCAATACGGACTCTGCTAAAGCGACATAAATAATTCTTCTTATTTTATAGGTAACCATTGGCTTTATATAGTACAATTTAACTAATACATGTTTTAGTTTTTTACACACGTTTGATATGTGTGAATCCCAACGAAAGTAGTGATCTACCGTTACCCCTAGATATTGATATGTATTACATTGCGTAATAGCTTTACATTCAGAAAAACATGCTGTATATCCTTTTATTTTTTTCAGCTGAAAACATTTACAACAATGCAAGACAATTTCCACGCTATCCTTTTGCATATAGGGTGTTGTTATGTGCATAAATTTCGTTTTTTGTTCATTGATGACTAAAAAGTTATCGTGTGACCACATAGCTGTGTTATCCATATCTAATTGCAAAAAATTTTTGGCAACATGTAAACTTTTATGCACCGAAACTATTAAAATATCATCCGCAAACATATATATTGTACACGTTTGTATGACTTGAGGAAGGTCATTAATATATAGGAGAAACAGGATTGGTCCTAATACAGACCCCTGCGGTACGCCAAAATCTTGCTCAAATTCTTGACTATAAGAATCTTTTATCTTTACAACAAAATGACGATATTGTAAATAGTTTGAAAATAACGCCAGTGTCTTCCCACCGAAGCCCAACTGTTCCAATTTTTTTAGTAGTATTCCATGTTCAATAAGTTCAAAAGCCTTGGAATAGTCTATAAATAAACACAAAACGTGTAAACTATCTTTTAGTTTACTATACACATAATCAGCAAAATCCGACAACAACTTATTTGTACCTAATCCTTTAACAAACCCGTATTGTTCTTTCGTGATTATTGAGTTAGCTTCTAAAAAGGTGTTAACTTGTTCCGAAATATGTTTTTCAACTAAAGTCCATATTAAGTAGTTGACGTCTTATATAAGATTCATTTCTATTTGCTTCTAAACAAGCTGATGGTGCATTGATACCCTTAAAAATTAAGTGAGTAACAAGCATGTAGTGATCGGAAATTCTAGTGTGGATAACCCCTGAGAACACACTATCATAAACATCCCGAATAAAAATATGATCTATGCTTGATTGTACTAAACTTTCGAGATAAAAAGCTTCCCTTGTATATCCTAAGATGCATCTCTTAAATCCTTCGGAATTTAATAGCGCTTCATACTCATTAATATTGCTATCCGGTTGATCGAGGTTAATATTCATATCACCAACTAAAATAATATTTTTGTATATCAAAGAATTATTTATGTGGTTCCTAAACTCTTTTAAAAATTCTGCAATGCTATTATTTGGTGGCCTATACACGATTATAATTTTAAATTTATTTCCTGTACTTACACTAATTGTTCCTTCTAATGACTCGTAACTTAAGGTATTATATTTATTTTCAATAAAGATCATGTTGTTTGCAATGTACAAGATAATACTACCTCCTCCCATACTTGTACGTAACTTATAGAACATTTTATAACCTAAGATATTAAACGCTGATAGCTCGTCTGCCTTAACTTTTACTTCAATTAATACAATAATGTTAAATGTAGAGTGTGAGACATATGTTTTGAATTCATCGAAGTGGGATTTTATGCCATTAATATTCAATGATACTAGCGATAAATCGGTGCAATTACTGTCATTATTACTTACATGTGCGTTTTTTCCTTATTCCTATCTAATATACTAATAAAAGATTGAAAACGAATTGTATTGTTTTGGTAAAACCTGTCGTTATTCGAATTGAATTTTAACAATTGTACAAAT
Source organism: Platerodrilus igneus (assembly GCA_036346225.1). Taxonomy (NCBI): domain Eukaryota; kingdom Metazoa; phylum Arthropoda; class Insecta; order Coleoptera; family Lycidae; genus Platerodrilus; species Platerodrilus igneus. The sequence continues at coordinate 3,219,694 of JARFIW010000020.1, forward strand.
GTTTATCCTTAAACTAGTCTAACTAAAACTTGATTCTAACTTATTAAACTATACTTACTAAATCCACTACACTACCTGTTTATTAAACAATCTTTTCTAAATCGTTTTCAGTATTAATTCTGAGAACGCCTGGTCTGTCAGTAGCTTTTTTTGCCAATAATTTTCCAAATTTGAACCATACAAACTTCCAACCTTTATCACCAGCTCGCGACTTCGCTAACCACAACAATCGTTTATAGTATGGTGTTAGGTTTTCAAACAATATTAACCTTCTATCGCTTCTATTATTCAAAATTTCATTATTCGTAATAATAGTCTTTCTTTTAGCCAGTATTTTATCCCAAATTTCCTGGGACGAGCAGCGTACAATTATCGATGGAATAGCGTCTGGACGCTTTCTTGTTAATCTGTGAGCGACTTGTATATATGCCCCTACAATTTCGACATTCAGTGTGTCCACTAGTTTAATTACTGATAATCTTAACTTTTATAATTTTCATCGGCTTCCCCCGGAATCGGTTCCAGACCATGAATTTCAAAATTGAGACATCTGCCTTGTTGTTCTAACACATTTACGCGTATTTCTAGATCCATAATTTTATTGTCATTTTGCTTGTTTACCTTGAGTACTTTGGAAAGTTTCGCTTTTAACTCGGCATTGTCTTGCCTCAAGGAAACCACTTCCTCTTTTAGACCTTCGTATAAGTTAGCCAAACCTTTATAATTATCACTTATACTATCTAATGCTTTTTTGTATTCTGCAAGTTGCTTCGATATTGAATAAAACATTTTTTTTACCTCATCGGCTTCGTATGTTGTTGTTTCGTTTGGAACCTTCAAGCTACCTTCATCCCCTCTGCAATTTTTGCAACGCCATGTAGCTCTTTTGCAGTTGAAAATTTTGCAAACGTATGTTCCGACATTCCAGAGCAAGCAATGCATAACGCATTTTCGCAAACACTGCATATAATGTGCTTTCCATCTGCTATTGACTTATCGCACGAGTTACACTTAGTTTTGGTCATTTTTATGTGCGGGTAGTTAATGAAAGGGTACTACACTAACTGTTCATAACCAACGACAATACTTAATGCTAAATTTATATACAATTAACCGTATAATACTATTTATTTGTTAATTCGCGGAGCACACGCTAATAACGTCCGATCGGGTCGGAGGTTGAGCGCGAAGTCGTAGTAGTAATTGTGGTTGTGGTTATTTCTGGTTGTTGCGCCAACATCAAGTGAAAAAATTGTATAGTGGTCAAAAATCGTTATTACAAGAACCACCGATTCAGAAGTTCTGTAGCTGATTATGTTGGATTTATTAAGTCTCAATTGGTGGCCATGACAAGGCACCCTCCTGTCAAGAATTAATTGTAGCTGAAGTGGTTCGTAGATGAATCCTATTTTTCTTTGTTTAATTCTTTGCACAAAAAAAAAGTACGATTAGTAAAAGTCGTGTAATATTTTCTATAACGTGGTCACTGACGTAGACAGTTTCAGTAAATTTTCAGTTCGGTTCCGTTCAACTGTCAACGACTGCGCATTTGCTAAATTTCGACGTTGGTTCTAATAGTTAACTTTGAATCTTATTTACAACTGCTTGCAGTGTTGTCAAACTAAGTAAACAATAATTTTTAGTACTTCTAAAGACAAATTTTATATATCACCAAAACGTAGTCTTTATTCTTAAGTTCTATAAAGCAGTATTTTAATATTGGCACTGAACTGCATTACAGTGCAATGTCAATTTGAAAGTGTTTTGTTTTGACAAATAATATTGAGAAGTAACATGTTAAAATATGGATCTATATTACTATGAAATATTGTTTAAGATATGATTATAAAAGTATAGATCAATGTGAATATTTACAGGTTTATGTAATTTATATACTGAAATTGTGTGTGACTATTTTTTCGTTATATCGTGTTATTTAATGTGTTAAATATAGTGGTGATTTTTGAGGATATTGATTTGTTATGTTTGTTTGTGTATTTTAATGTCATTTGTAGATGAGGTTGGATACAGTTTTTCAGTGTGGTAATATTCCAATTTATTAGCGGAGTTTCAGGTGAGTTTAATAGGATGGCACTTTAGTTTTGGTTACAGCTCAGGTGTTTAGTTTTACAAATTTCCTCAGAAACCCGCCCCACTCACCGTTGACCTAGTCTTGGGTACACACCCTTGTAGTTTCCGCAGTCCTATTGAGTCTTGTACGTTAAAGTTTGTTGCGTTTTGTGTTTCGTGTAACGGCGTGTTATATTTATACCCTTTTCGTATGGTTACGCTATAAGGGAACAAGGAAGGTTGCAGTTTGTAAAGCTTACTAAAGTCAATTGTGTAGGAAATTAGAGCAATAGCAGCAAAAGAGCCGGAAACATTGTCAAAAAGCAAAAATATGAGTTAATCGAGTTCCTGTATTAGCATTTCGTACGTCGGAAGGGCGAAAAATTTTCGAAAAACTTTGTTACGTGTGAAATTGACGTTAAAGACCTTTTTTAAGTTATTTTACCTCAGTACGTATAAGAAAAATTTGCACCGACTAGTTTAATGGTGACGTATGGATTCAATGATAACAAAGGGAATCTTTTTAGGAATATACAATTTTGACATCGAAACCTACCTAGAAAGGGTCTTTAAATTTGTAGTCCAATAAAATATGGTGAACGCCAAACCACCTGACACTGGTATTTGGACCTTAAATAGATGGTGAGTGATTTACAAAACGACTAAGGAATTTTTACTTCTAATCTCGACAGGCCGAAGGAACCCTGTTTACACGGACTTCTTCTGTTACTTTAACCTAGGAACTAATAAAAAACGGCAAGACTTTCACCCAACCTATATTAGCAAACATGAAAGTCATAAGTTTTAACAATCACCACCAACACAAATAAACCAGACTCTAACACTAATTTTGGCCAAATTGCGTATATTTAAAAAAGTACATTTTAATTTTATTTAATTATCCAACAAATTTGACTGTATATATAAATTTGTATGAACACAATTGTACCGATTATTTCTATTACATTTTGCTTTATATTAAGCGTGCACCACGGAAAAGTCTGAATACTAATGAATTAGATGTGAATAATGCAGTACATGTCAACAAAATATAACCAGGTAGAAAGTTAAAGACTTTGTCACTTACAGCTTTTTGGTTAGAATGCAAGGTTCAACCACCTATTTCCAAAGCAAGACAAACTCTTGCTGCCAATAAGTAATCTTTTAATCCAGCTAACATTTATGAAAGCTTTCTACTAACTCAGTTTACTTTCACTCAGTGAAGATAATTTATTCAATTCCGCGCTTACGAACGCGTTTTGGCAGCTTTTCATTGGCAAATCCAAATTTAAAATACCGTATTTTCAATTATTGAACACTTGCTATCTCTCTATTTGGTTGACGATTGATTGAATTTTAGCCTCTGGAATACCACGAATGATCGGTTGTATATATATATATATATATATATATATATATATATATACATATATATTAGGTAGTTATTTACACAAAGTAAGTTGATAAATACCAACGTATTACAGTTATTAAGATGAAACCATGCGTTTTCCAAGTTTTTCTAGTTTATAATTAGTACTCCCAAAACTTTTCTTAGTAAGTGACAAAATTTTCTTTTAGAGTTGCGCATGGATAATTTGTAAATTTTTCAATTATCCCTTTTGAGTGTGACTGATCAATGACCTTTAATAAAACTTTTTGTAAAGATCAAATTAAATCGAGATTTGATCTAAAAACATGTGAAAATTATCCACTCACAAATAACTTTTATACGCCAAAAATCTTATGCAAACTTATTCAATTAAGATCTAAACAATTAAATACTTGCGGTTTTGATAATTAAATTATGCAGGATTAATAATTCTTCAAACCAAGCTCTTAGTCAAATTTCCCTCTCCATTTTGTACCATAATAACCGCAACGGAAATCAATTTTCAATTCCTCCGTTTATGTTTCAATTGTACGATTATTAACTTCATAATGTTTCTTCCCATTTAAGTCGTTCATATTTCAATAGAATTTGTTTTTATACGCTGAATTTTACTTTTTTATAAACAGAGCATTAGTAACTGCTTGACCAACCATTAGTGAATGTCCCCATTAGTATTCTTTCGTGGTATTAATGTAATAAAATCATCAATACGTCACAAGCTCTTGAAAGCTTCCACAATTTTTCAGTTGGTCTGACTCATGGAGCGTGGTGTAACTTCTTCAAAATTCCGTTTATTTTACACGATCGATTATAGCTCTCATTTTAATTTATGATAGTTTCTTAATTGGTGTAGTTCCAACAGATGAAATGTCGTTAAGCGTCATACCTTATCTTAATAATTGTGGTCGAAAAGGGTTTTAACAAGCTAACTGGGCTGCTCATTCATGTCGTTACAGTAAAAGATAATTATATGTAATTTCCTTATTTTTACGGACGTGATTTATGAGTTCATTCTCGCATTCATGAAAATCTGAAATATTGTGGTATCTTTGTTTTAACCCTGGATTTCACGTTTCGCATCAAAAGTGCTCTTAATGGGAAGAAATGACCTGCAAGTACTTTCAGAAACACTACCGTTAACGTTACATACCGCGTTTCTATGTAGTACTTCCTTAGCAAGACAAATTTATATATTTGAATGATACTTGGTTTTGTAATTAAAACAGGGTTGTCTTATTAAAGAATGTTTTGTATGCTTTATTTACGTATTTATTTATTATGTGTTTTAAATGGTATTTCGTTTTAGAAATACGGGTTTTTCCAATCTACACAATATTAATTTCAAACGTGCTTTAAAAGGATTTATTTCAGAACAAGAAACGATTTGTATCTCCACGGGTTTTGTTATGTACTAAAATTAAATTATACTAAGCCTACCGTACTCTTAGAATATTAAACAGGATATTTCTTTAGAGAAAATTACGTATTAGAAAATTTTATTTTTTTTAGGTTTGGATTGTTTCATCTACAGAATATAGTGCTCAATGACCCCTATATGACCTCCTTATCACATCATTTTTTCCTAAATTAGAATATAAAATTTGAAATCAATCCCACTGAGTTTACGTTGAGCGCCTTATTTTTGCATTGATAAATAGTTTTTTATTTTTATTTTTAACTACTTACTATATACAACTCCTTACACTAGACTTATAATACATACGCATAATTCTCTTTTGGTAGTGGTCTTTCTTTTCAATAACTCTATTATTTCCTATACTCTCACAATAAAAATTAACTTCCGCAATTCTATCCGTTTATCATCTGAATTCATTCACTATCAACCATTATTTCTTATTCTCTTATATTTACACATTGTCTCTCATCAAGTTAAAAAAATCTTTCAACATACATAAAACACCCAAAATATTACAGAAAACTCTCAAATAAATTATCATAATCTCAACAAAATGCCGCATAAAATTTTTTATGATGTAATTCCAAAGACTCCTATCTCTACTAATAATGTTATTGTGCGAATAGACAAATCAAAAGAAAGGAACTTTTTTCGCTGGATAATATACCTATCTATCGAAAATCCGTTATACCTTCTCACCAAAAATTAATTCTTTAAATCTATCTTCGAAAAAACATTTTTATTCCCAGATCTAACTAAAATACTATCGACTGACTTTGGACAATTATATTTTGTATTATACTCGTAACGCTGATTTATACCTTTCATATTTAACTCTAATTTCTTATTAACATCGGCTCTTATTATTGCTATTACATGATCCACAAAATAAGTACTAGATGTGTCACAAATACTCTCGTCTAAATTTTTATATCTGATATCCTTATTTAAACCTTTATTACCTTCATTCAATTTATCTTTAATATTATCTTTATTTAAATTTTCCATCTTGTCATCGTAACTCGTAAAAATACTCAAATTGTCATTTTCAACTCACCGTCTTGAGAATAGTCAATCAACGCTTACTCTATTTCATCTTGTATCTTACCTGGATCTTCAATACGCTTTAACTTTACTTCATTTACTTCTACTTGCACCTCATATACTTTTTCCTCTATTTCATTTACTTTTTTCTCTATTTTATTTACTTCTTACTCTACTATACTTGTTTCTTCATCTATTTCATTTACCTCTTCTACTATTTCATATAAATTCAAACTGCTCGACCTCAATATTCAACTCGTCATCCCATTTAATATATTCTTTACCACGTATAATCTTCTCGTCCTTCACATTTACTATCAACTTCAACCCATCAATTACGTTCATTTCAAAAATCGCCTTCATCCTTAATCCAGGTACAACCATAAACTCGGGTTGAAACTTTCTATTCCTTAACCCATATTTAATATTGACCTGCTATTTATACTTGCGAACCTTTTGTTATTCGGTGCCACTAAGTTAAGTTTCTTTATGGGTATCAACTCATTATTTAACTTTTTTACGCTGTTTTCAATAAAATTTTATGAAATTAGCAACGCTTCAGCTTCCATATATTAAATACTTTAATAATTTTGGCTTCTACATTTAAATTTAAAATAGGTATTTTTGTTTACATTTTCATCACCTACTGAATCAAATTTTATAAACTATCGTTGATGTTCATACTGATTAATTTCTAAGAATGTGCTCGGTTTGTCTTTTAACAAAAATCTGGTCACACAGTTGACGATCCTGGTCTGCTCACCGTTTCGGCATATGTCCGGTTATTCTCACTATTGGTGCCATGTCTCTGTGGATTTTCATTGTTTTCCTTTCCTTGGGCCACGCTCGTATTCTAAATGAATCGGGTTGCATTCTCTTTTTCCCCGTCACTCCAGATGGCATTACTCTGATCTTAGTTGGTTCCATTGGCGTTCTCTTTATCAAACGCTCTGCCATTGTAACGTTCCGGTACACTGCTTCTTTGATATCGGAAGGAATTTATGGGCTGGCTCTTAGTCTGGTCTCCACCCGCCACGGTTGACCCATCTCATCATAACTTTGAAGGTATTTTGGGGATTAAATCCCTGTCCATTATATTCCGTAAGAATATGCATTGCCTTACCTCTGTCTCGAAGTGTCCAGCCAAATATTCGATAATTTCTTTATCCTCCAAAGGAGGACCAAATTGTTTTGCCGCACTGAATTTTTTATGGCATACAATTTCCTTCTCTTGCCAAAATCACTTATGTATTTGCCCAAGATTAAATTATACCTCATTTCAAATTTTTGGTTATCTTTACAGAAACGTTTTAAAAATTTAATCTTAAAATCTTTAAAGAAGTTTAACTCACTTTTAATAAGTCCAAACCTGATCACCGCACTCCTTTTAACATGGATCTTACTATATATAATTTAATCTGTTCATCCCAGCTACCCTGTATGAGAATTTTGAAATTATTTAAAAATATTTTATGGTTCAGTTTGTTATCTCTATAAATTTTGGATATTGTTCCAACGGACCTCATGGGTTCCCCAACATTAATACTTTTCATCATATCTTTTAGGTTTTCTACCTTATTGTCTAAATCTATTTTAAGACTTCCCAAGTCATTTCTAAACGTTTTAATCCGGCCTTTTTGTTCTAAATTCTTAAGTTTTCCATTGGTTTCTTTCTCACATGCTTCCTGATTAGATTTTATTTGAAAAATTTCCTCTTTAACATCCTCCATGTCCTTTAAAATTTCTACCACTTTTCCTCTAATTTTAAATTTTATATGCTCTGTTGTATTATTTGTTTTTTAAGCTTTCAGTTAATTTCTCACTCATTTCTTTAAATTTTCTATCATTCTTATCATTTTCTAATGTTACCTTTTCTCGCAAGTTTGCTAAGTTTTCTCCAAATTCCGCTCGTAATACCTGAGTATTTTTTATCAAATTTGTCATCCAAATCTTTCGTACTTTTTTCATTTCCTTTACTCATTTCTTTCATGCCTTTCTCATATTTTTTACTCATTTCTTGCTTATTCTTTTTCATTTCCTTTATACTTTTCTTATTCTTTTTACTCATTTCTTTCATAGTCTCCTTCTGTTCCTGCATACTTTTGTTAAAGTTTAATAAGAGAGCCTTCATTTTGGATTCCAGAGTGTCTCCTACGCCCAGTTCTTTCTTTACCTTCGGATTTTCTTTTTTCGGGCCTTTAGACACTTTCTTGAGAACCAATTTCTACTTCTTCAGCTCTCAATCCTTTATGAATTTTTTTCAATTCTGGAAACCAATCAGATATACTGCATAAAGAGAATTTACATAAAATTCTACAAGACAAGAAACTTTAATCTTCAATCGGTTTAATCGAGCCTAATACGTTGGAACGCCACTAGAAGATGCTGCCAATTTGTAGCTATATACACCCAGACGTTGGGAATCAATAAAAGATACTATGATATCATAATTGGTCTGTGGTAAATTATTACCTGAAGATGCCCGTGTGATTTTGCTAGCCCAAATAATTTACCACATTACCAACATTAAAACTATAATTTTACAAATATTTATTAACAAGTAAAATAATAATAATAATAGCTACAACCATGAACATCTTGCTTCAACACCCATTATCCAAAAGATTACTTACATTACAAGCATTAAAACTTACAAATGCAATTTACAACTTAAGTCTAAAAAAACATTTAATAACTTCTGAACCTTGAAACACGGTTTTCCCTGTCCTAGTTTATAATTAGTAATCCCAAAACTTTTCTTAGATAAGTGCCAAATTTTCTTTTAGGGAAGGACACGGATAATTTGTATACTCTTCAATTAACCCGTCTAAGTGTGATTGATCAATAACCCTTAAGAAAACTTTTTGTAAACATCAAATTAACTCAAGATTTGATTCAAGAATATCAGATAATTATCCATTTACAAGTAACATTTATACAACAAAAATATTATGCAAGCTTAATCAACTTAAATTAATTATACCGCGAAAAGTCTATCTAAAGATCTAAACAACTAAATACTTGCGGTTTTGATCATTAAATTATGCAAGATTTGTAATTCTGCCTTAATCAATATTCTCTCTCTATTTTGTACCATATAACCGCATCGGAAAATTAATTTTCAATTTTTCCGTTTATGTTTCCATTAATACGATAATTAACTTCACAATTCTTCTTTTCATTTAAGTCGTTCATATTTCAATAGAATTTACCTTTGTACACTAAATTTTACTCCAAACGTTTTAAAAAAACATTATTTTAACCAATATTTCAAACATTGAACGTGATTTTGCACGCATTTTAAATTACAACTCTTAGTTTATCGTTAAACACATTTTCGGCAGGTGCCCTTTATAAACAGAGCACTAGTAACTGCTTGACTAGCTATAAGTAAACGACCCCGTTAGCATCCTTTCGCGTGTTACACGATTACAGTTCTAATTTTAGTTTATGGAGTCGTAAAAATAGTTTCTAATTTGTTGTAGTTCCAAGAATCCATGAAAATGCTTGCTCGTTTTGCTCTTTATCATCATTTAATAAGTTTTTAAACGTCATACCTTATCCTAAAAATTATGGTCGTAAAATCTTTTAACAAGATAACTGGCCTGTTCATGCATGTCGTTATAGTAAAATATAAATATGTCATTTGCTTATTTCTACGAACGTGATTTATGAGTTCCTTTTCGCATTCAAAAAGATCTGAAATATTGTAGTATCTTTCTTTTACATCTGATTACATGTTTCGCCTCAAAAGTGTTCTTAATGGAAAGGAATGACCTGCAAGTACTTTCAAGAACACAAACGTTTAAGTTACGTACCGCATTTTATTTAGTACTTCCTTACGAAGACGAATTTACATATTTGAATGGTACTTGGTTTTGTAATTAGAAACACAGATTTTCTTTTTAAGGAATGATTTGTATTATTTATTTACGTACTTAGTTAGAATTTATAAATAAATAAATAACTACTTAGTTAGAACTTGTTTTAAATGGTATTTCGTTTTAAAAGCACGGCTTTTCCAGCCTACACAATATTAATTTCAAATGTAGTGTAAACGGTATTTAATTCATAGCAAGGAATGATTTGGATCTTCCACGGGTTTCATTTATGTACTAAAATTAATTGTATTAAACCTATCGCACTACTAGAATATTATGCAGCGTATTTCTTTAGAGAAAATTATGTATTAAAAAATTTGATTTTCTATAGCTTTGGATTGTTTTATTTACATAATATGGTGCTCATTGACCCCTATACGACCTCCTTATCATATATATATATATATATATATATATATATATATATATATATATATATATATATATATTGCTGTGATATGGCACCCGCTGGGCGCCACTAAAAGAGTGCTGTGGTAGGGTCCCGTGTTGGGAGCCACTAGAAGAGTGATATGAAAATGGTCTCGCGTTGGGAGCGTCGGTGAAAAAATGCTAAGGAAAGATACTTCTGGTTTGTAAACTTGAAATTGTTCATTTACCTTTGTTTCTAATTTTGCCTGGCTAGCTCAACGGAATATACGGAGTTTTCAAAATGAAATAAAACGCAGCACTATCACAAAGCATTTATACAATGTCAAATATCTTCTTTCATACAAAAGCATTTACAACATCGTTTCTTTCAAACATAAAATAATTTCGAAGAAGCTTTTGTTACAAACAAAATTATTATTACTTACCTTATTTTATATTTGCAGAATTAAACTTATTCTTTTGAGAATCTTTCACCTGGTTATAAATTATTCCACGCTGGTAAGATTCGTTTTAGTCAGAAAATTCCTTGACACTTAATCTATTTGAGGTCAGAGTATATCGAACTTTGAACACAAACTCCTGTCAAAAAAATTACTCACACAAGAAAAAAAATTATTAGGATCATCTTAAACTAGATCCAAATACTCTAATATTAGTTAAAAATAAATCTAACAGTGATACTTGCAGAATCCACAAATCGCTTCCCGTAATAAAAAAATTTTCTTATTTTAAATTGATTTCCAAATCGGCTTACAAGTTTTTCTAAATTAAAATTCCTTATTTCCAACAGCAATTATCAAAATACATCTTTTGGTTGAATCTTCTTTTCAATTATTTAATACATCTTTAAAAATAGCTTTATATTGAAGAATTTTGCCTTTTCTTCGTAATTAATAATTCCATTTTTGTATGTAATTTGAGTTTAAAAACATCACTTCAATATTCATTGCAACCTCGTAACTATCAAACTACAATATGGTTACTACATATTTCTATTACTATCTTCGCATAACAACAGCTCACGCGTTTTAATTAAAATAACATTTAGTGCTCTAATGAATGAAACCGAATGAATCTCTCCTTGACAAGCCCTTCTTTATATACAAATTTATCTATTTCTAGAATTTACCGCAATAATCTGGAACATTATGATATAATGTTTTTAGGAATACCCAATTTTTATCTGTCAATACACACATACACACGCACATATATATATATATATATACATATATATATATATATATATATATATACATATATATATATTGATTTGAATGGGGGTCATCAAAAGACTAAATAACATAATTCCGTAAAAATATAATGTCGTTAACCTGAGCAAAATAAAAAAATTGCTTAACGTATTTATTAAAAATCACCCAGTATATAGATTTAAAGGTATAAACCTGTGATTGGAAAAATTTTCTTTCTAATCACAAAGAGTAGTATTTTTAGATAAGAATAATAATATTCCGTGAGTAAAAGATATTTTTAAAAGAGTGTCTTATCCATAAATTTTACTGGCACAATACCGGATTAAGCGAAAATGCGCATTGCTGTAAAAGATTTTGTTTGATGGTCAATCATGAATTTATTGTTATAGTACGAAAGTGCATCCAAATTGCGGAAAATCGCGCGTATAATAAAACTGCATATACCTCGTGTTTTTGATGAAAGCGCGTATAAATATTCAACTAAAAAATAATAACGTGTTGGTTAAATTTCTAGAAAATTCCATTAATAATAAATGTAAATGAAGGTTCAAATTAGAAAATAACATTATAAGATAAAAGAATTAACGAGAGCAATAAATCTTTAACTCCTAACAATTAAGGCAAACTACAGCAACAAATGATGAAGACAAGATAACGCGTTACCAATTATAACAATTAAGGATAGACCGGAGCTAGTTGAATATCACATTCTGTGAATATTGAATTATTTATGATTATTCTAAATCCTACGTACGCAGACGACCATATACTTTAAACCAGTCAAAATATAGGAGTAACAACCAGACCCACCTCGAAGCTTGTAGACGTGTGACGTTGCATGTTTTGATTTTATATAACCAATTAAATCGTTTACGTAAGGATGAGTTTCACTTTTAAAGTATTGATTAAAGGGTATTTGTGTCGTCTACGGACATCGTCGAACATATGAAAACGTGGTTTCGTTCTTCGGTTAAACTGTAATTAATTGGCAAACACTTGACTTGTTCACTCTATAAAGTAAATCCGAAGGCAGTATTAAAAATTATTGATACTAAGTTGCAAGAATCACATAGGGGCTTTGCAAAATCTGATTCACCCCTAAGCTACTATTTGCTCACGAATCATGCTTGAATTAATTACCGTCGCTCCATGCAAGAATTAGAGAACAAATGTCTGAAGTTGAAACTGAAAAAGTTTAGGGTGGGTAGTTATGTGCCCCTAAGAGGAGAAGTGATCGTCTAGAACCTGAGCTCACTTTTGGGCAAACCTTACCTCCTCGCAATACTACCGCTCCTCATGGCTATTCCGCTACCACTTGCCGAACCATCCCTAATAGAAGTCAAATTTCTTCTGTTGCCGTTGTTGTATTTCATCTTGGTCGTCCTACTACTTCCAAAGCATACTCTTCTCTAGCAAATATGTGAACAATACTCCAAAATTTCTCCTTACATTTTGAAATTGTAATCAAATGGAGCATATTTCTCATAATTGCTTCCGTCCCCAAGTCTTGCATTGCTATGATTGCGGGTATATGCAAGTTACTCAACGCGCCTGTTTTACTTCTCAAAATTCATTAAAGCGGATAGAATTGGAGCCTGGAAAAATAGGGTAGCCTGGTCCAAAACTTGAACTTAGTCTTATAGATTCAGAACCTGAAAGAGTAAGTTTGGTAAGATCAGAAAGACGTTGCTAAGCCAGAGATGGAACGTGAGGAAATGTGCTATGTTGAATCCGAACCTGAATTAGATCAACCAAAATCAGAACACAATTTAGAAAATATGAGGTACACACACTCCACAACCACATATACACATATGGTAGGTTATTCTTTTTTCGTTCCTTTCTTCGTATTTTCTTCTTTTGAATCTTGTGCTGTTTCTTTAGTGTTTTTCTGATTTCAGTTTTGCTTTTTGGTTCACATTCCTCTCCCTTTCCTGTCTTAGTCCTCATATTGACTTGATTAAATTTTTCGATCCACTTCCCTTTCTTTGGAAACTACAACTGAGTCGGCTTTTGGGCCTAGTTAGCTATTCTTTTCGTCGGTGTATCGTTTGATGCAATTCTTTGTTACCACAGCTTGAAATACCTCAATTTTTTTATCCAGCATTCATCACGTACCCTAGTATACTTTGAGGCTTGACAGTTATTGTCTCGTTTTGAATTTTGCTGTTGGTTTTCTTTCTCATCTCTTTTCTTACTTTTGGGTTTGTTTTCGCGAGAAAGCAACTCCTTTCTTAAGGTTTGAAAACGTTGTTATTTTTTTACTAGAGAGATCTATCTTCCGACAACTTTCTCAGTCATCTTCGAGCCGAATCAAAATTTTTTCTTCTTTTTTTTTGTTTTAGAAAGTAATTTCTTTGTGGTGTCCTGTTGGTGTAGTGCTTGGTCCGTTGCTTTTGTTTTCTACTCTGGCTTTTTAATTTTGATAGGAGAGTATTTGTTACGTGCAGCTCCTGCATTTAAATGTTTATTAAGAATTTCAACAGCTTTCTCAATTTCAACAATTGCTTATTCATCACTCTGTAGGTTTATATCAGTACATGTAATTATAATTTAATATTATAAACTATTTTATTTCGATATGGTATTGAAATCTGATATTTCATTATCAACACCATGTGCTTCCTTAAAGATTATAATAACTTCGCAAACTTGGTATTCGTTTATTAAAATGTTTGTTTTCTGAGATATTACAATCAGCTATGTAAATGTTCTCTACAAGGTTGTTTGCAAACACGGGCTTCGATCCATTGAAAGTTTATGGTTTACTTATCCTTACACCATATTGAAAATAAACTGTGCATTCGTTTACATTAAAATTTGTATAATTTTATGTGAAAGCTACGCAACTCACCTTACACGTCGTCTAAATCCTTGAATTGGACGTACTTTCGTAATCCACAGAACGTTTACGACCGGTTCCAATGCATAAGGTAAACGTGGTTTTTCTATGATCGATTGTAACCTCGGCAGTTAAAAGAATATAATGGGTTGGGATACGAATTAAATTCATTGTTCATGACAATGCCGGTTCTTTGCTTGTGAAGTTTAAGTTTGGTTGTACGTGTGATCTCGGATAATTTCCTTGTAGCAAGTATGAGCTTCATTGGAGTAACATAAAAAGTATTCTATTTTCTTTAATAAAAAAGAATGAAAATAATTTTTGCTCGATGCAGAGTTGCTACTAAGCAGTATGTACATAAAACTTCCAATAAGGTAAAGCTCACGCTGCTGCAGATCCGGCTATTTGCTTTCAAAGTTGTACACTTAACGCCAAGTGAACATATTTAATCAACAATGAATTACTTTGCATCATTACTAGATTTTAGCAATGCCTATTACAAAAGGTTGTTGTATACCAACAGAACGACATGTCCAGTTGGAGAGCCTGCTGTTTCTTTTCTGCATGGTTTTGTTGACTTCCTTCATAATCGTCGGAATATGCTTACGGCGACAGTAGTTATTGGTTGAGTAGTAATTATATAATGAAACCAGCATTGACTGTCTATAAAATTTGTCTATATAATTTTTTTTAGAGTTACGTTGTTGTTTAGAGTTTCATATCCTCTGCCGCGAAATGCATTCCGCTTGAGGAGGATTTGTCTTAATTGCTGTAGCCCACTATCACATTAATTTTTTTTTGTTACTGTTTTAAGGAGTTGTGAACATTAATAAGTACATATAGTTATCTAGATTGTTTTTTGAATGAATACGTTTTAATAATGTTTAAAATTGTGGTAATCAAGTGACTCAAAACAATCTACTATATATATACACATATATATATATATATATATATATATATATATATATATATTGTAGTGGTTTTAAGGGGTTAAATTTAGGTATGAACAAGGCAATTTCAAACACCCTGTATAGAGGAAACAACCATAATTTACGTGCGAAATTTATTTCATTTGGTTAATTTAAAGTAACAAGTATTATTATAATTCTACAATTAGTGATTAAAATTTAGTTAGGTTCGTAAAGAAAATAAATTGTATAAGCCAATGGAAATTATTAATTAATTTAATTGAGTTTAATTCAAAGGGATATAACGTATAATACGCATAAAAGCATGAAAAATCGATAATACCAAGGCGAAACGCTTTTACTAACAAACAAACACGTCGAATATATGAAATACCTTGAAACGCAAACTCCTAGAAATGTTATTTTAAAACGTTCGTTAATTGAACACCTGCATGTTTTGGAAAGGTCATGTTCCCTTATTTGTGTAGATAAAAGACAAGTTTCGAGGTATATTGTGCAAACGGTCGGACGGTTCGCATAAATGCTAACCAAAAATTTATTAAAACGCAGAAGAGATGGACAATCAATGATATGCTTCAGAATGAGATAGGCATAATAGCATTTCACTTCGAAACGCACGTATTCAGTCCACGTGGGTTAGATAGCACGCAGACAGTAATATCGATTTTCTACCATTCAAACAAGGTTAGAAGGAAACATATAATATGAATAAGAGAGGAATAGAGTTAATACAGGCGGGGTTTCAAAACGTCACTGAAATATATCATTGGTTTAAATAGTTACTTTTAAAACAGACAAGCACGGCAAAAATTGAATGCGGGTTTTTCAAAAAATATCGTATCAACGAGCTAAATTTTAAAGATTTTGAAAACGGTTATACAAAATTTAAAGAACGAGTTAGTTTAATTAAGTATTTAGCGTGAAGAGTGGCCTAGAGGTGGCATTTTGAATTGTATAAATACTCTAAAAGAATAGCATCGCTCTCTTTGGTATTCTGATCGCTCTCTTCGACTTCGATCTTTGACTTTGTTAATTTGCATTGCTTACTACGTACAGAAATCTATTAACGAGCTTGTAAGTATTTAAAATTTAAATTAAATAGTACAGTGTTGGCCTCATAGTTTGAAACGCGGAAAGTGTTGAGTTTATTTAACTGAGGTGCAACAGATATTTTAACAAGCTCGTAAAGTAAAGTAAAGTAACGTAAATTAAATTATGCAATAATAAAAAGTGTAATATACTTGGATTTGGATTTGCATGGATCTTGAATGAATAGCATGCAGCACAACTTAGATGGTGTTCATCTATAAATAGCTGGAGGCTGCAAGCAGAGCAAAACCACGAGACCGAGGGTGCAGGAACTTAACTTCATCGTCAACGGAGTAGGGATCTTCAAGAAATTCCAGGTAACGCATAAGAATTTGCTGTTTTTTTTATAAACTATGAAAATTATTGTGATGTGTGAGAGTAAACTTTGATGGTATTTTGCATTATTTTGCGTATTGAAAATAATACGTATAACTAACTTTGATTATGGTATTTGAATATAAATCTAAAGGTGTATATAAAGTTTATTAACATTCCTCATGAATTTGAAATTTTATTGTTAAGAGTACATGGGTTTTTTTTTGTGTTTGTAGTAAGAGTATGCAAAGTAAAAAGCATACATTAATAAAATAAACTGGGTTATCATGAGCTCACCATACTCCAGAGTGTACTAATTAGAAATAATTATAAATAAAAAAAAGGTATTATTTAGGGCCCATTTACTCCTGTTACATTCAATGTGTTTGATATTTCAATTTAAAATTCTGGGCTTTACAAAGATAGAATTTATTGAGGTGTAACTTGAGCACCGAAATGTAAATAATCTTGAATTATTATTTGTGAATAGTGGTAAATAGATATTGTATGATTGTTGTATTATTTTGTGGTTTTATTGAGAGTGTGCGTGAACGGTAAAGTGTATGATAGTAAATCTAGGTATCCAAGAGGAGGCCCAACTGAGCTAGCCAGGGAGCTGTTGAAAAAATCAATTAAAGTGATAAAGCAGAAATCTGGGTAAGAAATTTTTTTTTGAAAATTTTTCTATTTTGTGAAATTTTCGATTTTGGTAAATTAATAAATTTTCGAATGTTTTTTTTTACTCTGGCGAGGTCTTATAGGGGTTACGCGGCAATATATATATATATATATATATATATATATAATGCTGTGTTAATAGGGTCATTTAGGAGTAGTTAGAACGAAGAGTATAGCGCACTCCACATAAAATACATAAGGGCACAACAACGACACAGTTTTCTGAAGAAAACAAGATATACGATGATTACGAAATACGAAAATACTTACGTAAAGTGAGTAATTGTGAAGTGTAAAATAATACCGCTGAATATGGAAAATGGATGTATTTGTCGTTTTCTCCTTAAATAGAATAACGTAAGTAACTAAAAGTTGTTTTAGTGTAAATTCTAATATTAACCTTAATAAAAAGAACTCTAGAGAATCACTGGAGACAAGTCTAAATGATTACGGGGGACAGCTCTAAACAATTACGGGAGACAAATTTAAATAATTACTGAAGTCTATTCTACATAAATACGGGAGCAAGTTTAAATAAATGCTGAAGCGATTATTACTGGAACAAATGAGGAAATGCAACATGCATTTACTTCAATGATTAAAGGTGAAGGAGTTTAATGGAGTCCGCTAGTGTATTTAAGGCGATGCTAAGAGGGGTGTACACAACGGTTGGACCAGAGACTGATTCAAGCTAAAAAACAACAGGTTAACCAATCTGAATGTTTATTATTTGATTATTTTATTTGTAGATATTTCATTGCACTTTGCTAAACTGAATAACTTAAGATTTAACATTTAATTAAATATTACTAATTTAAATACTTTAAAAATTGCTTTTATGATAATTTATGTGAGGGTTGGCAAGATTTAATTTTTGAGGATACGTTGTAAATTACGTAAATAATAAGAGGTTAAATAAACGTTCATCAGAATTCAGTTAATAATTAATAATAATGGTGATGTTGCTGACTTTTTTGATCATCTTTGGGAATGATAATTATTAAAATTTTCTTATTCAGTTATTAGAGGAAAATTCTAGTTAAAGAATTTTAACCTTTTCATACGTTGTAAATATTTTTGAAAACATAATAATTAGTTTAAAAATTAAAACAGAAAGGATAAGCAGATGGTAGGTTAAAAGTTTTGTTTGTCGTATTGTCGCATGCTCCGTTCGTAATTCAAAAACTGAGCTAGTCGACGCAATTAAAATTATATATTAAAAACCAAAAATTGAGAGATTAAAAATTTTTACCTTTTTAATTCACAAAAAGGGCGCATAGGGGTATTGCTACAGTATCACAACAATATATATATATTATATATATATATATATATATATATATATATGTATATAAATATATATATATATATATTGATGTGACAATGCCGCACTGAGAGGGTCGCTGAAAGAGTGTATGAAAATGGGACCGCGTTGGGCGCCACTTAAATAGTAATGTGGTAAGGCCGCGTTGAGAGGTTACTAAAACGGTGCTGTAAAAAAAAGGTCCGCTCTAAGGCGTTGTTAAAAGAGTGCTGCAATACAGTTACGGTAATTTGTTTAA
Source organism: Platerodrilus igneus (assembly GCA_036346225.1). NCBI lineage: Eukaryota > Metazoa > Arthropoda > Insecta > Coleoptera > Lycidae > Platerodrilus > Platerodrilus igneus. The sequence continues at coordinate 3,238,518 of JARFIW010000020.1, forward strand.
CTTAAAGTTGTTCACTTACCTTCGTTTTTAACTTTGCCTGGCTACCTCGACGGAACTGACGGTGTTTTAAAATGAAATCAAACACAAAAATATTACAAAGCATTTATACAGTATCAAATATTTTTCTCATACGTAAGCATTTAGAACATTTACAACAATGTTTCTTTCAAACAAAAAAATTCTATGAAGGATATAAAAAAAATTTGTTCCTTACCTTATTTTAAATTTACAGAATTAAACTTATTATTTTGAAAATGGATTACCTGGCTATAATTATTTTTACGCCTGAAAGATTTGTTTTGGTCAGAAAAATCTTTGACGAATAAATCTATTAAAAGGTCAAACTTTTGCATAAAAAATATTATATGATTTACTCTTATTATTATGCCTTACATTAAATATAAATCAATTAAAAATAAATCTAAAAGTGATAGTTGCAGAATCCACAAAAATGTTCCTTGTGAAATAATATCTTATTTTAAATAGACGTCGAATCAGCTTACAAGATTCTCCATAAAAAGGTTCTCACTTCAAACAGCGATTACCAAAGTACATTTTTGGTTAAATCTTTCTCTTCAATTAATTAATTAAATCTTTAAAAATTGCTTTGTCTTGAAGAACTTTCCTTCTTGTAATTAATAATTTTCATTTTTCGTTGTAAGTTACGTTTAAAACATTGCTTCTTAATTCATTTTAACCTCGCCACTATTAAATTACAATATGCTCACTGCATTTCCGCATAGCACCCGCTTGCGCTTTAAAATAACATTTCGAATCTAATTTCAGAATCAAATGACTTCGAATCTAATCAAAGAATGACCTCCCAAATGACTAAACGCTTCTTTTATTACAAATTTGTCCTGCTTCCAGAAGCTTACTCGAATAGTGCAGAACATAATGATGTAAGGGTTTTCGGAAAACCAAATTAAAGTCTAAAATCTTCGAGTGACGTGTTATCCGTTCTTGTCCCACATATACTATTATTGCAGTGTCGCATACTAATGCAAAAAACAATCGATTATTTCTCGGTTATTCCAGGATTTTTATGGTTTATTTTCAATGTTCAAGCTTTTAAGAATAAAATGTTTACATATTAATGAGTTATACGAATTTGACGTATTTTTAAATACCGATGATTCATCTTTTTATATTCTAGAGAATTCTTTATTTAGAATAAATTGCAATATCCACGGGGCAATTAATTTAAACTTCAATTGGTTTTCAATGCAAAAGGAGTTCCGTTTATAGAAATTTTTGCTTTCGTTTTAGTACACATAATTATTTATTAATTCTGAGGTTTTAAATACACGTTGATAATAGTTTTTCAAACTAAATGCCTAAAGCTGTATTTTTTTTATACTATTTACAGCAAATAAAATGCATTTTATCAAAAATCTATTGATAATTAAAAAATAAATGGTTTTGTATTTATCTTAAAACGATCGATTTTTACGTTTGCATTTAAATGCGCTTTACGGTACCTTACATTTACATATACAACTTAAGTTACATGCTATTTGTTTACAATATGCTTATATCATACAGGGTGATCATTTATAGACAAGCAATTTGCGGTTTTGCATTGTACATCAATGAATAAAGGTGCGCTGGTATTATACAGGGCGTAACCATGAATTTACGGAAAATTCCATTGTTTCCGGATTCTATTATATTTGGTGGGATTTACTATCAGAATTAGGGTTTCAATGGCTTCTTGTGACCCCTTATCACGTCACTCTATATATATATATATATATATATATATATATATATAGATGTGTATATGGCGCATGTCCATTATGACGAATAAGTGAAATAAATAAAATTTTATACCTCTTGGTTATCATTGCATTAAGACTAGTTTGAATTTTTAAAGTTGAGTTATTTAATATACTTTCCATTTTCTTAATATATTCCTTTTTATACATTAACACAGTAGCTTTGCATTTATCCGCTTGGAGTATGTTAATGTCACTGTTGTTCTTTAGAAACGTTTTATTAATCTGGTAGTTTTTATTATTCCAATGGTTAGTCGATATATTACAAATTTTATTTCGAATTCCTATTTTTTCTTTCATTGGTTTTGTTTTAATTTGCTTCTTTCACACTTGCTACTATTTGGTCGTTATTGATTCTATTTGTTTTTGGTTTGAATACTTGTTCCCTAAACTTAACATGTAATGTATTTGAACCGGTAACTTTTGTTTAGTAAGATTAATTAACCAGCCTCTGTTCAATTAATCTGATAGTTCTATTAAACTTAGTTTCCTGTTGTTTGAAAAACTCTACACCTCTTTAGTAGGTATAATTATTTTCAATTCTTTGTTCGACACTCGTTAAATTACCATTTATTATATATATATATATATATATTTTCGTGGTATAACGACCTTGCAATTATAAAATATAATATATATAGTAACAGGCTTTTTGGTCTGCTGGTTAATAAAATATACTCTTTATTATAAACTAAGCTTTCGGTTTATTTTTATTAACCAGCAGACCAAAAAGCCTGTTACTATATATATATATTTTATATATATATATATATATATATATATATATATATATATATAGGTTCGAGTAGCTCTGTGATGTGCACACGTTTATTCCTTTTAAGTAAAACACGTTTAGATATTTCAGGTTCTGACTTTGTGTTGTTTATTATAAACATATAATTTTGGTTTGATTTGCAAAAGTATTGGCACAACATTTAGTGATATGCACCTTAATAAAAATATCCTTCAGTTTTTCTCTTTAGCTAATTTTAACTTAAGTTTACTAAATTCTTTGAAATTATAATAATTCCCCATTTTACTCTATATTGTAAAAATTGGTTTTGACAACTGTTAATGATATATTATAGTTCTAGTCTTATCAATCACTTTGGAGTGGTAGTATTTATCTCCTTTTAATATCCAATTATTTATATAATAAATACCATATTTTTCTTGACCAATATGTTTAAATTATTATTAATTAAAAAGAAAACCGAAGGAGTAGACGTAAATTGGGAATTGAGGGACCACCACCTTCACCTTTCTCCACACAAAACGCCATAAGAAAGATTTCGAAGATGCCCGGGTAGACTTTCGTCACTGCACCTACGGTTTTTAAATCATTTTTAATTCCAGTGCCCCTACCTCAAAATTTGGTAACCCAACCCCTAAAATTTTCTAGATGCCCCTCAGTACCTATCGGCTCATTACGACTTTTATATTCCCACCTTTTAAATTTTTTATCTTAAGATAAACCCTTATCGAGTTACAACCCCTAAACCACAATTTTATAACTTTTTCATTTATAAACATTTTCTTGGCGTATAAAGTATTGAATGATCTAAAATTTTCTTGGAAGTCCGAACCTTACATTAATTTTATTCTAGGACTAACCCATACAACCCCCAAACTCCAATTTTATAACTTTTTTATTTATAAACATTTTCTTAATACGTAACGTATTGGATGATCAAAAATTTGCAAGTCCGAACCTGACATTAATTTTATTCTTGGACCAACCTTTACTATGCCACACTCTCAATTTTATAACTTCTTTAGTTATACACATTTCGTTAACGCGTGAAGTATTGGATGGTCTAACATTCATTTTCTTGGAATTCCGAACCGGACATTAATTTTTCTCCCAAAATTTAAGCACAAGGTATTATGCTCAAAACGCGAATAGGCAGTTATCTTTATTATTCACAACTTTTATTTAAAACTTTTTTCTGTAGATCGCACAAGGACAGCTGCAGTACCTGGTGAATTAGTTTACATGTAAATAGGGTTATCTCACATTGCCCATGTTGGAATTTAATAATCTTAGAATCGTTTGAAAGAGAATTTCTCAGGGATCAAGAAAAACGACTAAATTGATTTTTCTAATGTTTTCTAAATATGTTAGAGGGCGCTTTTTCCAATCATGCCAGTTATTGTTCATTTACTTAAAAAAATTAAATGGAAAGACATATTTATCAAAGGGGAATTGAATGAAGGGTAAAAAACAAAGATTTTAGTGAAAATCACACCTCGATATCTTTAATTGTTCTTAAGTTATTGCAAAAAGCGTATTCATATTAAAAAATATGTACTTTCTTGAATTTTGGATTAAGTAGCGTTTTGAATTATTTAGTTATTCTTCATTTTAAAGAAAAGGAAATACAGAATTGTGATTTTTGCTTACATACATAATTACGCTAACAGAGTCTCAAAAACAATTACAAACAACGTTGTCTTTTCTTGTAGTCGATTAACATTAATAATAATAATAATTCTGAGGAAAATGCGGGTGGGATTACTTTAGCATGATTGTCTATGAAAATGTTGTATTTTCAATGAATAATGTTGTAGCCCTAAGAAAAGGCCGTTTTTGGTTATCAGTTTTAGTCAACTGGTAAAACTAAATACATATTTAACGCACACAAACAGAACAACTAAAACGAACAATAAACAACTAACATTATTACAACACATGTTCAAAGTGCCTTCCATCATTAAAAATACATTTTTCTAATCTTCGATGGGTGCTTGACACTGCAGTTTCAATTTTGGCTCTTGAAATGCTTGTTATGGCGTTTTGAATTCGAGCAATCATATCCTCGCGTGTGGTATGTCGTGTTTGGAAAATCATATCTTTTAGCCTTCCCCATAAATAAAAGTCTAAAACAGTAAGACCTGATGATCTAGCCGGTCAAGGAAATAAACTTCCTCTTCCCATCCAGCGATTTAGGAAGGTCGTTTCTAAATAATTTCTAACTTCCACGGAATAATGTGCTGGGTAACCGTCATGCTGAAACCACATGTTCTGTCTAGTTTCTAGTGAAACAGCCTCCAAAAGTTCAGGTAGATTGTTGACCAAAAAATTCAAGTATGTTGCTCCATTCAAATTTTCATTAATAACAAATGGGCCTAAAATTCTGTTTTCAATAATGCCGCACCAAACATTTGCACTCCACCTGTGTTAGTGATCAACTTGTAGCAACCAGTGAGGATTAGTTTCAGACCAATAATGCATATTATGTAAATTTACTCCTCCATCGCTACTAAAGGTAGCATCATCTGTCCATAATATGCGGGACAAGAATAAGGGATATTCGGTGCACATATCTTTCAACCAAAGGCAATGATTCAATCTTCTGTCGGTATCGATATCTAAAAGGTTCTGGTGCAAAACTGCATGATATGAATGCAATTTGTGGTTTATTAGAACACGATGCACCGATGTCGTAGGTATCCCTAAATTTGCAGAAAGTTGCCTGGTACTTACATGCGGATCTGCTTCAACGCACGCAAGAACATTTATAACACTGATTTTATTTGTAATTGTACGTTTTCTTGTGGGCATTTTAATTGGATGCGCACGCTCTGTTTCTCTTAAACGTTTTGCCTATCGTGTAAATACCATTTTGGTATAATGTTTTCTTTCAAGATATGCCATTGTATATTCACGCTTAGCAATAGCCGCGTTTTCAAAACTTTGAAAGTAAATTCTACGCGTGTCATAAGCATCAGCATTAGAGAAAGACATTTCTGTAGTTCAAAATTAACAAACAAACTTACACACAGAGCATACACGATTTAACTACTATAACAATAACTAGTATGACAGAGTTATACCTGTTGACAGATATGGATGTTTTTGTTTTCATCGCCTACTTGATGCATTTTAAAGGGATCTATTAGCGACATATTATTAATGTTTATAAACAACGTCACTAAATGAAAGGCACTTTTGAACATCTGCTATAATAATATTTATGACTAAATAATTTCAAATATTTGATCCGAAAATTCAGGAAAATTCTAATTAGTACTGGGATAGATCTCTAAAATGCACATACTTTTTGCAATAACTTAAGAACCATTTAAGGTTATCGAGGTGCAATTTTCACTAAAATCTTGTTTTATCCTTCATTCAATTCCCCTTTGATAAATATGTCTTTCCATTTAATTTTTTTAAGTAAGTGAACAAAAACTGGCATGATTGGAAAAAGCACCCTCTAACATATTTAGAAAACATTAGAAAAATCAATTTAGTCGTTTTTCTTGATCCCTGAGAAATTCTCTTTCAAACGATTCTAAGATTATTAAATTCCAACATGGGCAGTGTGAGATAACCCTATTTACATGTAAACCAATTCACCAGGTCCTGCAGATGTCCTTGTGCGATCTACCCGAAAAAAGTTTCAAATAAAAGTTGTGAATAATAAAGATAACTGCCTATTCGCGTTTTGAGTATAATACCTTGTGCTTAAATTTTGGGAGAAAAATTGAATTTTGTTGTTGACCTTAGCAAATACTCCCCCTTGCGGTAGAAATTAAAGCTTAAAAATAATTTCCAGCAATTTCTCTTGGCCACTTTACTTAATAAATTTTTTTCCGCAAAGCTCTAGGCCTTATACTTTATGATATACAGCCGCGCGATACGGCTTAATAAAAGTATATATATATATATATACTATACTATATATATTATTACAATAAGTGATGATGATACATGACAGTAATTCAATGAGTCTGAGTATTCGAAATCATCAATAGAATAAAGCAGTTACTTTTAAAACATGAAACAAATTTTAAAAATAACAGTCATAAAATAAAATTAGTTTAAAACTTAGAAACTATAACATATAAGAACGGTCACTAATTCAAACAAGATTCTCACAATATAGTGTTGTTGGTTTGCCTGTTAATACTGATTAGTTATCGCAATTGAGAATTGATATTTATATGAATTACATTTTAACGATATACATGGTGAGTGTGAATTATGACTTTGCTGTCTTTAGTAGTAGTAGTAGTAGTAGGCGCATAAAGACAGCAAAGTCATAATTCACACTCACCATGTATATCGTTAAAATGTAATTCATATAAAATATCAATTCTCAATTGCGATAACTAATCAGTATTAACAGGCAAACCAACAACACTATATTGTGAGAATCTTGTTTGAATTAGTGACCGTTCTTATATGTTATAGTTTCTAAGTTTTAAACTAATTTTATTTTATGACTGTTATTTTTAAAATTTGTTTCATGTTTTAAAAGTAACTGCTTTTATTCTATTGATGATTTTTCGAATTACTCAGAGCTCACATAGATTGTAAGTAACATCTATTTTGTACATTTGTATTACAGCCTATCACTTATAGGTCATGACTAAGGAAATAAATTTACCGAAACGTCGACAAATTTATAAATGAGCGTTTTATTAATTAATGGACGAACATATTCCCAAAGAAGATTCTAACACCTTAAAAATTTTATATTATTATATATATATATATATATATATATATATTTTACAGACAGAAATATTCATACTAAATTTAAGTATAAAATTTAAATCTTCATTTTGGTCTTGCAGGGTTCTCTTTATTCCATTGGGCCCTCACAGCGGGTAATACTTATTAATGTTAACTTTTAAGTAAAGCACTTTCTCTAAAGACTATCCTGACCCGAGGTGTTCAAATTCTGTCAATTCTGTCAAAACTCTGTTATCGGGTTTTTTCCTCATCTGTATGAACTTGCTACGGAGAATATAAGAGGGAAAGATTGTCTGCAGGATTTAAGTTAAAGAAATTGTGCAGGCACAACGATGTATTTTTTTTGGATAATAGTAAAACAACTTGTAAAAGACTGCTTAACTTAGATAATTCCCACACCCATTTTAAGATTTTACAGTCAATTTAAAGTCCAAGTACCAACCTGGGCATCCGTCCTAGTGGTGGAGTTAAATTGATTCTAGAGTGGGCGTTGTGGCGTATTTAGTGTAATAGAAAGTAGACATCGACGACTTAAACGTAATTACTATTAAAAAAATCTCTAAAGTTGATTGGAAAAATTAATTGTAGTAAATGGTGGTATTTTATTACGTTTTGCGTGCTTGCAAGCATGAAAATTTGATTCTCGTCTAGAACCCACCTAATTCTTAACTTCCTTCGGGTGTTTCCAGAATCTTCGGTTTCGTATTAAATGTGTATTAAAATGTATAAGACAATATTTTGTTTGTGCCTGCGCTGTTGAAGATTTGTATTCGGGTGTCTTCTGCAACCTTCGGATCTCACTCGAGAGAGTATGTAAGAGAACATCGCAGCCTTTGTAATTTAGTATTCGATGTGTTATCATTCGAGTGGGCGGCGTTTGAAAGCATGTAGGCTTGGCTTGATTATTTGTTTAATAATTATAAGCAAAAATAATTATAAGTTTCATAAATACATTAAAATACAAATAAAATAGTTAAAATTGGGTAATTTTAACAGTTTGAAGCAGTTCGGAAGTCTTTGGTAAACTTTGGAACTTTTTGAAAGGCTTCGTGGTTGCTTGTGGAACCAAAACAAACAAACCGGTTGAAATACATTACATGTTAAGCTTAGGGAACAGGTTTTCGAATCAAACAAATAGAATCAATAACGACCAAATAGTAGCAAGTGTGAAGGTGGCAATTAAAACAAAACCAATGGAAGAAAAATAGGAATACGAAATAAATTTGTAATATATTGACTAATCGCAGAAATAATAAAAACTACTAGATTAATGAAACGTTTCTAAAGAACAACAGTGACATTAACATGCTCCAAGCGGATAAATGCAAAGCTATTGTATTAATGTATAAAAAGGAATATATTAAGAAAATTGAAAGTAAATTAAATGACCCAACTTTAAAAATCCAAACTAGCCTTAATACAATAGTAACCAAGTAGTATAAAAATTAATTTATTTCACTTATCTGTCATAATGGACGTGCGCTATATATACATATATATATATATATATATATATACATATTGACGTGATAAGAGGTCACAAGAGGTCAATGAAACCCTAATTACGAAAGTAATATGTATAATATAAGCGCACCTTTATTCATTAATGTACAATGCAAAACCGCAAATTGCGTGTTTATAAATAATCACCCTGTATAATATAAGCATATTGTAAATAAATAGCAAGTAACGTAAGTTGTATATGTAAATTGTAAGATACCGTAAAGTGCATTTAAATGTGAACGTAAAAATCGATCGTTTTAAGATAAATACAAAGCCATTAATTTTTTAATTATCAATAGGTTTTTGATAAAATGCATTTGATTTGCTGTAAATAGTATAAAAGAGTACAGCTTTACGCATTTAGTTTTAGAAAGTACAATCAACATGTATTTAAATACCTCAAAATTAATAAATAAATTTGTGTACTGAAACGAAAGCAAATATTTCTATAAAGGGAACTCCTTTTGCATTGAAAACCAATTGAAGTTTAAATTAATTGCTCCGTGGATATTGCAATTTATTCTAAATAAAGAATTCTCTAGAATATAAAAAGATGAATCATTGGTATTTAAAAATTCGTCAAATTCGTATAACTCAATAAGTAAACATTGTATTCCTACAAACAGCTTGAACATTGAAAATAAACCCTAAAATTCCTGGAATAACCAAGAAATAATCGAATTTTTTTTGCATTAGTATGCGACACTGCAATAATAGTATATATGGGACAAAAAGGGATAACACGTCACGGATAATTCAAACGACAATTAGGTCATAAAACTCGAAGATTTTAGACGTTAATTCGGTTTTTCGAGAACCTTACATCACTATGTTCTACACTATTCGAGTAAGTTTCTGGAAACAAACAAATCTGTGTATAAAGGAAGCATTTAGTTATTTAGGAGGTCATTCATTGATTAGATTCGAAGTCATTCGATTCTGAAATTAGATTCAAAATGTTATTTTAAAGCACAAGCGGTTGCTATGCGGAAATGCAGTGAGCATATTGTAATTTAATAGTGACACAGTTGAAATCAATTAAGAAGCAATGTTTTAAACGTAACTTACAACAGAAATGAAAAGTATTAATTGCAAGAAGGAAATTCTTTAAGACAAGCAATTTTTAAAGATATAATTAATTAATTGAAGAGGAAGATTTAACCAGTAATGTACTTTGGTAATCGCTGTTTGAAATGAGATTTTTTTTTATGGAGAATCTTGTAAGCTGATTTACGTCAATTTAAAATAACATTTTTTTTCACGAGGAACATTTTTGTGGATTCTGCAACTATCACTTTTAGATTTATTTTTAACTTATTTATATTTAATGTAAAGCATAATAATAAGAGTAAATCATATAATATTTTTTATGTAAAAGTGTTTTACCAGAAAAATTTGTGATCAGAGCTCGAAATACGTTGACCTTTTAATAGATTTATTTGTCAAGAATTGTTCTGGCCAAAACAAATCTTTCAGGTGTGAAATAATTATAACCAGGTAATCCATTCTCAAAATAATAAGTTTAATTCTGTAAATTTAAAATAAGGTAAGAAATGTATTTTTTTTATATCCTTCTATCTTTCTATCTTTAACATTCTCCTATAACACCAAGTTTCAAAAGCTTCTATCTTTTTCTTATCTACTTCTTTAATTGTCCAAGTCTCACTACCGTATAGTAGAACGCTCCATACGTACGACTTTAAGAAACTTTTTCTATTATCTAAACTAATACTATTAGCTATTAGTAAGTTTTTCTTTTTTAAAAACATTTTTCTAGCTTAAGCTATTCTAGCTACTATATCCCTTCTGCTACGTCCATCTTTTGTAATTATACTACCTAAATAGCAAAATTCATCTACCTCCTCTAACTCGGTATAACCTATTTTTAATTTTGGTTTAGAACTAGGCTGTAACTCACTTGTCATTATCTTTGTCTTTACTGAGTTAATTCTCGTACTATAGTTACTCTGTAGTATCTTATCTAAAATATTTAAAAACTCTCCTAACTCTTTTCTAGACTCTGCTATAATGGCTATATCATCTGCAAAACGTAACATGTCTATTTTCTGTCCCTGTACACTAATACCTATCTCTTTTCTCTCTCTAGCTAGTTTTAAAACTTCCTCAATATAAACATTAAATATCAAGAGAGACAGTATACGACCCTGTCTAACACCATTTCTAATCTTAGCTTCCTTTTCTATTGCATCAAATCTAATTACTACGCTTTGGTTTTTATATAGACTGTAAATAATTTTTCTATCCCTATGAGAGATTCTTATTTTTTGCAAAACCCTGAACATAACAATCCAATTAACCTTATCAAATGCTTTTTCTAAATCTACAAGCGCGAAATGAGTCTTTTTATTTTTTTGTAACCTTTTTTCGATAATTACCCTAATCATTAGTATCGGTTCTCTAGTCCCTCTGTCTTTACGAAAACCATATTGGTCTTTGTCTAAATAATTCTCAGTCAAAGCTTCTACTCTATTTTTAATTATTATTGTTAGTATTTTGGAAGCATGAGAAGTTAAACTAACCGTTCTAAAATTCTCACACCTATCAGCTCCTGACTTTTTTGGGATTGGATAATAATATTTTTTTCGAAATCTATTGGAACCTCACCTGTGTCATATATTACTTTTACTAGTTCATATATAATCTGTGTAAAGTTTTCTGACTTGCATATTTTATTAATTCTGCAGGAATATCGTCTATTCCTGGCTATTTATTTAGTTTAAGATTCCGAACAGCTCTATCAAATTCCTCTCTTAATATTGAGAACCCTATTTCTACATCCTCTTCTTGGTAGTTCTCTAACTCATCCATATCGTCTCCATTATATAAATCTTCTAAATATCTTTTCCATCTATCAGCTACCTCAACTTTATTTATTAGAAGCTCATTATTCTCGTCTCTAATACCATTATATTTTTTCCTATCTTCCCCAAAAAACTTTTTAACTGCCCTATAAGTCCTGTCTGTCTTACCTACTCTCAAATCATCTTGTATTCCCTTACAATTCTCCTCCATCCATTTATTTCTAGCTTTTCTACACTCATGTACTATCTTATTTCTAACTGTATTATATTTTTGCTTACTTTCACTATCCACTTCTCTGAAAGGTTTCAGCTTTCTTCTATTCTCTATTAAATCTAATATCTCCTTTGTTACCCACGGTTTTCTCGCTTCTATTTTTTCTTACCTATAGTCTGTGTTGCTGTATCATGTACAGTCAGTTTTATTTCTTTCCATCTATTTTCTACGTTCCTCCTACAGCTATCTCTTTGCTCTTATTATCTAATACTTGTTTATATTCCTCTTTACCCTACTATCATTAAGCTTACCTAGATCCCATCCTCTCTTTTAACCTTTCTCAATTTTTTGAATTTTAGTTTACACTTCATTTTAACTAAGTTATGATCGCTATCTATGTCAGCCCCTGGATAACTACGACAGTTTTTAACTTGGTTTCTAAATCTTTGTTTAACTAAAATATAATCTATTTGGTATCTAGCCCTATCACCTGGCGCTTTCCAGGTATATCCTCTCCTAACATGTTGTTCGAATAGGCTGTTTACAGTTATTAATCTATGTTCCTGGCAAAACTCAACTAATCTTTCTCCTCTATTATTTTGTCTGCCACACCCAAATTTTCCTACTATTTTTCCCTCACTACCTTCTCCCACTGACGCATTAAAATCGCCCATAACTATTAAATTCTCATCTCCTTTTACTTTTCTCACTATACTATTTATATCCTCGTATACCTTTTCTACTTCCTCATCCTCGTACTGAGTTGTTGGCATGTAAACCTGTACCAAAACAGTGTCTGTGGGTTTTGTACTCAATCTAACCATAATTATTCTATCACTAAATTGTAAGTACTCTTTAACTTTATGCCCTAATCTTTTACTTAACACTATTCCTATCCCTGCCTGTCCATTAGTTGAAGAAGTTATAATTATTTTATAATTATCTTTCCAAAAGTCATTACTATCTGGCCATCTCACCTCACTAATACCTAAAATGTCCAGCTTTTCCTTTCTCATTTCGACTAATAAATTCGTTAACTTATCTACTCTAAGTAATGACCTTACATTCCAAGTCCCTATCACTAAATCGAACTGTTGTTTTATATTCTTACAATGACGAGCCCCAAGTACCCCCTCCGTGAGATCCGAATGAGGGAGTATTTTACCTCCGGACAAGAATTTTACTTGTGAGCTCTCCATCATATGTATTTCGTGTTTTAGGCCACGCACACCTGGGAAATATTGTGGTAGGCTCCCATATCTTTCCACAACGCACTTTTAAAGATTTTAGCAAAAAGCCGTATTTCTCACGGCCAACCCCCAACAAGCTTGTAAATTATTGAGGATCGCCCGAGACCAACCGACCCTCCTCCAATATCTTTTAGCCAGCAAGGCTGCTGCCCCTTGCTGCGCCTTTTAATCGCCTTTTGCGATAAGCAGGCTTACTATAGTAGTATTCTTTATCTCCTACTATAGGGATAAACAATTCTATAGATTACGGAATTTATACAAGCGGCTAAATTATGTAAGATACCACTTATTTTAAATTTAATAATAAAATGTACTTGCAAATCTATGGTACCGCAATGGACTCACTTATTTCTCCAACAATAGCAAACCTAGTTCTGGAGGTACCTGAAAACACGGTAATTAGGAAATTGAGTTATAAACCTGCCTTCTTCAAAAGATTTGTTGATGATTGCATAATGTACCTCTCGTCAACTAAAGTTGATGAAACTGTAAATAAATTCAACGCGTATCATCCAAAATTACGTTTTACAAACGAAACTGAAATTAACAACTCAATTACGTTCTTAGATTTACAATTTAATTATGATAAAGCAGGAAAAATCTACACCAGTTGGCAAAACAAAAAAGCATATAGCAAGAGATACTTAAATCATAACACAAATGCTCCCAACCAATACAAGAAAAAATGGTAAATAATTTGATTAAAAGAGCGGTTAAATTGTCGCATAATAAATACAAACCCGAAAATGTAAATAAAGTAAAGGAAATTTTGAATCCTGTTAAATTCTAGGAATCCATAATAAGGAAAACAGTACATGACCTATTTAACAATCCTACTATAAAACAAAAGAAATAAACGGAACAAATCAAAATATAACTACAATAGGTATGGCGTACGTTCCGTGGTTATCCGGAAAGAAAAAAAGCACTAAAAAACCACAATATAAAAGTAGTGCACAAACCTAATAAAGTTTCTAATACTTTTTTTTACAAAATCAAAACCCATAATTAAAAATAACAACAAAATCCACGTGATTTATAAAATTAATTATGGGGACTGCCAAGGATGTTATATTGGAAACATCAAGCAGTATTTACACAAAAGGGTATACCAACATAAATATTCGTTACAAACGGGTATTAAAAAATGCACAGCACTTGCCTCGCATGCCCTTAATAATGCTCACAATTTTGATTTTGATTTAAGTACGGAAAAAAGGACAACAGAAGACAAGTATTGGAAACAACTCATATCCAGAGAAATGAACTTCCAGTAAATTAAAAAATTAACCAGGGTTGAAATTAATTTAATTAATGTCCCGTTAACAGACTTAATCTCCGGCAGCTTGCCCAACAATTACGTCAGTTCTTTTTGGCGGTGCTGGCCAAAAGAATACCTACATGGTATACAACAACCAAAATGGACTACGCCCGCGCTAAAGTTACAAGAGAGCGACCTGTTATACTTGTTATACTCCTGAATCGCTGCCCTACCTGTTGGCCTTTGGCAAAAAGCGCGCAGCTGATACCGAGGGCTGACTGTATCGTTAGGATTGTACGACTTACAACATTTTTCGGTAAAAAGGTGTGCACTGTTGACAAAGTGGTACCACTCTCTCTCCAATAATTATTAGAATAGCACATTATTTAGTTTAGCATTTTTAGGGTTCCGTACCTTATAAGGTATAACGGAATCTTTATAAGATCACTTTCGTGCCCGTCCGTCTGTCTGTCACAGAGGTTTTTCTTTAAAACTATGCAACGTAGGAATTTGAAATTTGGCACAATGCTAGCTCTTTATGGCGCGCATATATATCGACAGTCATAAAATACAAAAAAAATATTTTTAGATAAAAATGGCGGGGGTTAATTCGGTCAAAAAAAAGTTTTAATAAATATATCGTGTGAGATATCATTTGAAAAAGGATTTTAAAAGGCTTCTAAAAGTTTTCTTTTTATAATTTTCGGTCCAGTAGTCTTCATGATATAGCTCAAAATGTGCTAAAAATGACCTCCCTCCTCCTGTTCTCCTACATTTCCAAATCTAAAATTTTGATTTTAATAGGGATAGTAGCTATTGAGTCATAGATTATCGTAAAACTGCAGGTTTTTTTGACAGTGTAATAGTTGTTGGGAAAAATTTTTTAAACACAGTAATAGACAAGGTATTTACTAATGTACCAGTACAAAGTGGGACAATATATTCATTTTTCAGTTATCACAATCATTTTTGGATAAGATTTAAATATACACAAAAAATAGAAACAGTTTAATTTGGTTTATTGATTGCTCACTGTAGTATTGGTATGGAACCCTAATAGTGCGAGCTCAACTCGCTCCTGGCTAACTTTTTTATGTTTAGCGAATTTTGTTTTTAGTTACTTCTTTTTTATTTTTTTTCTCAACAAAATTATTATTTAGGGTGGGGATAAGGTTTTCTTTTTTGGTGATATTAGGCGGTTTTATCGAAACTGTGAATACACGTGAAAGATAATGAGCGTCCTAATATCTACATCAACATTAAACCAATGTGTATTCGATACTTCGTTACGTTCGGTTGCTGCAAGGTCTTGTGCGCCACATTTACCGTTCGCACCCGTACATCTTTCGTAGGGATTTTAATTGTGTGCTACTACACTGAAGCCATCCTCTACAGGTTTTGGGGAAACGAGTTTACACACTGTTGCGATTCATCGCATGTTTATTGTCGAGATTGAAAAACATCAGCAGTTGTTATAATTGTTATCAATTTGGTGTTTATTTGTTACAAAACAGTCCACTCAGCTCTCGAAAATTTGCAGTTAATGAATAATCTAGGAAATATTCTATTGTAGGATTTTTTACATCCATTGCTTATCGAACATAGAGTAATTTTAAATTTTGTGATCCGCCTCTTAATGTAGCTATGACAGTATTGCAACGATTATTGGATAGGACATCATTTAAGGATATAACTGCCGTACCATTTTGATTGTGTTTAAAATTTTTGGTAACTGGATTAAAGTTAATCATACGATTTCCACTTCTGCTGCCAAATAATTTGGAGAATATTGAACAATATTAAATTACCGTTAATACTCCTGGTGGCAGGAAAATCCTTTAGTTATCGATCTTCCTTCTTTAATTTTTAAAAATACTGCATTATTTCCAGGTGTTAATAACATTCGTTTATGAAATGTGTAATTTTTCCATATTAAATGGCAACCAGACGGATTTATTCCACTACAATTTATTATATTGTCACCTCGATGGATTGATTGTCTTGCTGAGAACATTTACCGGATTTTTCCTAATTCTCATTTGATTCCTTTGAAATAAATTTCCGTATTGTAATGTCATCATCTTTTATGGATGTATTCCATTTATTTGGGCATTCTTTTATTATTATCATTGTAATTGTTAGGTATGACTTACTTCTTGTTTTTTTTTATGCATTAACTGTGTGCTTCATTAAATAGATGTACAGTTTTGAAATACTAAATCTAATTTAGCCAATGCATTTTTCGTTTGATAGACGAAAACTTAGTTTCTGCAATTAATATTTAAATCTATCTAAGTGTATCCCTGCCAACGCATCGCAAAATCATCAAAGAATTAAATTCAGTTTTTTCTTAATTTATTCCTTTAAAATGACTATTTTGTCTAAACACAGAAATTTAGTGTAAATGTTAATCCATCTTATGCCTACTATAGACGCGATGCAATGCAAGGCATTGTTATGAAAGATAATGAACTATAATGTTTGCTTACGCTACTACTGGTACTAATATTCAAAAAAGTATAATAAACTTCTGCAATTTTTAACTTAGCTCCTCCTTGAAATTTTGCCACTTTCCTACTTTATTTTACAAAATTTCAATTTCTTAAATAAACAAAATCTTCAAATCGTAAATTCGTTATTATTTGATCTTTAGTGCATTCCAAAGCTTGCCTATATTTGCCCAAGTCAATAAATCATTTCCATGAAAATAGTTGATTTGCCTCATTTGCATCCAAGAATCGTTAGAGTTTACATAATGCCTTTTTTCCATACCGAATTCTCTTACAACCGCTATACAAAATAATCGTTGGTTAAGACCTGATCCTTAGTATTCAAAATGGTAGCAAATGAATTGATATTGTATATAAATTGTTACTTCTAAGATACTGTAGTATGAAACACTATAAAAGCAAAATATATAATCGATACTGGCAACCCACTAGAAACATGTCTCAATAATCTAATTAATAAGTTGCATACAGCTCTGGATATACTTTTCAACGCAGTGCAGTATTCCAATTTGCACTAGTAGTAATCGTATTGCATCCACAATGTGCAGAAAAATTTTGATGTATTTAATAGTTGTGTTTATAATAGGTAAGTAGTTAGTTCTCTGTGTTTAATTAATTCATATCTGCGATCTACGCCAAAGGTCTCATATAATGAGTACAGTTTTAACTATCCTCAAGTTTGCTGTTTGTTGAAAGATTTTTTTATTATAACACTGAATAATATATATATATATATATATATATATATATATATATATATATATATATATTATATAAATATACTAGCCTCAGCTAAATATGTTGACGTTAGCACTAAAAACAATAGTAGCATACTGTGCTACAAAGGTATGACCGATGTTGTGGATTTGCATTTTCTACAGTAGTTTGATATAATAGTAGTAGGTATAACGAAACAATAAATTTAGAACTTGGTAACGTGGTTGGCGCGCAAATGCAGGATAACTCATAGAATATAAAATATGTTAAGTAAGATTACTAATGAAGTGGTCTAAGCATAGGAAATCGATATTAAAATGTCATCGTGCTGACCTTGACACTAATAATTGAATGCTGCAAATAAGTATTAAGAACCTATATCGGTGTTGAAATAAGTAGCAAAGTAATGCTAGAACATTAATCAATAAAACCATACAAATACTTGTAAAAACCCTTTAGTTATGGTTTATGGTTGCGGAAATTAGTAATAGGTGTGAATAAAAAGTTCAAGTTACCCTTCCGCTTGTATAATTAGATACTGAATAAATAGTATAAAACCAAAAATAGTTGTCTTCATTTTATTATCCACATCTTCTGTATGTTCTAGATAAGATTACTACTTTAAGCATTCGATTTTTGTTTGCAAAGATAATGCAGGTACCTCTAGTTCTTAAAAATGAGCAGAGTAGTTGACATGTTTTAAATTACTTAAAACTATAAGCAATAGAGTCAGTTACTGCAGCCACATGTAATCTTCCATCATTAGAATAATTGTAAGCAAAATCTTAAAGTAATCATAAGTCAATATTTAATCTTGCATTATCTTTTGTGACAACCGCAACCTCCATAATACTCTACTGTAAACCGAAATACCTATTACTACCTGCGTTGAGCTTAAAAGCAGTTATTACCCAAGAATTTCAAGTTAAAACTCAAAAACTTTCAAAAATTCACGCTTCCCCAAGCCGTAATCCTCGCAAAATATGGACGTTACTCATAAATGACACGAAATCCTTATCGACTAATATATATATATATATATATATATATATATATATATATATATATATATATTGAAATGATAACGCCGCACGCCGATGTAATAAACGTACAGTTTCCTGCTGAATGCCACCGCGCTGAGTTTTTCTCTAATATTCTAATTTTAATTATGCCACGGCTAGCCCAGTTTAATTTACATAGAGCGCACAACGTTATGATGATCAAATAATTTAACCCCTTCAAATCTTACCTGTTTGGAATGATAAAACGAACATTCGTATAATGAAAGGAAATAATATCTACACTTCACAATTTTGTAATCTGACAAATAAACCCTTCAATCAATTTAAATTATTTATCCCAAAAATTGTATCTCCCTTTCTTTAATTTAAAGTCACCAAAAACAACACCTTTTACTGAAAAAATCTAGAACGTTAAAGAACTTTTATCTTTTGTATGCAAATTTCTACCTATTAAATATTTTTGTTGACTCCTTACAAATTAGAAAAATATATTCAGTGTTTAAATTTAAACTTGAAATGATTCTTTATCCTAGTTAGTCCTGACCTGTAATTTCCTGGTGAGTCCTTTTCCCCTTTGGTCTGCTGTTGCGTGTTGTACTCCTTCACGTAAGTTTGAACCAATAATTTTATTCAGTATTGTTAATCCTTGTTTCCAAAATTTACTTCGTGCTTTACTTTATATTTTTCTGGATACGACTTAGATTTCTTGATACCACTTAGATCTCTCCATTTAGATACACCTTAGATACACCTTAGATCTCTCCACTTAGGTACAACTTAGATACACCTTAAATTTCTTAATACCACACTTAGAACCTTCTGGATACCACTTAGAGCCGGTTTTCAGCAAACGGCAAAAGCTTTTTCATATATCTTCAATGTAATTTGTCATCAAATAATATACAACACCACTTTTTACAAAATTTAATAATTTAATTTAAAATTATTTCGATGCGTAAATTTTCGAGTAAGAGTGATGCAGGTTTGATGTCGTTCAAATTGAGACTGAGTCTGCTTATCAACTCTGGGCGTTATATAGTTTTCGCTATCTAAATTTTGATTGGTTTTACAGAACCGTCGTACAAAGTCTCGTAACTAACCATGGTTGTTTTGGATATTCCTAGAAGTTTTCAAGCTTTACTTCTGATGAAATTATTCTGTGGTTACGTATTATGTTTGTATTTTTATTGTTTCACGATCTTCGGCCGCTTGTTTTGTTATTATTACTAGTCTTTAATTTAGCTTTTGGCTGTTGTTTGTGTAGATAAAGCTTTTAGGGAATTGAACAAATTACTGATGTAACATGAGTGATGTAAATCCACATGTTTCTGTTTGTTTCGTATTTAAAACTTATTTTTGAAAGTGCATTTCTTATCAAAGCACTTTATTATTCTTTCTTTATCGCATGCGTAATTGCGCGAAGACTTACTAGGTATTATCTTATTCTATGCGTATCTATTTTATAAACTTATCGAACGCTTCTTGAAGTAGTTTAATTGCATGTATAATTATCTCTCTGTTGAATATGTGTTCTATTATTGGAAGACATGCTTACTGGCAATGATTAAAGTTAATTGCGGTCTTTATACAGGGTGTTAAATGTTTGCTTTTTGTATACTATGTGAATTATTTATTTTCATGCTAAATAAATGCAGTTTTCTAATTCCTATTGCTATTTACATCTATTACGCGATCCATACGACTCAGTACACCCCCAAATAACCCCTTATCACAGCAATATATATATATACATATATATATATATATTGCTGTGTTAATAAGGTCAATTAGGGGTAGATAGGACCCCTAGTATACTGCACTTCATTAAAACAACATTAGGGCGCAGAAAACTAGACATTTCTATGAAGAAAATAAGAAATACAACGATTAGGCAGGAAAGTAAATGACAACACCCAGTATATAAACCATAGTCATAAATAATCTAAGAGATGAAAAATACTTTGGAAGATTTGATTAAATAAATGATTTGGCAAGTCATAAGACAACGTGAACGGAAGTTGAAACACAATACGCATGAATAATGCATCATCATTACGCTAAGAATCTCAATTGAACACGCAGGTTTAAAAATGCGTAATAGAAAACGCATATAATTTAATACATAAATTATATTAAGCATACATGACCAGGAAGGTAAAATTCAACATCTGATAGATTAAAAATAAACACCGCATGGTGATAAAAGCAAAATTCATCAAATTTATTGTACAGACAATAATTTACGTGAGCTTGAAATGAGAAAATCTAACAGAACCATTCATTAACTTAAAGTATTACGTGCTGAAAGTAGCGCATCAGTTTTGTGTAGACGACAAAAATCCATAAAAATACCCAAAATCTGGTATGTAAGAATCACGTACAATAGCGTAATCGTTGAACTCTGCGCTTGTCAATAGATATGCAAGCCTTTTAAATACGACCGGATTTGTAAACAAATTAGTTCAACATGGATTAAGACTTAGTCTACATCACTTAAAAGAAAATATTTAGGTGAAAGAATTGGAAGTGATTTATTGTGAAGTAATAAATAGCACAACGGTAATTGTGAAAAATTAAGAGTAGTTCGTCGTTTTAATCCTTTAAAAACGTAAGTAACCAAAGGTTGTTTTAATTTAAATTCTAATATTAACATTAATAAAAAAGACTCTGAATAATTAATGGATCCAATGAGGAAACTCAACAAACATTTAATTCAATTCTTAATTACCAGAAAGTTTAACAAAGGGCGCTAAAATAATTTAAAGCTGTGTTAAGAAAAATCCAGACCATATTTAAAGCAGATCTGGATTCAACGTTGGGAGTATTAAATCACTAAGCTGAATACGGGAGCAGTTGCTACAGGGACTGATTCGAGCTGAAAACAACAGGTTAGCCAATCTAAATGTTTTGTAATTTTTATTTGTGGATATTTCGTTGTATATTTCTATTTTGAATAATTTAAAAATTGCTTTCAGGAAAATTTTATGTGAGGGTCAACAAAGATTGTTTTTTAAATACACGTTATAAATTACGTTATGTTGGAAGAAGTTTAATAACCGTTTATGCGGCTTCAGATAATAATAATAAGGATGATTTTTGCTAGTTTTTGATTAATTTTGGGAATGATAATTATTGAAAGAATTTTTATTCAATTATTAAAAGAAAGTTCTATTAGAAAATTCTTAAACATTTCGTACATTGTAAATATTTTTGAGAATATTATAGTAATTGTTCTTAATTGTGTTTTGGTTTAAAGAAACAGGAAGTAGAGGTAGAAAGGTAAATTTAAAGGAATTGTCGTATTGTCGCAAGCTCCATGCGTGGTTAAAACTGAGATAGCCGAGGTAATCAAAATTAAAATTAAAAATTGACAAAAACAAAATGTTAACCTTTTTATTTCACAAAAAGGGGGCACCGGGTTTTTGCAATTATAATACAACAATATATATATATATATATATATATATATATTCAGGGAAATCTGTAGGTTAGTTCAGAATAGGAAACAATGATGGTACGCGTCTAACCAGTTCCAGGACTGAAGACCTAATGATGATGAGATATATATATATATATATATATATATATATATTGCCGTGATAAGGGGTTGTTTAAGGGTGTGATTTATAGTAAAGGTCGTTTAGAAATGAGAAATTACCATAGGAAGCAGAAAACTGAATTTATTTAGTAAGGAATTGAGAAATGGAGATAGTTTGTAAATAGTAAGCAGTAAACACCCTGTATATAAAGGATAAATAGTTTTAAGCGACGCAAATAGACATAGGAAGACGCATAGTTAGCGTAGAAATAAGGAATACATGCATTAGGTAAATAGTAAATATTTAACACCCTATAGATAGAGTTTTAGTTAATTTAGGTAAGGCAAATAATGATATTTTCAGTGGAAGCACGCGTATTTTGTAGGTAAGCATAATAAAGTGTAACTAAACACGCATATAAAAGAGTTCCAAACAATTAGGTTAATACGGAAATAAGAAATAGAGCTTCAAAAAGCATAGTGTAAATGCGTACAAAATAGTTAACCATTTTTAACAAGAAATGAGATTAAAAATTGCGTAAATAACATGCATATATGAAAATTAAAAATCGAATTGCATCAGTTGTTTATGGAAAAGCGATTAAATTCGTCAAAACACCGCATGTTTGATAACGAAGCACCTGCGAGCAGGCCAGAATTATTTGAAAAAATAAAAAATTACATCAGAAACTACTTTAAATGCAAAGATTTGGTTGGTTAAAATGAGCGACGAGTTTGTAGACCATACCCACTGACGGAGTAGGAGATGAATGATATATTAACAGGTACAGTGATAACGAACTCAGTTTTTAACTCAACAAAGGCCGAGGTGCACCACTCAGAAATAAAGTGTGATACGTAATAATAACTAAGGTGAAAAATTGTATAAGTGCGAAGATGAAAATTACGATTGCCGATTAAACGTAAGTAGATTTTGGGGAATTTATTTAAGCTAAAATACAATAATAATAGGGCTTCGAGTCCGGGAAGAATAAGAATTCCAAGTGCGAGTTTGGGGAGGATGATTATCCAATTCTAAGTTTGGGGAAATTGATAAGAAGTAATAAGTCTGAATGAGATGACAATAGATTAGGGTGCATAAGTATAAGTTAATAATGGTAGTCCAGAGGGTGATGGCAATAATTTAAATGCAATGGTTCAAGCGTGTGGATAGACAATATTTCGAATGGGC
Organism: Platerodrilus igneus; assembly: GCA_036346225.1. NCBI lineage: Eukaryota > Metazoa > Arthropoda > Insecta > Coleoptera > Lycidae > Platerodrilus > Platerodrilus igneus. The sequence continues at coordinate 3,261,810 of JARFIW010000020.1, forward strand.
ATGTAATAATCCTGAATTGGAGGAAAATAATTTTTATTCAAATGAATGGCTTAATGCATGGGAAATATTAGCTGAGTATGGATGCGTTAATGCAAAGAAAATAGACCAGGTTAGATTTTTAGTTATAAGACATTCTTTTTCTATTTTTTTTATCTGAATGTTGAATTTGCTTAAAATAAATGAATGTGAAAAAGTCAATAAAAAGAGGACTTGCATACGTATTAAGTGCGTGATATGATAAGAGGTTTTGAACGTTCCACACTTCTTTTTTTTATAAAAATAATAGGTTTTTTTGGTGACTTTGGGTTTGATTAAAAAGTATATGATATTTGAAAAATGAGATTTACAACATTAATTAATTGAAAAGTGTATTTTAAATAATTTACAAGAACTGTACATAATATTTGTTTCATTATATAAAACTGAATTAACTTCATTTCATAATAAATGCTAGTCGAGGTCATAAGATAAAGTTAATGGTAGTGATTTGATAATTTAAACAATCAAGGAGGAGCTATAAGTTGAATACGAAATTGATAAAATTTTGTTATTGGTCGACAAGGTTGGTTCAAGATAAAATCCAGTTAAGTTCCTGGAGGGAGTTTATAGCAATATTAATAAGACAGCCCAACGTCGGAGATTGATAATTCCAATTCTTGTTTATACATAGCAATATATATATATATATATATATATGTACAATTTATCAACTTACCTTGTGTAATAAAATTACCTAAAATATATATATATATATATATATATATATATATATTGCTCTAATTTACGGCTCTCTGAGAGACAGCTTGAACAAAACCTTTAAATTAACCATACTTACTGGGCGCCACTAATTACTGCAAACTCTGGAGCTGATGAAGTGTTGCTATGCTGTGCCTGAAACGTTTAAAAAGAAATACATGCCACGGTTGCTCAGCTTCTTTCTACAATTCATCTAACACCAAAAAAACATATCTACTACAAAAATCAAATACATTTATTACATACTCATAATAAAAATTATACACGCCAAATCACAATTAAAAATCCACCTTCACACATTATTAATACATTATATACAACGTCTTTATGAAATAATACATGTCATACTTTATTTTGGCATCAATAATTACTCCAATCAATATTTACAACTGATATTACTTTATAAAGTAACAGAGCTTTCTTCCCGTATTAACTTTACCTCAGATTTAGTACGAGCTCATAATAACCCTTAAACTTTTGTGCAAATTCCCTAAAAGTACCCTTTTACCTTGTACATACCCAAAATCTGTTAATATCAATTTTTTTTTAAATCAAAATTTCCTAATAAAAATACAATACAATAATGCAATAAAAAAATTCTATCAATCCCCTTTCAAGTTTGTCCTTTTTAGTCGTAACTTATACACACAATGCACCAATGGTCATTGACACTAGTTCATAAACGTAGAAACTAAAAAAAACAACCAAAACCAAACTTAAAGCAACAGTTACCTTACTATTTCAGCATACGGCTGCCATCATTCCCACTTCGACTGCGGCATACAAGAACACCATCTTGCCTTGCCATAATCATATTCTCGTGTAGTAACCATTTAACAATAACAGCACTCGTCTGCCATATTAAATGCACCCAATTTCCCCAAGCTCCTCGACAACTACCATAAAATGTTGATGCACACCCAATTTTAACAATCACCGATATCTATTCCAGCTTCATAAGTACTCTCTTTTTTCATACTTATTGCAAATTCAAATTTAAAACAAATTTTACTTACTCAACTTAGTTCAAATATATTAATTTTGTAGCCATCAGCTGGTTGATAAGCTTCATGCTATTAAAACTTATAGGCTATCATTAAACTTTGATCGAAGAACTAAGAGCGAACTCTAAGAAAACTTAAAGAGAGCGAAATTTTAAGAGAACAAATTTTAAGAAAGCCTCACAACAACCTGCTGGAGTTTATATACAGTTTCTCATCCCACGAAAGCTTGTCAATACAAATATACCATTCCACGTAAAATTCTCAACAGTCTTCACTTCTCACAATTTCACAATACAAACAAACACCTAACAACCACTGTTTTCCTGTAATTAGGTAACGTGCGCTGAAAATTCTTAGTAAAATCTTCCAACCGCCACGATTTTTCGAAAATATTTCCTTAAAACGCTAACTAACGTTCGCAACCCATCTCACCTGACTTCTATCACCGTATTTAAAACATCTGTCACCTATCACGTTGCGTATCTTAAATAAACAACTTGACAAAGTTAACATTCAATGCGTCCCCAATGCAACAAGGGTAACATCTATCTCTCTCCAACATGCGATTCTACCATTACCTTTCTTTTGCTTTGCACCCACTCCAGTTTGTATTGCCACCTCTTTGCTCTCATTTCATTACCCTAACACGTGTTATCCTCATCTCACTTGTACTTATTTTATCCCCTACGCCCTCGTTATTGCTTGTTGTCAAGTTGAACTTATAACGGCCACAGCTATTTTTACACCAGAGTTATAAATCTAATATAATGGACAGCGATAACCAACCGTAATTGGAATTTGCTGTTGCTTGTTCAACGTTATTTTAAAATATACCGCAATAATAAAAACGGTTAAATTTGTTTCTAATGTACTTGCTATTCAGAAAAGCTTTGGCAAACAGTTTTAAAACTTCCAACGGCTTCAAATACTAACGCTATTGAAATTACACATCCTTTTTTGGAATTAAATATAAAGCTTCAATTGTTATGGAATTTAGATGTTCGTTTCTCTCTTGTATATTTATACACAGATTTAAAATGTTATATTATATACACTATCTTTACGAATATTTACACATGCAAGATTATGAAAATAAACTTTTAGCTTTTTAAGTATTCCAGTCGAATTACTGACTTCTACATTACGTATATAAAAAGCGTTTTCAAAGCGTACTCTGTTGTTTTATATGCAAAAATAGCGAAATAAACTACATAAATAGAAACCAATACTATTGTAACCCCTAAATATCACAGTGCAATCCCCCTATTTTAATGAATATGAAAACTAATTTTTGTTTTTCCATTTCGATTCAAATACATTCCCAAAATTAATTAATTCCTACTTGACTATTTGTGTCTTTATGTACAACTATTATTCATACATATTCTCACTTATAACTACCTATTATTTATTATTACTATATGCACCTATTATTACCAACTATTATTTAAATCTATTATTACCAAATACTATCTACTAATTATTATTAGCAACTATTATGTACACCTATATTACTTGAACCTGATTCTCTTCTTGATCTGTAAAGCCATTCTCTTTACATATTTTATGTCCTGGACTTTTACTTTATCTTTTATCTCCATTCTCCTCTTCTCAACTATTTCACGGACAATTAAAATTTACCTATTATTGACGCACTGTCTATCCATTTGTTCATACCGCCTTAAATTTTTCTGTTTGGCCTCAACTAATGTTATATTTCACTCAGACAAACCATACTTTAATATTATAAATTATTCCTTCTACTGAAAATCTTGTGTACCTTCTAGAATTTTTATGCAACGAAATCAACCAGAAAGGGTTCCTCAAATCTAGCTTACTGAAAATAAGTTTACCACAAACCTTGTCAAAAGTGTGTCCATGGATGGTGGACAATAAAATTGCGGTTTAGTCCTTTGATTAATTTTTGTTGCGTCTAAACACAAACGAATGCTTCTTTCTTGACCATTACTAACGGGTTTAGAAAATGCATATTTGAATACTCAATTATGCCATCCTCTAACATCTGCGCTACTTCACTATTTACTTGCTCCCTATATGCTGCAGATATCGGATATATTTTTGAATTAAATGGTCCTGAATTGTCTACCTCTAAAACATACTCATAACCTAGCGCAGTGCTCGCCTGTGCACCTACTAATTTGTAATGTTTCTTTAACAGTGTCTTAACTTCATCTAATTTTCCTCTGGAGATCTAATAATATCTAACTCATTTACCCCTCCCCCCTTCTCAGATAAGGGATTAAGTGTGATATTGATGAAGATAGATATCTTCATCAATATCACACTTAATCCCACGTTATCTTCTGTGACATCATAACTATCCTTCCAGGGCAATTCCATATCCCTAACCTTTATTAATCGCTTCTCCATATCTATAATCAAACCCAACTCTTGCCTCTGAGGAATCATCGACTTCGTTTAGCTGTAGTGGTTCGTAAACTTCGAATGTCGTTTTATTTAATTCCTTAGCTAAAACTTCCGTTGTTTTACTTTCCACCGTTCAAGTGGAAATTGCTGATTGCTCTGGTTCTTTCCAAAGATGTCGCGGTTTACTCGATACGGGTAGCATGACTTTCTTTATTTTGCAAAATAGTTTGAAACGTCTAGGTTTTCGTACCACTCCATATTCCCTTACCATTAGTTGTTTAGGCTTTATGCGATCTGCAGCTCTGCATGGCGCTGTCGCCGTCTCGCTCACACCAATAAGTGTTTCTTCATTGATTATTAATTTTAAAGCTGTAGTACTTCCCAAAATTTGTGAAAATTTACCTACTTCTAATAATTCTTTAAAACATTTTAGTCATTTGGCTAACCTTAGGCTAGTTGATCAGCTCCTTGCTCAATCAGGGCCCATTAATTTCTTACTTGGCGCGGATATTTTCTCTCAAAGCGTTATTAGACGGTCGCATCCAAGTGCTAGCGATCAACCTGATGCTATTAATACTAGTTTTGGATATGTTTTAATGGTAAGCATATTTTCCTCGCCCGCTTTTGAAGTAACTAGCTTGTTTTGTATGACAGATTCTGCTTTCCCATTGGAAGATATTGTCGCTAAATTCTGGGAAGTCGAAACTGTCCCCGTGGCTCAACCTTTAACGCCCGAAGAAACTCTAATTGAAAAATATTTTGTTGATACGTTTTGCCGCATAGAACAAGGTCGATATGTTGCCTCACAGCCGTTTAGAGATCAAGAACCATTTTTCCCAGGAAGTCGTGATCTTACCTTACAACGATTTGTTTTTCTAGAAAACCGTTTACTTAAGCAACCTTGTGTTTACGAACAGTACGTTTCGTTCATGCGTGAATACCTGGATTCTCAACATATGCAATCTGTTGTTAGTGGGTCTCATTCGGACTTCTCTTATTACATCCCGCATCATTGCGTTGTGAAACCCGAAAGCATACGTACGAAATTACGAGTTGTTTTCAATGCTTCTGCTAAAACTATGTCTCAATCGGCCTTAAACGATCTCTTGTTTGTTAGGCCGAAGCCGCAATTTTGTTACAATTTTGTTTACATCCGTACGTTGTCACTGCCGATATTTGTCAGATGTACAGACAAATTCTTGTTAATCCGCTCAGTGTGATTATCAACGAATTGTTTGGCGCTTTTTCCCGAGGAGTCCATTGAGGACTTTAAACTAAATACCGTTACTTATGGAATCAATTGTGCTCCTTTTTTTGCCATACGCACGCTTCTGCAGTTGGCCGTAGACGAAATGAATTCTTTTCCGTTAGCCGGTTTCGCACTTCGCCACCATACTTACATTGATGATGTTGCTACGGGTGAAGATTCTATTGAATCAACCCTCACTCTACGAAATCAAATAATTGCTCTTTTAAAACCGGGTCGTTAAAATTAGACTGGGATGCCCCCCCCCCGACTTGCACCGTTTGTGGGAGAGATACTTGCATGAGTTACCGCTTCTTTCGAACTTTGTTTTACCCAGCTGGCAAATTCCGCCACAAATTACTACGTACGAAGTTCACTGCTTTGCTGATGCATCCGAACGTGGCTACTGTGCTGTGGTTTATTTTCGCTTTGTTACCCCTTCCACCGTTAAGGTTTGCTTAGTGTGCGCAAAGTCTAAGGTCGCTCCTCTTTGTACAATCTCTTTGCCACGGCTCGAATTTTTGGCCCCCGATTGGCATCCAGATTATTAATCTTTGTCCTCAAAACCTTTGATTCTAATCTTACATTTTATAAAATTTACTGTTGGTCTGACTCTATGGTAGTACTTTCGTGGATTCGTTCCCCGCCGCAGCGTTGGAAGACTTTCGTCGCCAATTGTGTTGCTTACATTCAGGAAAACACGTCTCGCGCTTATTGGCATCACATCCCCTCCACAGAGAATCCTGCCGATGTCGGAGTCGCGTGGTTTATTACCTACCGACTTGTGCCAATGTTCTTTATGGTGGGCAGCTTCACCAACCTTGTACCAGTCTTTCAAAAATTATAGTTTACATATGCCACCTTCAGATGCTTCTGAAGTTCTCACTGAACAACGCTTTATTGTCGTAACCTCCTGTTGGATTCAATCAATTTTAGAAAATCACTCTTTCTTTCTCTTTATTACGCGCATTGTTGCTTGGATTTTCCGTTTTCGTCATAATCTACGTCACCTACTCGAGAGGCATTTCGGACCTTTGTCATCTTCTGAATTACACAATGCTTTGATCCCTTAGCTTGCGTATACTCAACAATCTTATTTTGCTCTCGAGTTTAAGGCCATTCAGTCCGGAGCCACTTTAAAAAAGAATTTTTGCAAGTTATTCCCTTTTATTGGTAATGGAATCTTGCGGGTCCGGGGTCGCCTGGCACACGCGCCCTTATTCTCTGACTGTAAATTTCCCGCTTTGTTACCTAGGAAAAGTCGATTCACTAATCTTTATGTTACTTATGTTCATTTAAAATACTTCCACGCGGATGCTCAAATGGTCCATTTTCATGTCAGTCAGCACTTCTGGATTATTTCTGGGAGGCAATCTATCCGTCATGTTCTGAGTCATTGTCTAACGTGCTGGAAGACCAATCCAGTCGCATTGTAGCCCCCTATGGGCAACCTGCCTTCATGTCGAGTTACTCGAGTCAAACCTTTTTTGTGTTCGGGTGTCGACTTCGCTGGTCCCTTTTCTATAACCATGTTTTGACTACGGAGCGCCAAACTTTTAAAATCGTATTTGTCTTTTTATTTTTATGGCTACTAAGGCGCTGCATCTTGAAATAGTATCCGATTTGTCAACGGACGCCTCTCTAGCGGCTCTGTGCCGATTTATTGTCAGGCGTGGCCGTTCTGATCACCTTTATAGTGATTGTGGCAAAAATTTTGCGGGTGCTCATAATAAGTTAATTCATCTCGCCAAGCTTGCCCCTTCTAAAGACCATATTTCGTGGCAGTTTATCCGCCGGTCTTACCTCATTTTGGTGACTTGTGGGAGGCGGGAGTGAAATTGGTTGAAACCTGCTCCTGCGTACTATTGGCAAGCAAGTGATAACTTTTGAGGAATTGACCACAGTCTTTATCCAAATTGAGGCCATCTTGAACTCACCTCCTCTCACCTCTTTCAGCAATAACCCCAACGATTTGAGCTGCCTTACGCCCAATCATTTTTTAACTTTGGCCCCTTTAACCGCCATTCCGGAGCCTGCTTTTTCTCACCTTTCGTTTAACTGCCTCTCTCGTTGGCAATTGCTCCTGCGAATTCAACAAGATTTTTAGTCCCATTGGTTCAAGGAGTATTTGCACTCGCTACAACAGCGCTCAAGTTGAGTTGCGCACCTTAGTGCTGATTAAGGTCGATAATGTTCCTCCTCTTCGTTGGTCCCTCGGTCGTGTTGTAGTTGTGCATCCTGGTGTCGTTAGGGTTGTCATACTCAAAACTGCTCATGGCGAGCATAAGATTTCATATTTTGGAACAAGTAAATTGTTACGTTCCATACCGTAATTTAAATATTTTCTGCAATTCTACATTCCATACTCCATTTTAATAAATGTCGGCTTTTGCGTTTGATAAATTACTCAAATACACGAACCACGTAATTTAATTATAATTAGATAAAGCGATTGTATTATCTTTGAAAGATAGAAATATGTTCAAAAGTTGCTGCTACCCTATAATGGGTTTTCCGTAATTATTCTTCAGAAAACAATATTATAATACATTCATTGAACAAGTTCACTGTATTTTCTAATGTTTGTTGCCCGTGTTCGTTTTTTGTAACAAATAATATAAAGCTATTCGGACAGTTACTAAAATCTTTATAGTAAAAATTTACATTCTTTTTACGTTACTGCTCAGGTTTGTAATCGACATTTTCCGATCCTAAACCCACATTCTCAGGTTCTCTAAACTAATACTTGCTTGGCCTGGACACCGAAACCTCGTTTTCTCGTTACAACAAATTACGTCATTTAATCATCATGGTAGACAGATAACGATACTCTGATTATTTATGGTACGTGAATTGTTGCTTGTATTACAGAGATATTAAGAGATTATTTAATGCTGTGATTATTATAATAAGGATTTAGTTTAAGTTTTGTGTGATATCGTTATGTCTATTGATAAATAACTGAGTAAATTTTGTTCGAATTTGTATACAGAATTATACTTGTCGATCAACTGTGATATTTCAATAATCATCGGTGCTGGTTCATTGATTGCACCTAAATGTACTACTCTGAATCTGTATTTTGTGACGTATGTTTTAGCAGATTCTATTTGTGCCGTACTCGACATTGCCAACAAAGAAATAATTAAACAAAGTACTTGTGATATTTATGATTTCTTTGTTATTGGTATGGATTATGTATGTGAATAGGTATATAAATGCTGTAATAAACCCTATAATTATCCTGCTTATTTGTCTCTGTTATTAATTGAGTATTATATTTTATTGTATAGGACAGACTAGTGTACTGTCCGCATGTATATGTTGTATATATATTGTTACGAGCTACTACTAGGCAACCCGTCAAACACATAAGCGCCGTAAGCACTGTATATTCTCCAGGAACCGAGAACTTTCTAGCAATTACTGGAGGATAAATCATCCTTTTAATTCAAGGTAAAAATAAGACCGATGATGAAGTACAGAGTTAGTCTATATCAGAATGTCGAACATAAATTATATCGTGTAAAGTTAAATAGTTAAGCTTTTGGAAGTCCAAGTGTTACGTTATCATTGAACAATTTGATAGTGGTAACAATAAATACCATTAGTGCGGGTACCCTACAGTTTGAGTGAAACCTTATGCCGCAGTGCGAGTGCGTGAAGTAACATCATTCGTACTCGGACGGTGACGGAAGACAGTTGAACGAGAGCCCTGAAAGCGACACCACACCAAGTGCGCGTGTTCTTTGGTGTCTGCTACCTTTTTTATGTGACCTCTTTTGCCCAGTGTGGCACAGGCTTTAAGGTATTTATATTCTTTATTAAGTAGTTTGTCGTATTTGCTTTGTTTATTACATAACCGCTACACTGCCATCGGTATTGCTACAAAAAAGCAATTGGTTCTTCACTATAATTACCATTTCTAGATCAACCTTACCAAACACATTTGGTCCTAATGCGATCCGAATTCACCTGCGCTATGTTTATACGCATGTCTTATACTAAATATTATTCTTGCATCTCAGCGAGCGTTGTTTTAATTATTTATTTTAGCTTTTAAATTTGTGTTTTAAACCCCATATTTAGCGGGTTAAAATGTGTAAAATATTAGATATATACTCTATTTACATTAAATTAAGCGATTTTGCCGTAATTAAACTAAGAGGTTAATTACAAACAAATTCTTTAATATAAAATTTGCTAATTTGCATTAAAACCCATTGCGCGTTTTTTGTATTACATACAAATCCTGCAGTCGGTTTGCAAACGTGAAATATTGAACACATCTGCAAGGAGTAATAAAATGTAAAAGCTGCAGCTTTCTTGCAAATATATTAGCCACATTTTTAAATTTTGGTGGACCTTTGATCTTTGATGTTCAAAGCCGTCCGTTCTAAACTGTAAATTATATCCTAACACTTTGTAAAGGTTTTTGACAAACCGTTAGGTTTACGACGTGTTGCTTAAGACTCATTTGAGGCTAATAGTCATAAACGTGATTGATTGATTTATGCGCTATTTTACATTTTTGTGCTTGAACAAAAACCCATAATATTTCTCAGCGCACAGCTGAGGGTTACGGTATATACAGGATTTTTACGTCTTTCAGAATAACATTTTCATTATGACTCCAAAAAAGACCGATTTAGCTCAGCTTGAGTTATTTAAAAACACATTATCAAAATATTGGAAGTTGGCAACGCTATACAGAGTAATTCAAGTTCAAAAACGTTATTCCATATTTAAACAAAGGGAGTAAATGACATTTACTTCAATTTTAATAGGGTTTTAATTGATGCCTTAGCATCATGTAACGATGTAGAATTATTAAATTTCAACGCTCTACGGAAAGAGGTAGATGCGGCTTATTATTGCATTTTGCTTCATCTTGAAACAATGCAAGAATTGCGAGCACCGCAAATTAGTGAAAGTACACCAAGCAGTAGTGGATCAAAATCGTTGCCTTTAAAATTGCCACATTTTAATAATGAGGTAACTGAATTCTTATCCTTTATTGATTTATTTGACAGTCTCGTTTACAATAATGCTTTGTTGACCAATATTGAGAAATTAAATTACCTTATTAACTGCTGTAGCGGAGAAGCTTTGAAAATTGTTAAATCTGTACCCGTTTCTGGGGATAATTTTATTATTTCATATAATGCCTTGCGTGAGCGATTTAGCAATCCACGTTTATTAGCAACTTTGCATTTGAAGACTATGAAAGACTTTCCACCTTTAAAATCAGAAGACCCTAAGAAACTCAGGGCACTTACTGATTGTTTTTCAGGAGAACCTTGCTGTTCTAACTTAAAATTTCCTACTGAACATTGGAACTTTATTCTGGTCTATTTTCTTTTAGAAAAACTCGATCCGTTCACTAGAAAACGCTTTGAACTCCAATCGGATCCGAAGCAAATACCCAATTTCGATGATTTGAGATATTTTTTAACTCAACAATGTGCAGCTTTGGAAACATTTTCTTCAACCGCGCCTGCTTCTTATTCGACGACTGTTCATACATCTCACACATCAGTGCCTAAGAAATCCTCAGCGTTTCAATTTAAACCAAGAGTTTCTTCTAACGTAGTTTCACTGGACACACCAATTAGCTCCAGTAACTCAAAGAATTCATTTTCGCACCATTGTCCTTCTTGCAAGGGCAATCACTTAATTTACAGATGCCAATCGTTTCTAAATAAAACTCCGGCAGAACGTTTCGACATTATCAAACGCTTACGCCTCTGTTTAAATTGCTTACGTGCAGACCATCCGTCCATACAATGCAAATCTTATAATTCTTTTCGAACTTGCGCCAAGCCGCATCATACCTTGCTAATTTGGAAGCGCAACCTGCTTCTAGCCGTTCAGCTGAACCGACCGCTACACATATGCATAAAAATGCCAATAGGACCCAGTCAGCCTCTCCTATTCCGGCAAATGTTTTGTCTTCACAGACGAATTTAAATCCTGGGGTTACTGTTTTACTCTCCACTGCTGCTGTGGAAGTTCAAGACCGTTCTGGTAAATACAAACCGATCAGGGTACTCTTAGACCCTGGTTCCCAAGCTAGCTTTATTCGAGACGATTGCGTGAGAAAACTTTGGCTTCCACGCATAAGTTCTCAAGTTCCAATTTATGGACTTGGGCAGACAACTTCAGCGGTCAATAGGGGTGCCGTCAGCTGCACCATTGGCTTTATTTTAGACTCTGGAAAATCTCTAGAAGTCACAACTTTTGTGCTTTCATCAATATTTGGTAAATTACCTAGCATTGAAGTTCCTAATAATTGGGAACACTTATGCGGCATGCACTTTGCAGCCCCGACCTGGAACTCTCCAGGAACCATTGAAATGCTTCTCGGAGCAAATGTTTATCCGTTCATCATCACTGGCGGTGTTATACATGGCAAATTTTTTCAGTCTGCCGCCATAAATACAATTTTTGGTTGGACTATTATTGGTCTCACAAAAAACTTGCATTCTGATACTGTCCAAGCATTTTTTACTTCTGTAGAAGATCCTATCGGCCAGACCCTAAGGCGTTTTTGGGAGATAGAGGAGTTACCATCCAAGCCTTATACTTCTCCAGAAGAAGAAAAGGCAGATTTGATTTTCGAAAACACGTTTTCTTGCGACCCTAGCGGTCGTTTTATTGTTGCGTTACCGTTCAACGATACTTTGCCCATTTTTGATAATTCCTTTGACATGGCTAAAAAAAGACTATTTTCGTTAGAGCGCAAATTGCATGCTCAACCGGAGCTACGCGCACAATACAACAATTTTATGCAGTACTATCTTGATGCGGGTCATATGGCATTACTCTGTTCTCCGCCTGTTGGAAACGATAATTATTTTTTACCCCATCACCCTGTGTTTAAAGAGGAAGGTCATACTTCTAAAATTCGTGTGGTTTTTGACGCCTCTGCAAAAGCTAAAAACAACATGTCACTTAATGACACTCAATTGGCTGGACCTAGTCTCCAAAACGACATTTCGTCAATCTTACTTAAATTTCGTGCTCATCGTTTTGTTTTTACTTGTGATGTTCGCCAAATGTATCGACAAATTTTGGTTACCGAAGAACATCAAAAATTTCAATTAATTGTTTGGCGGTTCTCCGCAGAAGAACCCATTTAGACTTATCAGCTTAATACAGTGACCTATGGTATTAAGTCATCGCCTTATCTAGCATTAAAAACCCTTCAGCAATTAGCCATTGACAAAGGCAAAAGGTTTCCGTTAGCCGCTGAGGCTATACGGTCAAATCTATATATTGACGGTTTCGTCGCCGGTGGAGATTTTATACAATCGGCCCGCGAAATCAAAGATCAACTTATTCGACTTTTACATTTGGCTGGTTTTGAACTTCGAAAATGGAGTTCTAATTCAGCTTCCATTTTGGAAGTCATTCCGTCAGATTTTTGCCAATATACTTCACTCGATTTTGATTCTGCCGAATCAATAAAAATATTAGGTCTTTAATGGTCACCTACAGAAGATATTTTCTCATTTCGGGTTAAACCATTAAACCCAATATGTACAAAGCGCAGCATACTTTCGCAAGTTGCCAGAATATGTGATCCATTAGGGTTTTTAGCCTCACTAACACTTTTTGCAAAACGACTAATCCAGCATCTGTGGATATTAGGTTTAAATTGGGATGACATCCCACCAGCAGACATTTCGTCTCAATGGCAGCAGTATCAAGAAGAGTTGCCGTTATTATCGTCATTAAAGTTACCACGTTGTTTACCCCCTTCGGATCCTTTTACTTGTCATTTGCATGGGTTTTGCGATTCTAGCGAGGTAGGGTATGCAGCGGTAGTATATTTTCAGTTCATAAATCAAACTACTAGAGAAATAACTGTACAATTTGTAACCGCTAAAACAAAAGTAGCTACAATTAAGCGCATTTCAATTCCACGTTTGGAATTATGTGCCGCCGTTTTATTAACCGATTTACTTTCTTTTACCATTCGGTCTTATCAAGGCTTGATTAAAATTTCCGATGTTTCAGCGTAGAGTGATTCTACGGTCGCTCTCACTTAGATACGTTCTCCACCTTTTCGTTGGAAAACTTTTGTGGCAAACCGTGTTAGCCACATTCAAGAAATCATTGCACCTAGTCGATGGTTTTATATTAAATCGTCACATAATCCGGCTGATCCTGCATCTCGGGAATTAATGCCAAGCGCGGTTATTTCATGTTCGCTATGGTGGGCGGGACCTGAATGGCTTCACTACCCTAGTGACTCATGGCCGCCTCGACCAACATTGTCAATCTCAATTGATGAGGTAACTACGGAAAAGAAGATCCTAACATTTGTCGCTCAAACAGATCCAAACATCATTGACATTTTACTAAGTCGCTTTTCATCGTTATATAAAATCCAAGGCATCGTAGCTTACATTTATAGATTTTCTAAACCCACGGCTGAACGTCATACGGGTCCCTTAACAGACATTGAATTACACAATGCTCTTATGATTATTGTGCGGCATGTACAAAATGTTACATTTTCAAAGGAAATAGCTTGGATCAAGGCAAAACGTAAATTACCTAAAACCTTGCAAAAACTTTCTCCATTTGTTGATCCACAAAATATCTTAAGAGTAGGTGGGCGCTTGACACATTCTTCGCTTTCCTATTTCGAAAAGTTTCCTGCGTTATTGCCTCAGCGGCACCGATTAACCGAACTTATCATTCGGTCAACTCACAAAAGGTATTACCACCCCGGTGTTAATACCACAGCGTATTTTATACAATAGAATTTTTGGATCCTTTCTATTAAAAGTTCAATCCGAAGTTATTTATCATCATGTCATAGATGTTTTCGAAGCAGACGGTTCCTGGTAACTCCTCCTATGGGAGACCTACCGGCAGCACGTATTACCCAAATCAAACCGTTCAGCATTGTTGGTGTTGATTTTGCTGGCGCTCTTTGTATAAAGGCTAACCGCCTACGAGGCTCTAAAACTCTTAAGGCCTATATTTGTATTTTTGTTTGTTTTGCCACTAAGGCAGCACATATTGAACTTGTTTCGGATTTGTCGGCAGACGCGTTTCTTGCTGCTTTTCGACGATTTATAGCACGTCGAAGACGCTGTTCTTAAATATTCAGTGATTGCGGAACTAATTTTGTAGGTGCCTTTCGTCAGCTTACGAGTTACCTGCATAGTGTAGTAACCACAGAAAAAATAAGGTGGTCGTTTAATCCACCTAGCGCCCCTCACTTCGGTGGTTTGTGGGAAAGGGGTGTTAAGTCGGTAAAGACGCACCTAGCACGCGTAATCGGCGAACAAAAACTTACCTTTGAGGAACTTTACACAGTTCGTATGTAATTAGAATATTTACCTACCGCGTGAGGGTATCCAATTAACAATAAATAATAAATGGGAAGGACCTCTAACACTATAGTACCCTCACGTTTTGGGACATTGCCTCGCAAGCTGCTGCAGTCGGTGAGAAGGGGAGGTTCAGTAAACAACAACACACTAAGACAAAATTCCAATTGTTTTATTAAATGGGCTACTCTAACTTAACCTAATTACATATGCATACAAAATTATACAGTAATTAACATTATTTACAATAGGGCGCCACCATGGGAATTAAACGGCCCATGGACCGATCGCGGTAATAGCTCTCGTCGCACTTTGTTCGTGGCGATGAATCAAGATTGCCGGACAGAAAATACTCCACAGGGGCAAATGTTATAAAGTCTCCGGCTAGCACAAACACAACTTAACTAAACAATTCTAAAGTCCTTATTTTATGAATATTAACAACAGTTCTGGGTGCAAACACCCCAATACATATAATTAATTAACTCTACCGTAGTCTACTTAACTTGCATACTGAAACGACCTTCCTTTAATCACGGGGTCATCAATACAGGAAAAACACGACCTTCACACGGGTCAAATAGTACAGTAACGGAATTCGTGGCTTAGTTATTACAAGCCTCGGACAACGTCGAAACACAATAAAATAAGAAACCCTTCAAAAAAGCAATTGATCTTTCACTATTATTACCATTTCTAGATCAAACTTACCAAACACCAAGAGTAAACACAAATGTTATATTATGTGAACGTGTCTAATGTACATGCAGTTTGTAGAATACATAAATGGACAAAAGTGTAATAAATAAATAGTTGTGTTAGTGTTGTTAATGGACCTATGGTTAAGAATTTAGTTTAAGAAGCTATTAGTGCTTGTAAATTCATTAGTGTGATAGTGCTTCATTGTAAATTGAACTGCAAACATCTATAAATAAAACATACTGTTAATTAGATTTGTGAACATTGAATAATAAAGACTCTTGTTTTTACTTGTGTTAAATTAGGGAAACGCGGTAGTAGTAGCCCGCTACACTGGTGTCAGGCTGTGTTGGGTAATTAATTAAGTCTAAAGATATTTACGTAGCTTGTATATGCCTGCAACAAGAAGTCAAAGTAAAATGGACGCAGAAACTTTAATAAATTTCCTTAAGGATTTTAAATCCAGTATGGAAGTGACACTTAATGAAAATGTAGTGAGGTCAGTTGAAATGGAATCAACCCTTAAAAAAAAGTTAAGTGAAATGCTGAGAAAATAGAAGAAAAGTTAAGTGAAAATGCTAAGAAAATGGAAAAAAGGTTAACCACGTTAGAACAAAGATTAATAGAAATCTCCATTGCATTGAAAGAAGATGTCACCGAACAAATAAAAATAGTTGAGCAAAAGTTGGACAGTAAATTGGTAAAAATGGAAGAAGATATGATGAGGCTGCAAGAACAAATGATTTCACTAACAACGCGGCCACTTGAATTAGCAAACCAAGTTGTAAATCAGAACATTCCAGAAATAAGAAGCATGGAAGGAAGCGAGTCAATACCGTCAAAATTTAAAGTGAAACCACCGACATTCGATGGTAAAACACTTTGGCCCACATATTTGAAACAATTTGAAGCTGTTGCAATAGCCAACGGTTGGTGCAACAAAGAGAAGCCCATCTCTTTAATAGTGGCCCTACGGGGGTAAGCTCTTAACATCTTGCAAACAATTCACGATCACCAGCAAAATGATTACGGCCTCTTAACATCTAAGCTTGAAATGAGATATGGAGACGCTCACCTTCAACAGGTCTACCATGCACAAGTTAAGAACCGCTCGCAAAAGACAAATGAAAGTCTGCAAGAATTCGAAGCTGACATCGCCAGATTAGTTAGATTGGCATACCCAACGGCACCAGATAGCTTCCTTGAACAACTGGTTGTTCAAACATTTGTGGATGGCGTTAAAGATGGCGAAATACAGAAAGCGCAAAGATTAGCACGGCTAAAAATGTTAGATGACGCACTGGCTTATGCGCTTGAATTTGAAGCAGCTAAGCAGACATCACACAGGATGAGTCACAAAGTTTGGTCTGCCTTAGAGGAACCTGGTCAAGCGCAGAACAGCATAGATGAAATAATCAACCGTGTGTTTGAAAAGCAAAAGGCAGAAAGGCTAGAAAGACGGCGACCGCGAAGATGGCGTCTGCGATGCTGGAGCTGCGGTGAAGTTCGTTATATACAGAGACGCTGTACTCAACCAAAGAAACAACCAGTTGAGCTAAAGCAGGTCAATGTAAGGGGCCAAACGTCGACAGCACAACGTAGTGCTCCAAAAATTATCATCCGTGCTGCATCGTCGATGGGAGGTCTGGACAGCATTTATATCGATGGTAGAATTAATGGTAGAGTTATTATTCGTGGATACAGGAGCGACAGACCAGATTTGGTTGGTTGTGGAAAAGTGCTACCTGTATCGGTGAGAAAATTTCTACTCACGGAGAGACTGCCATAACGTTGGAAATTGGAGATAAACTAATTAATCATCGGGTGTTGGTAGCTGAAATCACAGAACAAGTGATCTTGGGAAAGGATCTCATGAAAGAATATGGGTTTCATGTGAACATGAAAGAAAATGTGCTACGGATAGATAACGATGAGATTCCATTTCAAGGGACGAGTAACCAGACGATGCAAGTGGGAATGATTTGCGATATGAAAATACCCGAGAAGGCGGAGATTATAGTAATGGGACGGGGCCGGATGGTACGCTCCGGGAAGGAGAAATATGCATGATGAAAGCAACTGAATCGGGAATGAGTCAGGAGGGATTACTGATTAGAAGAACGCTGGTAAAGTTTCGAAATATGATACCAGTAAGGGTACTGAACATTAATCCGCATACGGCGACCCTGAAGAAAGACATGATTGTGGGAATTTGCATTCCAGTATGCCATATTAAACGTTGTGTGGACGACACGAAAGATAAACCAGCCAACGGTTGCTCACAGAAATTGCTGGGATATGTTGATACTTTCGTGTCAAGGACTAAACGGCGACCAACCGGGCAAGGTAAAAGAACTGGTCGGACGATATCGAGGTGTGTTTGCACCGGATGATAGTGAGAAAGAAAGGACGAATGTTATGCAACATAAGATCAATACTGGAGATGCGCAACCGTAAGACAACACTCCAGGCGGCTTCCTTTGGCAAAACGTAAGGAAACCGAGCAATTTATCACCGGGAGTGATTGAACCCTCAAATAGTGCATGGGCATCCCCGGTAGTGCTTGTCAAGAAAAAAAACGCGTCGACAAGGTTTTGTGTAGGCTACCGGCGGCTTATTGATGTGACAAAGAAAGACAGCTATTTTTTGCCCAGAATTGATGACACCTTGGTTACTCTATCCGGATCTAAATGGTTTTCGACCTTGGGCTTAAAAAGTGGATACTGGCAGGTAGACTTGGAGCCAAACGATAAAGAAAAAACTGCGTTTACAATTGGAACTAGATTATAGCAGTTCAAGGTCATGCCATTTGGATTATGCAATGCCCCTGCTACTTTTGAACGATTGATGGAGTCGATACTACGTGGGCTGTCCTGGAAAACATGTCTGGTGTACCTAAACGACGTGATAGTGTTAGGCCGGTCTTTTGAAGAACATCTTAAAAACCTGGAGGAGATATTCCAAGGATTACGCGGGGCAAATCTTATATTGAGCCACAAGAAGTGTCACCTATTTGGAAAAGAGGTGAAATACCTAGGACATGTCGTTTCGGATACCGGAATAAGAACTGACCCTGACAAAATGAAAACGGTACAAGAGTGGCCTACACCAGCAGATATACACCAACTACTCAGTTTTTTAGGATTGTGCACATATTACCGACGTTCTATACTTGGGTTTGCGAACATTGCAAACCCGTTAACGAAATTAACCGAAGATGAACAAGAATATCATTAGAACGACGACTGTCACAGTGCATTTGAACAACTGAAACGGCTACTAGTTACAGCACCAATTTTGAGTTATCCACGAATCTACAATATTAATCATTTCTTTTAAGGCGAGTGCTTTAAATTCCCGCAATCTCCGACTGTGTTAGCGCGGTCTTCTCTTTCTTTCTTTCTTTTTTCTTGGTTATTGTAAGTCGGGCAAGCTTTCTGATACCGAGATTGTTCATTTCTTCCCGGTCCACTCCGCTTACGGGTAATGAAATTTGTTTAGAAAGACAAAAAAGTAAATTTATTAAATAACAGCTAAAATACGTAGATCAGATCAAAAAGCATATAGATAAGGATAACTCTTATTACCAAAATCCCAGAATTAAGTGCGCGAAAGTTATCCATAGCAGAACTTTTTTCTTTGTGCACCTGATTTTGATTGCTTCGCCCAATGTTAAGTTTCAGGAAGTTAAGTCCATTGATTAAAGACCAAATCAGCTAAGGAACGTCATCGAATATAAAGTGATGTAAATTTGCATTTATAAACAAAACCGGAGTTGACCTGGAAGAATTTTATAAACTTGCGGTGCTGACCCATGCATATTCTGCAGATCAAAACAACACTTGCGGCGCTGTTTGAAAAGCTTCCAAGTTCACAACGACGACACATCTCAACACTACCAACGGGTTGATGCTTGAACCCTCTACCCTCGAGACCCCAAAAGTTACCAAGTCCGTGTTGCGCTTCGGGATAGTAGCATGGAAACCGTGCCTACTGATATCGAGTTGTGTGACCTCCTGGAGTGTATCTGCAGAACTTGCTAACGCGATCACCAAGTGCTCGAGGAGTAAAACCCACCGTGTGTGACCGAGATTACTATTTGCGAGTATATAGCTCCTGTATATTATTAATATGTGTTAACCTGGCTTAGTCTTTAAGTTGTAAGTACGTGTCTTGTAGCTCTATTGTAAATATACTATTTTGCATATTTTAATTACTTCTTCACGGTTTAAATAAATACCGTTCTTCTTCTCTTTTAAACTACAAATTAGTGTTAAGACCATTTAAAATGCGATGGGCCGCAAAACTTTGTTCGACCGTCGTGACAAGTTGGTAACACTTTAAAGGATTGAAAAAACAAACTAACCAAACAAACAGGTGGGGGAATAAGAGAAGCAGATAGGTTTCACCTTGTAAGTCCTGTGTTTACTGGTATGAATTAATATGCAACCAAAAGATCAGGACTCAACCGTGCGACAAAAATGTGCCGCAATGTAGTTGTGTTTGTAAATTTTCTTTAATATACCCAAATAATTACTAGATCCAATACAAAGGCTACTAATCTAAGTTAAGAATTTACCCGAAAATTTAGACACTTTGGAAGAAAAGTTAATGTTTTTGCGTACCAAACGAGGTACCATACAGAAATGATTGAAAACCGAGTTTAAGCGAATGCGTGGTATACAAGCAGTTTATATTTTATTTTACGAGATGGCAGAAATGTACATTATCAAATTGTTTAGAATGTAAAGCTTTGGCGGTGCTTACTAAATTATAAAAAAACCAAAACTTGTGTCAAATAATAAACGTTTTAGTTAAATCTGAAAAATGTTCCAAGTTCCGTATACTGACGCTCATGGTCTTTTATATGTTGTCTTGCTAAAATTCTTTTTCTGCAACGCAAAGTAAAACGTTGATAATAGTTTTTTATTTACAGGACATGGACAATACTGTCATGCCTTGTCTATCAGGAATTTGATGTCTTTTACTGAAGGAAATGGACCGAGAAGTGAAGTTCAAGACTACAGATTAAAGCCTTATTTTGACGACAAGCCCTCTAAGCTTGTATCGTGTGCCTTGGGGGGTACTGCTCTTCTTAGATGTACTATTTATAACCGCAATAATCATTCGGTATGTATTACTTGTGATCGTAACCATTGCATACACTATATTACCTTAAACAAACGCCAATAGAGACCGAATATTGTAGCAATTTTAATTTTTAATATTTTCAACTCGGGCCCTTCGATGAAAACGTAATTTTAGTGGTTCTTATCTTTAACCCCGCGTTGTGAGCGCTATTGCAACAAATTAGCTTTTAATTTCTAGGGAGAAGATAGAACAATAATTCGGAATTTAAAGGGACTTGAACTTTTTACGCGTGTGTTGGAACTAGAAAAACTTGCTGTTCCGGCGGCTAGATTGGATATTATCTCATGGTAGATCATGAGAAAGGCCAGAGTTGAAATATTATTCGTGACACGGAAAATTAAATAAAGCGAAGTTGGACGCCACTGTATGAAACAAGTATTAAAGAGAGATAATTTTGGGGTAGATACGAAATCCTATTGGAGTGGATCATTCAAAACTTTTAATTTACCCTTTTTAGAAAGCTAAACCTCTAAAAATTAGAAAGTATCTATTATATCACAAATAACCATCATCCAATAAAAAATTAAATCAATTCACAAGGCTTAGTAATATTAAGGAAAATAATTATTTAAAGAACATCTTGTCTCTTGAGACTTAAATGAGCATAAGATCTGATAATCACGTACATACTGTAATTTAACTTATTTTACAATGGTTATTGTTAAAAATTCTAAGTGTATCAAATATAAATCAATTAGTACTTTCTAGAGATCATACGTTTTCAGTAAAAAATTTAATTAATTAGCACAAGGTTATGATATTTAACAATGAGCTCTCGAGTCTTACAGACTGGAATTTGGAGCTCGAGACCTAGCCCTAGTAGAAAAGAGGGTCCAACAAAAGTCACTCACCCTCAATCACTAGTTGCTGGCGGCGGTCCTTAGGCTGGCGAGGCACAAGTTCCAGCTGGATTATCAAAAAGCATCGGCCCCAGGCTAATACGGTACGCGATGGATTTGCTTCAAAATTGCGAACTTGTTGGTCTGTTAGAGGTTGACCAAAGATGGACAAGTGGCTTCCATCCTTACGTCCTATTGTGTGACTGTCTCATTATCGTGGTTGTTAACCTTACTGAGAGTTTGCGCTGTAATAGAAATCGATTAAGAAACTTAAAATTTTTGTACAGCAAGTCTCACCATCAAAAACTTTCCAACCCGCATGTCCCAAATATGTTGTAGAAGCAAGCGGATTTAGAAAATTATTTGCCAGGACAGTTCAAGCGGGGGAAGTCTTATCAGATCAGAATTTTTAATGCCCATGCGCCTTGTGTATGAACAAGTTGGAAACTATGAGGTATTTCTTGAGCAATAAGGTGCTTACATGGATTTTTAAAAGATTAAATAGTTATTTGTGACATTATAAACCAGGTTTCACAGCAGCTGGATTGTTTTCTGCATGATTGTGGGTACGAAATGTTGAACTTAGCCTTGTAATTAAATCAAATCAGAAAATAAGAACGTGCTTGTAGTTTTCCATATTGGATCAAAGACTTATTAAAAATTGAAGATCGACCTAATCCTGTAAATAAATGGTCTTGACGGATTTTTTTCAATTTCTTATTTTAGCTCATTACCGTAGATTTCTAATTTGTTTCAACCAGTAATTTTTTTCTTTCAACAAAAAAATTGTTACAATATTAAATGAGTAACTTTCTCTCCCGCTTCACCTTTCCACAGTCGTCTCCGCGTCTCACATTGTTTTTTATTTATTAAAACTGCTACTTTAAATTGAAGAGCGTACTTCATATCTTCAAGAAAAATCTAGGTTATTCATAATAGCTTATAAGAATTTAAATGTTCATCCAACAATTAGTAAAGTCAATAAATCAAGTAATGAGGGTCGTATAAATGAGAGAATGACAGTTACTAATCTTCAAGATAACAGATAAACGAGTAAAATGTATTAATTGACAATTGCTGTAAACCGTAAGATGTTACATTTGGTACCATTACTTTATTCTAACGAATGGGAACATAGAAATAATGCCCCGAAAGTGCGGTAGCTTTCTAGATTTATGACGTAGTAAAATTTAATATTATATAACCAATTAAAAAAGACAGTTCGAGTTCGGTGTTTTATTATTTGTTAAAGACGTCAGTCAATAGACGATAATGAGTCGGGTTAATAGTATTAAATGCTTGTTTCAAAAGATAGCCCTAATCAATAAACGAGTTTGAAAATATGATGCAGATAACTGAACTTGTTTTTATATCAATGAATAATCATAAACTCCATCAACATGTGTTTTAATTTGAATGGAAGCACATGGTCTATGAATTTGAAAGACATTTAATAATAAATTAATTTTAAAAGAATTGAACATGGCCATCTAGATTTGGAAGACATGTATGAAGTTTAACTGAATTTAATGATTTTGGACATGGATACAAGTTTACGATAAAAAAAAAGAAAAGGAAAACCAGTATAATTTAATGGTAAAACAAGAATCTCATTATTTTAAAAATCTTCAAAAGACACTCCTTTTATAAGTTAAGTAGGTTAGATTACGTAAGGTTTTGGTATGTGAGTAGATAATTAAAAACCGAATGAGGTGGAATTTTGCCAAATTTGGCCATTATAAAGAGATCTATTAAATATAACTGCTAAGCGACGTTTGTAATCGATTTAAAAGAAGCATTAAAATTATCCATCTTAATTTCTAAAAGTTTGTACATAGTATGATTTGAATAAGGAAGGATTTGTAAATTAAAATCCTAATTAGAAAGAGATATTGTTTTGGATTCTATGTTAGTTTAAGCCAGTGATTATCTAGTAGCTATAAAATCTATAATAAGAGTGAGTAAAAACAACTACTAATGTTTCAATTAGTTTTCCAGCAATTGCTTCATGTCATATTACAGTATAAGGACAGATTTGACTGATTTTTCTTAAAGTCACAAGACTCTTTTAATAAGCAACAATTCTCTGGATAAATAAAACATTTTTAAAACATTATATACGCGGAAACGCAATGACTTTTGTAACGCGTTTGCATTACGTTAAATACAAATCAGATAAGAAGAAGAAGAACGGGTTAGAATGCCATACAATGGGTTGTGATTTCAGAGATTGACGAAATAGTTTGGTAACTGTTGATCAGCACCGACAAAGTTTGTACCACAATCGCTATAAGGTGTCTCGACAACGACCACGGCGAAAAATAAAACATCAAAGGCAGGCAATAACTGCATCAACGGAAAGATCCAAAGGAATTTCGAGATGTAAGACCTTGGTAGTCAAAAAAACGAAAATATAGAGATACGACTTGAACGTTCTAGAGCACCTTTTACGATATGTCATAATACTAAAGGAACCAGATATAAATGGTTTACCTTCATAAATATGATAATGGGGTAAATTTCCCATAATAGGAACAATTATTACAGGATTGATCCTACAGCAAGTATATATTTCGGCAGAATACAACGAATAGCACAACGAAAAAAAAATATCCAGAAGTTTTCCTGAATTAAATACAAAGTTGTGTTCACTACTGAATGGAGATTCTTGCGATGAACCTACTCTAGTAATAAATAAGTGAAACGATGCCTATTAGGCAACAAAGCAGGATACTTAGTAGAATCAGAAAGACTAGAGTGGGCTAATATACCTCTTACTAATAAAATATTATTTGAGTCAAGAATAAACCTTAACTCTTAGAATGTTTGAGTAAATGCTTATTTTGACGAAGAACTTGTGGTTCACAATTAAACCATGAGGACTGAACAACTTTTTTACGATAATCATCGGAGTCTTATGTAGCTCTGTCAGTGATAAAGACAGAAAAAAAAATTTTCCTCGCGTTGAATACTCTTGAGCAATATGCAATTATGCCTTAATTTTTTCGTAAAGAAGAGAATGTTTCTAACAAATTCTCAATCCATGTCGATTCTATTGTAGCAACACGCACATAGTGTTTTTCATGAAAAATGCCTAGGAAGATGAAACAAATGACAAAGGAAAAGACAATTTTTCTTCAAGAAACGATAAAAATCAAAGAACTACCTACCATAAAAGATGCGTGGGCAACTCAGAAGGAAGGCACAATTAGCAGGGTTGTCACAACAGCGAATATAACACCAAAGTTCAAGCAGAACTCATTCATGAATCAACTAACCCGATGAGCTACAAAAGTTTTTAAATGATTTGCATGTCGTTTGATCCAAGCCAAAGCCACTGAGTCAGTATAACAAATGATTTTTTCAAATGTTTTAGGCGAATATCTACAAGCAACAAAATGTACCAATTTTGATAACAGTACCGCAGTGCAAAGTTCCATTCGAGGCACAGACAAATATTTCAAAAGAGCTACCTTTAATTTAGCTGTAACAAAACGAACATAAATATCTCTAAAAAGAATTATGAAAAGAAAATAAACAACAGCTGCATAGCCCTTTTCCAAGACATTTGAAAAAGCATGAAGCTGCGCACTACAAGCTTCTTCAGTTGCCATATAGCGTAAAATTAGAATTGATTCCAGAAGTAAAAATTCAGAAGTTAATCTTTTCCAAAACATAACGACGGCATCTAGTGGAGTTTCATTCCTATCCAACATGAGAATATAAAATTGCGGAATGAGTTGTAGGGCAAAAGTGACTGTGGTAAAAATTCCAGAAGGACATCAAAACTAGCGACTATTGAAAGAAGAATGCGGTTATCTATGCGATTATCCAAGCGTTTAATAACGAACGAGAAATTGTCAGACCTAGATTGCCAACGAAACACTACTTGCGACAAGATCTGCTTTTGAAGATTGATGTTCGATAGGAATGACTTTTAAATACATCAGAATATTGCAAGCCCATATACGCAAGTCAAAACCTCCAGAACGAAGCAACTGAACAACTGATATTTTAGTTCCTGAGCTTCCAACAATGTGGAAACCCCACACAAAACTTCATCGATATTCAAGTTAATAAAAATAGAACCTAAACTGCCAAAGCGTAGGTACATTCATTAAGCTTAGCCAACTTCAAAATCGTTCGACAAAACTGACATATGATTTGATGATTAAAAGTCAAACATATAATTAACGTCCCTATAGTGGGGGATAAAGAATACTACTATAGTAAGCCTGCTTATCGTAAAAGGCGATTAAAAGGCGCAGCAAGGGGCAGCAGCCTTGCTGGCTAAAAGATATTGGAGGAGGGTCGGTTGGTCTCGGGCGATCCTCAATAATTTACAAGCTTGTTGGGGGTTGGCCGTGACGGATACGGCTTTTTGCTAAAATCTTTAAAAACTGCGTTGTGGAAAGATATGGGAGCCTACCACAATATTTCCCAGGTGTGCGTGGCCTAAAACACGAAATATATATGATGGAGAGCTCACAAGTAAAATTCTTGTCCGGAGGTAAAATACTCCCTCATTCGGATCTCCGGGAGGGGGTACTTGGGGCTCGTCATCGTAAGAATATAAAGCAACAGTTCGATTTAGTGATAGGGACTTGGAATGTAAGGTCATTACTCAGAGTAGATAAGTTAACGAATTTATTAGTCGAAATGAGAAAGGAAAAGCTGGACATTTTAGGTATTAGTGAGGTGAGATGGCCAGATAGTAATGACTTTTGGAAAGATAATTATAGAATAATTACAACTTCTTCAACTAATGGACAGGCAGGCGTAGGAATAGTGTTAGGTAAAAGATTAGGGCATAAAGTTAAAGAGTACTTACAATTTAGTGATAGAATAATTATGGTTAGATTGAGTACAAAACCCACAGACACTGTTTTAGTACAGGTTTACATGCCAACAACTCAGTACGAGGATGAGGAAGTAGAAAAGGTATACGAGGATATAAATAGTATAGTGAGAAAAGTAAAAGGAGATGAGAATTTAATAGTTATGGGCGATTTTAATGCGTCAGTGGGAGAAGGTAGTGAGGGAAAAATGGTAGGAAAATTTGGGTATGGCAGACGTAATGATAGAGGAGAAAGATTAGTTGAGTTTTGCCAGGAACATAGATTAGTAACTGTAAACACCCTATTCGAACAACATGTTAGGAGAAGATATACCTGGAAAGCCCCAGGTGATAGGGCTAGGTATCAAATAGATTATATTTTAGTTAAACAAAGATTTAGAAACCAAGTTAAAAACTGTCGTAGTTATCCAGGGGCTGACATAGATAGCGATCATAACTTAGTTAAAATGAAGTGTAAACTAAAATTTAAAAATTGAGAAAGGTTAAAAGAGAGGATGGGATCTAGGTAAGCTTAATGATAGTAGGGTAAAGAGGAATATAAACAAGTATTAGATAATAAGAGCAAAGAGATAGCTGTAGGAGGGAATGTAGAAAATAGATGGAAAGAAATAAAACTGACTGTACATGATACAGCAACACAGACTATAGGTAAGAAAAAAATAGAAGCGAGAAAACCCTGGGTAACAAAGGAGATATTAGATTTAATAGAGAATAGAAGAAAGCTCAAACCTTTCAGAGAAGTGGATAGTGAAAATAAGCAAAAATATAATACAGTTAGAAATAAGATAGTACATGAGTGTAGAAAAGCTAGAAATAAATGGATGGAGGAGAATTGTAAGGGAATACAAGATGATTTGAGAGTAGGTAAGACAGACAGGGCTTACAGAGCAGTTAAAAAGTTTTTTGGGGAAGATAGGAAAAAATATAATGGTATTAGAGACGAGAATAATGAGCTTCTAATAAATAAAGTTGAGGTAGCTGATAGATGGAAAAGATATTTAGAAGATTTATATAAGAGAGACGATATGGATGAGTTAGAGAACGACCAAGAAGAGGATGTAGAAATAGGGTTCTCAATATTAAGAGAGGAATTTGATAGAGCTGTTCGGAATCTTAAATTAAATAAAGCGCCAGGTATAGACGATATTCCCGCAGAATTAATAAAATATGCAAGTCAGAAAACTTTAGACAGATTATATGAACTAATAAATGTAATATATGACACAGGTGAGGTTCCAATAGATTTCAAAAAAAATATTATTATCCCAATCCCAAAAAAGTCAGGAGCTGATAGGTGTGAGAATTTTAGAACAGTTAGTTTAACTTCTCATGCTTCCAAAATACTAGCAATAATAATTAAAAATAGAGTAGAAGCTTTGACTGAGAATTATTTAGGCGAAGACCAATATGGTTTTCGTAAAGACAGAGGGACTAGAGAACCGATACTAATGATTAGGGTAATTATCGAAAAAAGGTTACAAAAAATAAAAGACTCATTTCGCTTTTGTAGATTTAGAAAAAGCATTTGATAGGGTTAATTGGATGGTTATGTTCAGGGTTTTGCAAAAAATAGGAATCTCTCATAGGGATAGAAAAATTATTTACAGTCTATATAAAAACCAAAGCGTAGTAATTAGATTTGATGAAATAGAAAAGGAAGCTAAGATTAGAAATGGTGTTAGACAGGGTTGTATACTGTCTCCTTGATTTTTAATGTTTATATTGAGGAAGCTTTAAACTTAGCCAGAGAGAAAAGAGATAGGTATTAGTGTACAGGGACAGAAAATAGACATGTTACGTTTTGCAGATGATATAGCCATTATAGCAGAGTCTAGAAAAGAGTTAGGAGAGTTTTTAAATATTTTAGATGAGATACTACGGAGTAACTATAGTATGAGAATTAACTCAGTAAAGACAAAGAAAATGACAAGTGAGTTACAGCCTAGTTCTAAACCAAAATTAAAAATAGGTAATACCGAGTTAGAGGAGGTAGATGAATTTTGCTATTTAGGTAGCATAATTACAAAGGATGGACGTAGCAGAAGGGATATAGTAGCTAGAATAGCTCAAGCTAGAAAAATGTTTTTAAAAAAGAAAGACTTACTAATAGCTAATAGTATTAGTTTAGATAATAGAAAAAGTTTCTTAAAGTCGTACGTATGGAGCGTTGTACTATACGGTAGTGAGGCTTGGACAATTAAAGAAGTAGATAAGAAAAAGATAGAAGCTTTTGAAACTTGGTGTTATAGGAGAATGTTAAAGATTAGTTGGACAGATAGAGTAACAAACGAGGAAGTTTATAGAAGGATAGGTGAGGATCCCTGTATGTGGAAACAATTGAAGGTCAGGAGAGATAGAATGATAGGGCACCAGTTAAGACATGAGGGACTATTTAGTAAAGTCTTAGATTATAGACTACCAAATAAAAATAGAGTAGGAAGGCCTAGACAAAGCTATATTAGTCAAATTATTAGAGATTTAGGTTGTGAAGGGTATGTAGACCTTTTTAGACTAGCTCAGAATAGAAAAGAATTTAGAGCTGTTTCAAACCGACTTTAAGTAAGTCCGAAAACAAATCAAAAAAAAATAAAAATCAGTTAACTAAATGTCACCAGGACATAACTCACAATTAGTTAGCGGTCTGGCATGTTGGTAGCGATTCGTTGCTTAAGCCTTACCATAACATATAATTTAATAAACGTCACCATGACATAACTCACAATTAGGTAGCGGTCTGGTATGTGGGTAGCGTTTCGTTGCTTAAGCCTTACCATAACATATATTTTAACACTTTTCCTTTTGAAGGTTATATTTCATTTCCTTATAAATGGTAAACATGTAAACATGTTAGAGTTCTTTAACAACCATCATGTTGCTAATATCTATGTAAAGTCAGATGGATAGGAAAAAGATAAAAGGATATAGGAAGACCTAGACCAAACTATATTAGTCAAATTATTAGAAATGTAGGTTGTGAAGGGTATGTAGAACTTTTTAGATTAGCACAGATTAGAAAAGAAGTTAGAGCTGCGTCAAACCGACCTTAAGTAAGGTCGAAAACAATATGATGATATAATTAACATTCAATTTGAGAAGGTCTGGATTAGATTTAAGATGATGTTCTAAATCCAACAGACGTATAACTCTAATAGGTTTGGAATCTGGAAAAATTACGAACCCTTTCTTTGAAGGGAAGGCCTATCATTAGGCAAACGAAAAAACAAATTATCAAATGACTCTTGAGCCATAAGAACTTTGGGAAAAGACGTCTTCTTGAAAAAAACATCTTTAAGCTCCCAAAATTGTGTGGAATTAATGTCGATGCAAGGATAGACAAAGCGCAGAAGCGAACTGTGATGTTTACCACATTGCCTACACGATGACCCCGATTAACAAGCCCATTTAGTATGCTAGGTCGAAGACAATTCAAACATGACCAATGATGTTTAGCTTGTTCATGACGGTTGGTTGAAGACAATTTAAGAAATTGCTCACACGAATACAACAAATGGTTCCCGTTGCAAACAATATAAAATCAATTACTTTCTGAAGGAGTAGTAGTTTGTGGTAAAATGTTTTGAGCTTCAAATTATAGTTAGACCGTGTAGGACTTATCAAATATACGAACTAGAAGCAGTACAATTAGACACAGACTTCTTTGAAAGCTTACTGGAGAAAGACTGTCCAAAGCTACACACTGTTTTATCAAACATTTTTTAACGACTTCATAAGTTGGAACTTCGAAAGAATTGAAGTACATTTCGAAACTTTCACTAGTAGCTCCATCAAGTTTGCTTTAGAAAAGATCAACCAGTACCAAGTGTCAACCATCAATGTCAAATTGTAAAGATTTTAATGTCGGCAAATTTTCTACAAAGCAATCAACTAAATTCTTAAGGTGCTTGTGATTTCCTGTAGTGAGTAGGATAATTTCTTAATAATGACCAAGCCGATTGTTAGAAAAGCGGTCAGTCGGTATTCGATAAGCCAAGGTATAGTTGCCAGACGTCATTTGAATGCCATTAACAAGATTATGTTTCATTTTCAAGTGAAATCACGAGACATTGAAACTTTTCCACATATGACAAATTAGTAGTGTGTATAAGAGTGTCAAACAAGTCCTTAAAACAACACCACTGCTTCAGATCGTCAGTAAAGGTATTTAACCGAACAAGTTTAATATTGGACGATTGAGGGGATATCATATCTTGAACCGACATACTCTATATTACGTGGTGATTGAAGAAAATGGTTTATTTTGGCAAACATTTATCGAATAGTAAGTTGAATTAACGAGCGATTTTTTCTTGGAATAATGATTATTGAAATTCTTTGCTTGTTGCGTGAACAATCAAAAAATTGTTTTCGTTATATCCCCTAAATACCCATTCTACATTTCAAAATTGTATTTTAAACAAGTTTCTAGTCGATGAATCACTCGCTTAGTGATTTTTGAAATCTAAAATTTACTCCATTTGAGTTTTATCTAAGGCATTAGCTAAAATCTACTGATTTTTTGGAACCATTACAATTGCATTAACCTTAAAGCTTCGAACCAACATGAACTTTAACCATTCAGATAAAGTGCAAATTACCAATGTTATAGCTTTTTAAAAGTGGTTTTACGATAAGCAATCTTTCAGAGAATTCATAAACGCGGTTTAAAATATATTCCACGTATTTCTACTGTTAAGGAAATTTTTATATAGGACGGTTTTAAAATATTTATTTTAATTTGAATAGCCTAAAAAGCGGGCCTCCACTTGGATTAGAATTTGTAGGAAGCGCTTAATTAAGATAATTGGAAATTAAAATTTACATGAAAGATGTAGAAATGGATCGCATGCAGCGATTTAATGTAACGCCTTGTTTTTGTCACATCGTTTCGTTGCCTTGTTTTATAGCTACTCAAAGGACAGTCGGTTTTTTAGAAAATTTTCTCTTCTCCCAATTTTTTCCTTCTCTACAACCTACGCAGATTCCTCTAATTGTTTTTTATTCGGCATAGATGTTAAAATTTTCGCTTTACCGGATTTTATTCCTCTAATCCTACTTGTTCATCTTATTTCTGGTGTTGAAATAATTTTCTTTGGTTTCGCATTCTTTTCCTGAGCTTTAGGGTTAATGAGCATTCCTTCTCCATTTATTTCGTCTGCACGTTTATTTTCTGTCGTTTGTTGTGCTGCTAGGAAGTCTTCATCTGTAAACATATTTCTATTCAATGGGTAGAGACCGGTTACTTGAAATCCTTTTTCTGTTCTTTTTCCGCTCCAAACTTTTAGATAGGCTTTTGCAAAAATTTTGCTAATATCAAAATCAGTAATTACTCTTTGGTGTGTTTTTAAAAACTACCTTATTTCCTCATTATAAAATATTTTTAAACGTCCCATTACAGTCATGTATAAAGGTTGTATATTATGTCTCATATGAGGAGGAAGCCACAAAATGGCAAGGAAATGATCTCTTGCCTATAAAATTACGTCAAGTTTTTTTTCATACTGGTAATATAGTCATCTAAAATTAAGAGCACAAGCTTTTTCTCCAGTTGGCGGAACGCATTTAAGAAAATGACCAAACCAATCTGTCAAGAGTTTGGTTCGTATCCATCCAGATAAATGAAAACGAAACAACGCACCAGGTGGAGCACCCTTTTTTTTAATACCTCATTACAATTTTTTCTGGGGAAATCATCATTGGAGTAGAAAAAAACCTCCAGCATTCATTGTCAAAACCACTGTTATTAAAGAACCCTTTCTGCTGAAGTCATGGCTTCCGCCTGCTTCTTTCTTTTAAAGATATTACTTGATAATATTTTGACTGTAAAATACATAGCCCATTTTTATCCACATTGTATGTACACCCAGCTGTGCATTTTTTTAAAATTTTTACTTTTTCCATTAAATCAAAAAATGCATGTACATTTTTCTTGTTAAACCCTAATGCTCTAGCTACAGACGTTCTAGTTGGCATTCTTAGGGACAGAACCGCTGTGTGCCTATTTGAAAATCCCCTCAAGCTGAACGTTTGATGAACTGACTGCAAGTGGAGCTCCCGGGCCTTTTATAATCTCCCTACCCCCTCACAGTTCTGTGGGAACTTGCAGACCTAATGTCTGCTTTCATTTGACTCTTATTCATAATACATTGTTGTAATCTTAAATCTATTCATAACTACTTTGTTGCGAGCTTACTTCTGCGTAATCTCGGTACGTGACTGTCTACGACCGTCTGTGACCTGACATCTGCAGTGTCACTTATCCTTGTGCTACTTTGTAGCGCTTCCTTTCCCATGAACGTTAATAAACTGAATAAAAATGTCCTTTAATTACATTGTTGCACATTTCCTAATATTTCTAATAACTTCTTAAGTATTAGTTTCTTTTATATATATATATCAAATGGGGGATTACATAACTTGCGTTAAAACGTAATCTAAACTTACTGGTGGGATTAATTGTTTAATTAAAGTAACCCGTGGATTTTTTAATATCCCCAAATGAGACCAGTGACCTTTAAGGAAGGATTTCCTTAAAATGATGGAACGCAAATATTTTCCGACTATGCTAGGGGTCTATTCCTTGGGTAGAGCTTATAAAGATGGTGTGATTACACTGCATTTATATTGGCAATAAAAATTTATCAAAGTCCTTTCTAGTTTGTTAAACAGATTAACGGTAATAAGTCATCACAAAGTTATTTTCTGATGCAGCCTTGTATCAAAGATCGCCAATTGTAGACGTGATGTAAGAATAATACAAATCTCTTACCTCGTTTCAACAGATGTTGTTTATGTGATGGTGCTACAGCATGTTAGAACAGGTGTTAATACATACGTTCCTCGGGCAAACAATTGACGTAGGCTCCACATGTTGTACAGCACATAATCAGCTGCGTGATCCTTGTACTGGACCATATGAACTTAAAGCGTTTTTCTTATACGTACCAACGGGGCCAACCAAAATCCAATACAAAACTTAGAGGTTTTACTATGTGTAGATCGTTACCAAAATAAATACCATCATGTAGTTGTCCACATAATTACTTGTAATTTCGTATTTGTAGAACGTTTCTTTAAAATTTGAACATAATGTTTCTCGCAGAACATTTCATTAAATCCAACTATTCTAGTAAAGTTGAAGGACGGTCATACTAGATCAATATTTTCTTATCATCGCAACGTTGACGTGAATAAACTATAACTTGGTATTCGTAGATGCAAAAATAGGATTAATATCATCTTGAAACACAACATTTAGACGGCCTTATTTTTATAAAACCAGATAATACGGAATCATTCTCATCATCATTAGGTCTTCAGTCCTAGAACTGGTTAGACGCGTACCATCATTGTTCCCTATTCTGAACTAACCTACAGATTTCCCTGAAATATGCACAGTTTGCATCTATAACTGTCTGATCTAGGTCTACATGTACCTCTTTTTTCCTATCTCTGCTTGTAATATATCCCATACTATTCCCCAAAAATGCCTTAGAACGTATTCCGCCCTACTATTTCTCTTTTTCCCCAGATATCCTTGTTCCCCTACTATTTCTGTAACTTATTTGTTATTATCTTTGTCTGTCCATGCTATCGTCCCCATACATCTGAAGCACATCATTTCAAAAGGCTGCTACCGTTTTTCTGTCTGCGTTTCGGACTTCCCGTATTTCATAGGCATACTGTGCTGTGCTCCACACATATGCTTTCAACAATTTTCTTCTTATTCTATGTTTGTTGTCTTTCCTCATAGGCGCTGTTCTTTCTTGTTAGATGCAGTTCGATCACTTTCTATTGTTTTACAGTTATGTGCTTTATTTCTCCGACCTTCAATGGTTGTGAAGGGAGGTAAGCAGTCTGTGGCTGCCAAGTTCCCCCAACACTTAACCATTTGACGATTTAATATATTTTCCAATTTATCTTTTCGCACAGTCAACATTAGTTGCAAGTAATCATTCTAACAAACAAATATACAAAGAAGCTTTACAATTGATATACAAAACGATTATTTAAAAGTTCTTCATCTGAATTTGCAGGAGAATTATAAAATAAATATTTAATTGAAAATTTTACGGAGTATGAAAGAAATATTTTAAGAAGTATTTTAAGAAATATTTAACTAAAACTTCTACGAAGTATTGAAATAGATATTTTAAGAGGTATTTTAAGAAGTATTTTAAGAGATATTTGACTAAAACTTTTATGAAGTATTGTAATAAATATTTTAAGATGTATTTTAAGAGCGCTACAACAAAATTATTTAGTTTGTCTAGTAAATTATTTTTAACTGCTTACCATTATTAAAAATCACTGAGCCTAGTGTTCATTACACCTGGGCTCCACTACGGCATAAAGCCACTTGCAAATTACTTGCTAGAACCCTTTGGTTTCCCATCTTAATTTCGTGACGAATGTTCTAGCTAAAATGAGCGCTGATACATTGTGCACGAAACAGGAAAGCTGTTTGGCCTTGATATATATTCATACTAACATTTAACGCCTGATGTTAGCAACCAAACTAGCATCTCTGTATGGCGGTTAGACCTCATGATTCCAATACAGATATTTATTTAATTGAAAATGTTTACGTGATATAATGGACTAGACAAAAGGTTTGTTAAACTAAGAATTTATTGACGTTCTGCAGTGGTAAAAAAAACTGTTACAACGTAACTAACAATAGTTATGTTTTGGTTGAATCCAAATAAAGAAGAATGTTCTTCACGATCTTTTGAAGCTTTGAAGCACATTGATATTTCTTTTTACTGTGACGGTGTTCCTACTGCAGTTATAACTTGTTTTAGTAAATTTTGAAACAACTTTACACTGTTAAAGTAATTGTCACAGGTTAAATTGCGGGAACTGTTCCTGATATAAAAATAAGGCTAGACCAGAAGCGTTTTCACAGAGCTAGAAAAATTTCATACCGTATTTAACCGGTTTACTAGGCATATATTCTATGAAACTGCAACGGCCACGGAATCCCAATAACTGTTCACCAATTGTTACGTTCACATCAGGTATTAAAACTGTTTTACATTGTTTTATGAATGATTCTCAAATGTATCTTATTGCTGCCAGTTAATCAGTTTCCGTACGAACGGCACGCGTTCTCTTATCATCATATCTAAAAAGACGTCTAATACTTTCAAAAAGGTTGACTGTCACTGTAGTCCGAAACACATGATTTGAACATTTATTCAAAAATTTTCTTCTACAGATGCATCCCATTATTTTTCAACACCTGTTAATAGCAGTAGTCCTAAAAATGCATTCAACTCAACAATGTCTATACTTTTCTAACCCGCACAGTTATTACTAGATTGTTTTCTTGCTTCTGTATTAGTGCAAGCAACAATCTCCTGCAGAATTTCCACAGTAATAAAAGAATTCTAAGCATCGATAATAGTTATTATTTGGTTGCGTTGCTTTGGTCCAGGAGTAAATCATATGATGTTGTGGCATAACACTTTAGTTTTAGCTGGAGCATCACTTTTCCACTGGAATTCATTTTTTCCCACCACAAACTTTTGGCTTGAATTGTTTAGTTCATTATCTAAATTGACAGATGTATCTTCACTGGTAGATGAGTAATCACCATCAAAATTTTCAACGTCCTCATCATTTTTTGGAGGAACAAATTCATCAGTATCCTCGTCTGAATTACAGTTGGAACTCGCTACGTGCTCATCAGCCTCGTCTACTCATTTTAGAACAGTTTCCTCAAAATTAGAATCACCATATTTCACAGATCTTTTACAACTTCCAGATATTGTATATTGAAGTACCATTAAAGAGTTTTATTTTTTAGGCTACTAGAAATGTCAGAAATCGCCAACCCGAAAAACTAAGACAAGCTATCAGCGTTGCTAAGTAATAATGACTGAACTGCCTAACACAACAGCATGCAATCATATTGCTACGAACTATTAGACAACTCGTTAAACACGCAAGTTGCATAACCGAAGTTTATTTTATAGAAGTCTAGAACATTTGAGCAAACACCAGACTATGAATCATCTAGTTAATTTTAGGGTATATATAGGATCGGTGATGAAGGTACATCAGTTAGTCTTCATCCAAATGTCGTATATAAATCATATCTTGTATAGTTAGTTGGTCAACCTGTTTTGAATGTCCTATACTAAATATAAATTTGTGATATGTGAACGTGCATATTGTACATCCAACAGTACATAAATAGACAGGGTAATAAATGAACTATAGTAGTGTTAGTGTTGTTAAGAAGACATGGTTAAGGATTTAGTTTAAGAAGATATTAGTGCTTGTAAATAGCATTAGTGTGATAGTGCTTCGTTGTTAATTGGACTGAAAACATCTTAAATAAGACATACTGTTAATTAAACTTGTGAATAGTGAATAATAAAGACTTTTGTTATTACTTGTTCTAAATTGGTGAACGCGTTAATAGTAGCCCGATATACTGGTGTCAGGCTGTGTTGGGTGTATAGTGATTAATTTAAACGACATTTGAGTAGTTTGTATATGACTGTTACAAGTAGTCAAAGCGACACTTAGTAAAAATACTGCAAAAATAAAAGAAAAATTAAATGAAAATACAGCCACGTTAGAACAAAGATTAATGGAAGGCTCCATTGATTTGAAAAAACATGTCACTGAACACGTAAAAACGGTTCAGCAAAAGTTGGACAGTAGATTGGTGAAAATGTGATGAGGCTGCAAGAACAAATGGTTTCGCTAACAACGCGCTTACTTGAACTAGCAAACCAAGTTGTAAATCACAACATCCCTGAAATAAGAAGCATGGAAGGAAGCGAATCAATACCGTCAAAATTTAAAGTGAAACCATCCACATTTGATTGTAAAAACACCTTGGCCGACATATTTAAAACAATTTGAAGCTGCTGCAATAGCCAACGGTTGGTGCAACAAAGAGAAGGCTATCTTCTTAATAGTGGTTTTACGAAGAAAAGCTCTTAACATCTTGCAAACGATTCCCAATCATCAACAGAATGATTACGACCTCTTAACATCGAAGCTTGAGATGAGATATGGAGAAGCTCACCTTCAACAGGTTTACCATGTACAAGCTATGAACCGCTCGCAAAAGAATGAAAACCTGCAAGAATTCGAAGCGGATATTGCCAGATTAGTTAGATTTGCATACCCAACGGCACCAGATAGATTCCTCGAACTACTGGCTGTTCAAGCAATTGTGGATGACGTTAAAGATGGCGAAATACAGCAAGCACTAAAATTGGCACGACCAAAAATGTTAGATAACGCACTAGCTCGTGCGTTTCAATTTGAAGCAGCTAAGCAAACATCACACAGGGTAAGTCACACAGTTCGGCCTGCCTTAGTAGAACCTGGTCAATCACAGAACAGAATAGGAGCAATAATCAACCGTGTTTTTAAAAAACAAAAGGCGGAAAGAATGGAAAAGCAACGACCTTACATGTGATTTTCCAATGCCCCACCCGAAGGTACTACGTTGGCCAGGAAGCAAATTTTTTTTTTCCTAAAAAATTTTGAATTTTGCCGAACTCTTGCTGTTCCAAGCAAGGTAAAGATCTTTAACGTGCGTAACAACACTCACACATAGGACCTCCATTTTACCTCTCTTCCGAACGAGGGCGTATTTTTGTGAAAAGAGCTGACCTAACATTTTTCAAGCGGACCGTGTCGGGATTCGAACCCGGGACCTTGGGCGTAGTAGTCACACGAATACCACCTACACCACGGAACCGCCTCAAAGAAAGACAACGACCGCGGAGATGGGGATCTGCGATGCTGGAAGTGCGGTAAAGTTGGTCATATACAAAGACGCTGTACTCAAAAAACCGTTGAGCAGCAGAAGCAAGTCGACGTAAGGGGGCGAACGTCGACAGCACAACGTAGTGCCCCGGAGATTATCATCCGTGCTGCATCGTCTATGGGAAGTCTGGGCAGCATTTATATTGATGGTAGAACTAATGGTAGGGTTGTCCGATTACTTGTGGATACAAGAGCGACAAAGGCTATTGTGAGACCAGATTTGGTTGGTCGTGGAAAAGTGCTACCTGCATCGGTATGTCTTCGAACGGCAAGCGGTGAGGAAATCTCTACTCACGGAGAGACTGCCGTTACATTGGCAATTGGAGACAAACTAATTAATCATCCGGTGTTGGTAGCTGAAATTAGAGAAGAAGTTATCTTGAGAATGGATCTCGTGAAAGAATATGGGTTTCATGTGAACATAGAAGAAAATGTGCCTCGGATAGATGATGATGAGATTCCATTTCAAGGGACGAGTAACCCGACAATGCAAGTTCGAATGATTTGTGATGTGAAAATACCCCAGAAAATAAAAATGATCGCGATGGGACGACCGGATGATACTCTCCGGGAAGGACAAGTATACATGATGGAAGCAACTGATGGGTCAGGAGGGATTACTGATTGGAAGAACACTGGTAAAGTTTCGAAATATGATGCCAGTAAGGGTGCTAAACATTAATCCGCATACGGTGAGCCTTAAGAAAGACATGATTGTGGGAAGTTGCATTCCAGTATGTCATTTTAAACGTTGTAAGGACTACACAAAAAATAAACCAGCTAACGGTTGCTCACAGAAATTGCTGGATATGTTGATATCCTCGTGTCGAGGATTAAACGGCGATCAACTGGGCAAGGTAAAAGAACTGGTCGGACGATATCGAGGTGTGTTAGCACTGTATGATAGTGAGAAAAGAGGGTCAAATGTGATGCAACACAAGATCAATACTGGAGATGCGCAACCGATACGACAACACGCCAGGCTGCTTCTTTTGGCAAAACGTAAGGAAGCCTAGCAAATTATCACAGACATGGAGAAACAGGGAGTGATTGCCCTTGAATAGTCCATGGACATCCGCAGTAGTGCTTGTCAAGAAAAAAGATTGGTCAACAAGGTTTTGCGTAGACTACCCACGGCTAAACAGTGTCACAAAGAACGACACCTGTCCTTCGCCCAGAATTGATGACACCTTGGATACTCTATCCGGATCTAAATGGTTTTCGATCTTGGACTTGAAAAGCGGATACTGGCAGGTAGGCTTGGAACCAAACGATAAAGAGAAAACTGCGTTTACAATTGGAACTAGATTATGGCAGATCAAGGTCATGCCCTTTGGATTATGCAATGCTCCTGCTACTTTTGAACGTTTGATGGAGTCGATACTGCGTGGGCTGTCCTGGAAAACATGTCTGGTGTACCTAGACGATGTGATAGTGTTAGGTGGATCTTTTGAAATACTTCTTAAGAACCTAGAGGGGATATTCCAAAGACTACGCGGGGCAAACCTAAAAAATGTGACCTATTTGGAAAAGAGGTGGAATACCTAGGACATGTCGTTTTGGAGACTGGAATAAAAGCCGACCATGACAAGATAAAAACGGTGCAAGAATGGTCTACACCAGCAGATATACACCAACTACACAGTTTTTTGGGATTGTGTACATAATACCGACGTTTTATAATAGGGTTTGCGAACATTACCAAACCGTTGACGAAATTAACCGAAGATGGACAAGAATATAATTGGAATGACGACTGCCACAGCGCATTTGAACAACTGAAACGACTACTCAGCACCGATTCTAAGTTATCCACGGATGGAGGGTAAATTTGTGTTGAATACCCATGCCAGCAACACAGCTATAGAAAGCGTTCTTTCTCAGCTGCAGGACGGTCAAGAAAAAAGTATTGAGTATTTCAGCAAGGTTTTGTCGCGGGCAGAAAGGAACTATTGTGTGACAAGAAGGGAGCTGTTGGCCGTCATCAAATCCATATAGCACCTTTATCGGTACTTATACGGCCCTAAATTCCTGTTACGAACATACAATGCTGCACTAAAATGGTTACTGCAGTTTCGAAATCCTGAAGGGCAAGTTGCAAGGTGGATAGAACGGCTGCAGGAATATTACTTTGACACAGAACTCGTGTAGGAATTAGCCATCGGAATGCAGACGCTCTGTCAAGAAGACCGTCTCCGGTAGACCGCAATCATTGCTCCAAGATGGAAGAGAAAATAAGTGTCATCTATAGAATGACGCCGAATTGGGACGTATTATTGAGTAGAAGGGTAGAGGACGACGACCAGCTTTGAAAGAAATTAGTATTTTAAATAGAAGCGTGAAGGCATACTGGGCACAGTGAGACTCCTTGGTGATTGAAACGACGCTTGGAGTGTGAAGGTGGCACTGAGGGACGACTTCAAGATATAGTGCCATGAAGCAGAGTGCCGGAAGTGTTGCAACACTTGCACGATGCTATCTCCGAAGGCCACTTTGGCGTGAAAAGAACTCTCGAAAGAGTGAGAGAAAGATTATATTGGGTGAACTGCAAAGAAAATGGAAGGAGTGGTGCCGAAAATGTAAGTTGTGTGCCTCTGGAAATGGCCCGGGCACAAAACAGAAAGCCGCAATAAGACAGTATAACGTGGGGAATCCTTTTGAGAGGGTAGCCATTGACATAGCTGGTCCATTTCTTGAGTCAGAGAAACGAATTAAATGCATCTTGGTTGCAATGAATTATTTTCCAAATGGCCGGAGGCGTATGCTATGCCTAACCAAGAAGCCGAGATAGTTGCTGATGTACTAGTGATGGAGTTGTTTTGTCGCTTTGGAGTTCCGTTGGAATTACTTTCCAATCAAGGTCGAAACTTCGAATCAGCGTTGTTTCAGAACGTCTGCAAGCACCTTGAAATTAGGAAGACTAGAACCACGCCACTTCATCCTCAATCGGATGGGATGGTTGAAAGAATGAACAGGACGTTAGGAGAGTACCAACCAAAGTTGTCTTGAACATCAACGAAACTGGGATCAATATTTAAAGTTGTTCCTGTTGGCATACCGATCTTCGGTACGTGACAGAACAGGATATTCTCTCGCTTGCGTGATATTAGGACGTGAATTGCGGCTACCATGTGGTCTTCAGTTTGGATTTAAACCTGGAGAACAGGTGCAGGTGAAAATTATGTTAGTAAGCTTCGCGAAAGATCAAATAGCATTCACGAAAACGTCCGAAAGAATATCCATGCGGTAAGCGATCGGATGCAATCACAATATGACACGTGAGCACAAGAAGATGGTTACAAACCTGGAGATTTAGTGTGGTTGTACAATCCACAAAGAAAACGCGGATTTTC
This sequence comes from Platerodrilus igneus, assembly GCA_036346225.1. Classification (NCBI taxonomy): domain Eukaryota; kingdom Metazoa; phylum Arthropoda; class Insecta; order Coleoptera; family Lycidae; genus Platerodrilus; species Platerodrilus igneus. Next base: position 3,303,250 of record JARFIW010000020.1, read on the forward strand.
GCCAAAGTTACAAAGACAATGAGAAGGCCCGTACGAAGTGTTAAAAAAAGTTAATGATGTAGTGTACAGGATCGGAAGACCTCCCCGTGGTAAGCCGAAGGTAGTACACTTTGACCGTTTAACATCTTACGCTAGCAACAACCAGGAAGACTTGAGTAATAAAAATTATGTTCGAAGAGTTATTAAGCGTGAGCCAAATGTGGATTTTGAGAGTTTCATGGCGGTGTATGGTGGCCCGGTTAACGCGATGTTTGGCGTTGTTGTTGAAAAACAGCAAGATCTGTTTAGAGCACCAGAAGGGTATTGTCTTGCACATTGCATAGTTCAAGATCTGGAAATGTCAAGAAGAATAGCTGTTTATTTTCAAGAAAAAGTTTGGATGAGTAGATAAAATAGTACAACAGCAACCAACCGTAGGAAAAACCTTGGTTCTTCAAGATGTAAATTGTTATGTTCACTATCTGGTCACCAAAAATTCTTCCTGTCAGAGACTTAGTTATGGACATCTATGGGAGGCTATGCTGAGTCTTAAGGATCAGATGACGGAAAATGGAGTAACGAGATTAGTGGTGCCCAAGCTAGGCTGTGGACTTGAGAATAGTTTGAAATATGCTAGAAGTAATTTTCCAGGAAACCTGCATCTAAGTTCTTGTTTGTTGCTATCAACCGGTTGCCTACCAAGACCAAGCAAAGAGTGTTGACTGTTATTTCCAACGACGTGGTGGATGCACCAGAGGAGATAGCTGTAGATACCGTCATCAGTCATCAAATTGACATCAGAATGTTTTTATAGTTGCGGGACGTAACGGTTTTAAAGAGGGGGCAGTGTTACGAACTATTAGGCAACCCGTCAAACACGCAAGTTGCATAACCAAAGTGTATTCTACAGAAGTCTAGAACATTTAAGCAGACACCAGACTATGAATCATCTAGTTAATTTTAGGGTATATATTAGATCGGTGATGAAGGTACATCAGTCTATATTCAAATGTCGTATTTAAATCATATCGTGTATAGTTAGTTGGTCAGTACGTTTTAAAAGCCCTATAGTAAATATAAATTTGTGTTATCTGAACTCGCATATTGTACCGCCAGCTTGTACTTAATAGACAAAGGGGTATTAAATAAATTATAGTAGTGATAGTGTTGTTAAGAAGACTTGTGGTTAAGGTTTTAGTTTAAGAAGATATAGTACTTGTAAATAGCATTAGTGTGTTAGTGCTTCATTGTTAATTGGACTAAATACATCTATAAATAAGGCATATACTGTTAATTAAACTTATGAACAGTGAGTAATAAAGACTTTTGTTAGTACTTGTTCTAAATTGGTGAACGCGTTAATAGTAGCCCGCTACAATATAATAGGAATTAGATATTGTTGTGTAGTAATCTTAGTCATCAAATAATTCTAAAACTAGAAACTGCACAATACACTGACCATAATGTTATTATAGGATGATAATTATAAGTGGAGTATTCAAACTAATTGTTGATTTATTTGATAGTGGTAAATATTAATTTCTAGGAATTATAAATAAAATCTTTCTGAAGATGTGCTAGAGGCATTCCTGAATGGAAAATATTGTACACAAGCTCATTCAGTTTAAAACACAACAATGAAGTTTGCATCGAGTCTCAGAGACTCTCCTTATGGATTCTAGGGTTAAGAATGTTTATAACATACCTCAATAGAGCCAAAATTTCACAATTTTACGCTTCAACCTCTGGTAAGTAAACACAGTGACTCTGCGCTCTCATGAAATCATTGTTCTAAAATAGCATATACAACGAATTATATTTGCTACTTACTAACACATGATCCTACTAGTTTCAGAGAAATTATGGTAATCGACATTACCTACCCTTTTCGACATTCCCTTACTTTACTCTACTTGTTGATGAAAAGTCTTATATTTCATTATCTTCAAATAAATTTTTTTTTAATTTTACGACTCTCAAAGCTTTTCTTGTAACGCCGCTAAGTGATGCGACCTTCAGTTTGCGCATCTCTGCTCTAGCACACATAATAGTAGAATTAGCAAAATAAATTTTTCTTGGATGTAGTGCGGTAATGTTTATCTAGTCCACCTTGTAAAATTAAAAAAAAACAAATACTGCACAATCCTTTTATAATTTGATATTGTACCGTTTTCTAAACCGTGTGGAATTTTATTTTGTACATTCTAGATTGTTGTAGTTATGTCTATACAATAACTGATATATAACAAACAAGTAGTGAATTTTTAATTCGGACATCCTAAAACAACCGCGTGTAGGCACATCAGTTACAATGTTTTCCAGCAGTTACGTTTCTAACCACTTCTCCTTTTCCAAATTCTTTACGTACACTTCTTTGACGGCTCTGACAATTTTCTTCAAATACTGAGGTATACATGATAATACCAATTCAGCTGTAAAAGATCTATACTAAGGAAGACCATGAATATTCTTTGTCTCCGAGTTTTTATATTTCAAACAACTCTAAAACCGCAATTTCTTCGCATACAAACCTATTTTTTCCATATTTAAATCCCTGATTATCGACCATCGTTCTGTCAACCTATCGCTAGTTTGAAGATGCCTTATGACGAATCTGGATTTCGTATATTTTGCTGTTAACCTATTTTTTAATTTTTCGCATGTACAAATCTACAAGAGCTTAAAACAGCTTAACTTCTTGCGACCAACTGATTTTTTCAACGTATCACAAACTGCACCTGTTTGAATGTAACCGTTCTCTATATATTTTGCGTAGACGCACTTCACTAGTGTAGGTGTTAGAAAGTTAATTGTTGAGGAACTGCGTAACTTTCCCTGAATCCAAAGATGCTCTGCCCTAAAGAGCGTTGTCCGTCCAGTCCTAATCGGCAGTGTGGCCATATTTGCATGTACACTAGGGGTATATATTTACTATCATTTACTATCATTCTCTGTACCGTTCACACACACCATTCAATAAAACCACAAAATAATACAACAATCATACAATATTTATTTACCACTATTTACAAATAATAATTCAGGATTATGTACATTTCGGTGCTCAAGTTACACCTCAATAAATGACATCTTTGTAAAGTCCTTGTTTTTAAATTGAAATATCAAACACAGTTAATGCAACAGGAGTAAATGGGCCCTAAATAATACCTTATTAATATTTTTTTTATTATTACACTCTGGAGTATGGTGAGCTCATGATAACCCAGTTTATGAATGTATGCTTCCTACTTTGCATACTCTTACTACAAACACAGAAAAACACATGTACTCTTAACAATAAAATTTAAATTCATGAGGAACGTTAATAAGCTTTACGTACACCTTTAGATTTATATAGAAATACCATAATAAAAGTTAGTTATACGTATTCTTTTCAATACGCAAAATAACGAAAAATACCATCAAAGTTCACTCTCACACATCACAGATAATTTCTACAGTTTATAAAAAAACAGCAAATTCTAATGCGTTACTTGGAAACTAGAAGATTCCAACTCCGTTGACGATGTATTGTTCCTGAACCCCCTCGGTCTAGTCGCTATGCGCTGCTTGCCGCCTCCAGCTATTTATAGATAAACACCATCTAAGTTGTGCTGCATGCTACTCATTCCAGATCCATCTCAATATCCAAATCCAAGTTGTTCACGCCTAAGCGGAACAGCTGGTTCACAATAACAAAAATTATACGTGTAATAAAATGTGGTTGCATAAAAAACTTACCCCGTGTTCAATTATCACTTTACACTCACCACTAAATACATAATTGGTTAGACAGGAGAGGGTTGGTGAAGGAAGGGAATAGAGGTGCTCACGTTGTTAATTAATTAATAATTAATGCCGACAAACCGGCGCGAATGTGTTATCTGAACAATGGACTGTGTTCTAAGAGAGAGCTGTGTCGACTGCCTTATCTTATAGCTTGTAACCAGCGCTTACCTTTGGCGATGCGCGAATAACAAATCGTAGTCGAGACATCAGAGGAGCATGCTTTTAATTTATATTAGGCAAGGCGTAAACATAACCGCCCATCTAAAACTGAATAAGTTTTATACCAAAATAAATAAATCATTTAAAAATACACCCTAGAAATGTTAAGGTTGCTAGGCAAATTAAAACAAAACTTTAATACAACCTTAAAATGTTTAAAATTAAACGGAACATAAATACGAGAGAAAATAACAAAATAAAATTTATTCATTCAAAGGGAGGATAATAAGCTTACTTATTGGACGTGTAAATAAACCTACAGCGGTTTTTATAGATGCTACTCGTGGTATACCGTCACGACCAAAAAATAACTTTTCAATACGGCCAAGAGGCCAACACAAGGGGGCAGTATTTAAATTTTTAATTATGACCACATCATTTACCTTGGGCAATATGGTGGAGCAATGCCATTTATTACGTTGGGTGAGTTGGTGAAGATACTCGTTGGACCACCGACGCCAAATGGATTGAGTAACCTGACACAATCGCTGCCAACGGGAACGCAAAGTTATTTCCTCCGGAATAGTAATTTCAGGTAGAGATAAAAGGGGACCGCCTATTAAAAAATGACCGGGCGACAGATAATCCGTACCGTCATTAGGATCAGAAGACTGGCAAAGAGGACGACTATTGAGTATGGCTTCAACCCTAGAAAAAATTGTACATAGTTCCTCAAAGGTTTGAGGGCGTGTACCTAAAGTACGAACTAATAAGGCTTTTGCCGATTTCACTCCAGACTCCCAAATTCCGCCAAAATTTGGCGCGTATGGAGGATTAAATTGCCACTTGATATGGCGGAAGGCTAAAGCGGCGAAAATTTTATCGTTGTTGGATTTAAGGAATATGATAGCTTCCTTGAGGGACCGCGAGGCACCAAGAAAGTTTCTACCCTGATCTGAGTAAACAACATCAGGAATTCCTCTACGAGCTGTAAACCTTGTCAGACAAGCTAAAAATGCTTCGGTAGATAACTCTGACACTACCTCGAGGTGCACCGCTCTGGTGCACATACAAATAAATATGCATAAATAAGTTTTAGACACCGGGGCATTACGACGATTAGAAGACTTGATCAAAAATAGGCCTGCGAAATCTACTCCCACATGAGTAAATGTTCTGGACAGTTAAACACGGAAAGGGGGTAAATCGGTCATGAACGGTTGAGCAGTTGTCGCACGGAAGCGCGAACAAACAACGCATTTGTGGATCCTCTGACGAACTAAGGAACGTATTCCAATAATCCAGAATTTTTGCTGAATAAGTGATTGCGTCATGAATGCACCTGAATGCATAGATAAAAGGTGATAATTATCACACAATAATCGCGATAAAGTGACTTGTTTCGGTAATAGAAAGGGATGTCTGTTATCATAAGACAACAGGGAGTGACGCAAACGTCCGCCCACCCTAACAAGACTTAGCGAATCAATAAAGGGGAACAATTTTTGGAGTTGTTTAGAACAACCCTTGTTTAAATTTAGTTGATTTATTTCTTCGGCGTAGAACTGCTGTTGCGTAACTCTTATGATAGTTATCAATGAGATATGTAATTCATCAGAAGAAAGAGAGCCTGATAATTTTTTATCAGAGTTCTTGCAATTGTAAATAAAACGGTTTACATATGCAACAGTACGCTGAAGCAAGGTGAGAGAAGAAAATTTATCCAAAAATTGAGTGCAACTTTTTTGTGTAGAAGTAACTAATATATTAGGGGGAGATTTTATTTCTGGGAGAATTTCTAGAGAAGGGGGAGATTCCAAGTTCCTGGAAGCCGTAATTAGATCGCTACAGTTAGATGAGCCATGCCACCAGATATCGTTGTCAATCAACTGGTGCGCAATAAGACCACGAGAAGCCATATCGGCGGGGTTGTTTTCACCAGAAATATGGTACCACTGTTGAATGGCAGTGTATTCTAAAATAATTTCCACGCGGTTGGCAACAAATGTGTTTAATAAATAAGAAGGAGTGTTAATCCACGCTAGTACCACTTGAGAATCGGTGAATAATTTTATTTCCTTTAAGGGATAAGGAAATTTATTTGAGATTATAGAATATAGAATAGACGAGATAACAAAACAGCACCTAATAATTCCATACGGGGCATTGAAAGAAATTTTAAGGGTGAAATTTTACTTTTAGCTTGTAGGAGATGGCAATTCGTGTTATCTGAAGTCGTGCCATGTAGAAAAACACATGCAGCATAACCCTTCTCACTGGCATCGCAAAACCCCAAAAGTCGGTACTGTCCCGAGTCTAAAAACAAACAGCGAGAAATTTTCAAATTTGATAATTCAGTAAGGCGGGAACAAATTTTATCCCACTTCAAACACCAGTCGGTGTCCGGCGTGTCGTCCCAACCTAAACGTTGTACCCATAATTGTTGTAAAAAATTTTTTATTAAGAACACCACCGGAGTCAACCAGCCGAGAGGGTCGAAAATTTTAGCCATATATGAAAGAACGGAACGTTTTGAAATATTCCCTTCGAAAGGAACAACATAGTAGGTGAAATTATCAGAATTAGGGTTCCAAACTAGTCCCAATATTTTGATACCAGAGATTTCATAAGAAAATGCTACGGAGGGTTCTAATTCAGATTCCTGGAATTGATTTAAAAGAGAGTTGTCATTGCTGGACCACTTTCTTAACTGAAATTGGCCAAGAGACAGCAATTTTATTAATTCAGATTGCAGCTGCTGAGCTGCCGCAACGGAGATGGCTCCTGAAATCACATCGTCCATATACGTGTGATTCAGCAAGGCCACAGATGCTAGAGGAAATTGTTGTCCTTCGTCGATCACCAATTGTTTTAACACGCGTTGCGCAATAAAAGAGGATGGAGTAAGACCATAAGTAAGCGTGTTCAATTCGTACTCTTGAACTCCGCTGTCGAGGAGGGTCGCCAGAATATATGTTGGTATATTCTATCTTGCGTACGTACTAAAATTTGGCGGTACATCATTCGTATGTCAGCACAAAGTGCTATTTTGTGGGAACGAAATAAAATATTATTTCGGGCAAACCTGATTGCAGTTTCGGACCAGCGTAAAGACGTTGATTGAGGGACTTAGCGGTCGAATCATTAGCAGATCCGTTAAACACCACTCGTAGTTTGGTAGTACTGCTTGTGGTTTTATGAATGCCGTGGTGTGGTAAAATATAATCGGAGGGTTGCAGAGCAACATTCATGTGATTTAGAGATAGATATTCCTTGAGAAATGAATCATAAACCTTTTGATTTTCGGTTGAATTCCGAAGTCGCCGTTCTAAATTTAGATAACTGTTATAAGCAATTTCACGATTGCGCCCTAGAGGTTCGGCATTATCCTTGAAGGGTAGGGCTACAATGTAACGACCAGTTTCATCGCGAGTGGGTACTAACAAAATGTGCTTCACAATAATTGTCGTCAATATTCACAGCAGGAGGTTGCGAGACTTCTTCGAGCGCCCAAAAATTTTTTACTTCGCTTTCAAGAGGTTGCGACATTATACAAAGCGAAGTAGCGTTTGACGGTCCTTGCGGAGAAGGCACCTGTCCCAATAACACGTATCCAAAAATAGTGTCAATCGCTAGAGGTTTACCAAGACGGTTATTTGCGTTATCCGAAAATAATATTCTACAACATATGTCCGCTCCTAATAATATTTCTACCGGAGCCGATACATGGAAATTAGGGTCAGCCAAGGGTAAATGTTTAAATCGTTCATAAATTCCACGTGGTAAAGAACAACCAGGGATATTGCCTGTAAGTTTTGGAAGAATAGAGGCACAGAAATTTATTCGTTGATCTGCATAATTGGAAACTAGAAAACAATCGACTAGCCCTTTAGAATTAACAGCGGTATTGGCTAGTCCACACACTTTACTGTGATTGCGAACATATTTAAGACCCAACCGTTGCACGCAAGCAGAAGTGATCGCATTGATTTGGGACCCTGAATCAAGAACGCACCTTACAGGTTGAAAATCGTCATTGATGTCCCGAATCTTAGCTTGAATCGTTCCTAAAAGCACTGTATAATTTTTAGGATTATTAGACACATTGCATGTAGAAACTGTCTCTTTCATATCGGATGTGGAAGGGGTCACAGGGGTTATCGGTCCTGAAGTCGAGACAGGCGACGCATTATGCAAAAAGGTGTGATGATATCTCGAGCTACATAACCCGCATCTTCCTTTAGAGTTGCAGCCCTTAATATGATTGCCTAAACATTTAAAACAGCGCAACATTCTTTTTACCGCAGTGTATCTATCGGAAACATTTAATTTTTGAAAGTTTTTGCACGCGTAAATTGTATGCCCTTCATTACAATAGGGACACGAATTACGATCGCATCTTACTTGCACATCGTTAGTGGATTCTTTTACAAAAAAAGACTTATTTAGATTATATTTGGAGCGCGGTGGCGTATTTACGTTGGCGTGTTTTAAAGCTTGAACATCTTCGTGCATTTCTGAGGTTTTATTCTGCGCGGTTAAAAATTCGAACAACTTAGCACAAGTTGGCACATTAGAATCCGCGCGTGCATCAAATGCATGTTGTAATTTAGGATCCAAATTACGATAACATAGAGAAAATAAAATAAAGTCCGATAAATCTTCAACGTCGGGGGCAGATTTCAAAGTGCTTACTGCGTTGAAATGTGTATTTATGAAATTTGATAAGGAACCAGTGGATTTAAATTGAAGAATTTTATTCAAGTAAAAATTAACAATTCTGCGTGGAGAGTCGTAGCGGTCTACAAGTTTTTTAAATGCTTGTTCATACAAATTGGGATCTAACGCTAGATCAGAGACGACACTTAATGCTTCCTTATCGAGATACGATCTAAAATATAAATATTTTAATGAGACTGGAATAGATTTGTTTTTGTGTACAACACTGCGATAAGTAGTGATGAAATTATTCCATTTATCAATGGAACCATCAAAAACAGGAATTTCTAAGGGTTTTAAACATTCAACGGATGGGCCCTTAAAAGCCAGAGCATCCGCAGAAACCGATTTTGTAGAATTTTCTTTCAATTCTAAATATTTTGCACGAATTACGTCAAATAGGTCGTCGAAAGACGCTAGATTTAATTTTACCTGTACTTTCGGGTCGGGTTTAGTAGCGTTAAATTCTATTATTGCTACCTGTAGTTTTTCGAGAGCATTTTCAATAATCGGAAGCCTTTGCATTTTTGCTTCTAATAAGTTTAATTTACTTACATTTGCGGAAATAGCATAATCCCAAATGCCTTGCAAGCGACCAAATAAGGCTTCTTGTTGAGCTTGCAAAGAAATGCTGTCGAAAGACATTTTCAGAATGGCATAAACTACACGTAAATATGTAATTGAATTGAAGTGTATTTTATAATTAAAATTGAATCCAAATATAAACAAACACACCTGTGCTGATAACCGTTTATCAACATGCAGGTCAAACTCAATTACGAGGTTAACATTACAATTCGATAAGAGTGAATTTATTTCAAATACTTTTAAGAGCAACCTTGTAATAATTTAACATAAAGCAAGCTCCCCTACAACCACGACGACAATTCTATCACGCATACGGATCGAAGAGGCCAAAAAAAATAAGGTATGTTCACGCCTAAGCGGAACAACTGGTTCACAATAACAAAAATTATACGTGTAATAAAATGTGGTTGCATAAAAAACTTACCCCGTGTTCAATTATCACTTTACACTCACCACTAAATACATAATTGGTTAGACAGGAGAGGGTTGGTGAAGGAAGGAAAATAGAGGTGCTCACGTTGTTAATTAATTAATAATTAATGCCAACAAACCGGCGCGAATGTGTTATTTGAACAATGGACTGTGTTCTAAGAGAGAGCTGTGTCGACTGTCTTATCTTATAGTTTGTAACCAGCGCTTACCTTTGGCGATGCGCGAATAACAAATCGTAGTCGAGACATCAGAGGAGCATGCTTTTAATTTATATTAGGCAAGGCGTAAACACAAGTATATTACACTTATTATTATTGCATAATTTAATTTACGTTACGAGCTTGTTAAAGTATACGTTGTACCTTAGTTAAATATAAATAAACTCGACACTATTCGCGTTTCAAACTATAAGGTCACAACAATCTAACACGGTACTATTGAATATATAAATTTTTAATACTTACAAGCTTGTTAGTAGATTTTAGTACGTCGTAAGCGATGCAAATTAAAGAAGTCAAAAAGAGACCTACTAACTCCCCTTTCATATTTATACGGTTCAAATGTAACCTTTCCAGACCCTCTTAACGCGAAATACTTAATTGAACTAACTTTTTCTTCAAATTTTGGTATAACCGTTTTCAAACTCCCCGAAATTTAGCTCGTCGCCACGCTATTTTCCGAAAAACCCGCATTCATCTGTCCTCTGCTCGTCTGTTGTAAAACTAACTATTTCGACCAATGATTTATTTCAGTGACGTCTTAAAACCACGCCTGTATTAACTCTATTCCTCTCTTATGCATATTAGATGTTTCCTTCTACCCTTGCTTGAGTGGTAGAAAATCGATATTACTGTCCGCGTCCTATCTACTCCACGTGGAGTTGAATACGTGCCTACCTAAGTGAATGCTATTATGCCTGTCTCATTCTGAAGCACATCATTGATTGTTCATCCCTTCTGCGCTAATAGAAACTTTTGGTTAGCGTTTATGCGAAACGCCTGACGGTTGAACGATATTCCTCGAAGCTTGTCTGTTATCTACACAAATAAGGGGAAGATGACCTTTCCAAAACATGCAGGTGTTCAATTAACGATCTTTTAAAACAACATTTCTAGGAGTTTGCATTTCAAGGTATTTCCTATATTTGACGTCTGTTTGTTTGTTAGTAAAGCGTTTCGCCTTGGAATTATCGATTTTTCATGTTCTTATGCGTTTTCTGACGTTATAACCCTTTGAATTAAACTAAATTAAATTAATTAATAATTTCTATTGGCTTATACAATTTATTTTCTTTACGAACCTATGAATTTTGAATCCCTAATTATAGAATTATGGTAATACTTGTTACTTTAAATTAAATAAATAAAATAAATTTCGCACGTAAATTATGATTGTTTCCTATATACAGGGTGTTTGAAATTGCATTGTTTAAACCCATAACCATTTAAATCCACTACAATATATATATATATATATATTGCTGTGTAACCTCTCATCTTTGCAGGTACTGGCCCTTTAAAAAAAAACATTCGAGCCCCACAGTTTGGGCGTCAAGAATGCTGTGTTCCTTCTTGAATTACCTGGTCCGTCGTCTTTCTCCTATTAATCGCCTCGGCTGCTCCTCTTCTAGATAACTTCCATTCTCAATCATAAAAATTAAACAACACATTCCTACCACAAACATCAACGTTAACTCTATTTACATCAATATTCAGAATACATTAAATTTTCAAATTAAATTTGTACATAAAATTCAGTTTTAAAAGAATTTCCGGATTAATTTTATTATCATTTTACTGTGCATCCAAAATTAAAGTCCTTGTTGGATGCCTACTAATTAATATAACAAGATAAGCAGACCGGAGTCTGAGTATAAAGGAGCATCTACCACCCTTTACGTTAATTAACCAGGTTTGTCTAATTGAGCTCAAAGACCTACCCAAAGTTTCATCCTATTCCCGAACATCAAAACAAAATACCCCTTTTACTTAAACAAGCAAATTTCATCTTAAAATTAAATTTTATGGTTAGAAAAATTCCACTAATGTCCATTTAAAGTAAATCAATTATAAAGTCATTCAATACACACAAAAATGTCAAACAAAATAGTACAATTTACCTGAAGGTTATTGGCCTCGTAGCTTCAGTGTAATCGTCCCTTTGTAAATCACACCATTCCAACCGGATTCTATTTACAGCTTCAAGTTGTCAACGCTTTAAAATGTTCTCCATCACCATTAATTTAAAGTTGTTTCTAGGCTTTTCCGGAACTCATCTGTGTATATCTGCCTCTGGTTCAGTGGATGCAGACACATTTACGAACCATTTAGTCATTAACACCCCGCAAAATAGCAAAGAAATTCATACTTCCTTTTACCAATATTACCAATATACGCCAAAACTGCCTACTTTTGGGTATACATTTGTCGTTGTAAATTTTACTAATTGGTACCGTGATAATAAACTTTTATTACCTTGTATCTAAGTGCACTGAAGTACATTCATGTTAGCACGTAAAATAACCAACTATTTTGAGTCACTAAAATATACTAGCACACTTTAAATTATTTAATCAAACTAAAATGCACTGTTTAATATCAAGTCGCGGATGCACGAGCTTTTAACGCATCGAATCGTCGAAAGTCTAAGAGTCTAAGAGAGAAACACATATTCCCGCCTGTATATATAGCGAATAGCCGACACGTCGCTTTGTTCCCTAAAACGGGTAATTCCAACGAATTCCTCATTCTACGTTCCCAGTCTGTAGCCTGCACGTCGATTTTTATGAATTTAGTACTCACCCCATTGAGATCTCAGAAAATTTCAACACGGCCCGCAAAGTTGTCCGAGAAAAACTAATTACTTTTATACAGAAATTGTAGTTCTACCTCTGATATATGCATCCTATTTTTAACCAATCGCAACCCCTTGACGTTGCTTAAATCCCGCCTTTTACAATATGTGTCTTTGCTTGACGCATTTTCTCTTTCCTTCTCTACCGTGTTCTTATTGGTGCAACTTGATATACTTTATTATCGATTATATTTTAGTCCACGCGGACTGTTATCTGGGTTTAATAAACCCGTATCGCACATTCTCGTAAATACTAAGTCCCGGTTTCTCCAAGATTCTTTGAAACATTAATTATTTGCCAAATTTACGCAGAATGAGCTTTTTAAAAATACGCAGGTGTTCTGTATTTCCTGCTAAAGCATCTGATCGTTTCAATATCCTTAGAATCGACATGTTTATCTAACAAATTAAACTGAAATTGCCTTTTAAAATACGCAGGTGTTTTCAAACGTAACATTTTAAATACCCTTCTACGATTTGCATTTTATTGGGTTTTTACAAGTTTTATGCTTATTATTAATAATGGTTCAATTAACTCCAACTAAATATTAATTATTATATGTACACTTTGTTTTACTACCGGTTACTTAAAATAGGGTTAATTAATATAAACTTTGCACGTAATTTCCATTTGTTTAGGAATAATTAAATTATCCACTGCGCTTTTCAATACTGCTTCTTTTGATGTAAAGCGTCTTATAGATAATTTAAATTTCTTATTTTTACTGAAACGACCGAGTTTATTTATGCTTCAAGGTTTTAATAAAGCGTATTATTTAATGAAATTCCTTATACACGGTAATTAAAATTATTTGATTTGATTATTTAATTTTCTACCCTGGTCTAAATATGAGTATTTTCCCCCTATTTGAATACAAATAATCCCACTTATTTGAATGCAAATATCAAATATTTAGACTGCCAAAAAATCTTTACAAAATTTTGCCTATCTCTCTCTATCCTTATCTATCTAACTTACCTACATTGTCTCCAATCAAAAAGAAAATATTTACACCTACCTATATCCCTATCCTATTCCTAACTCTCACCTAATTCTATAAACTGAAATTATCCCTAACTTCATCCTACTTATCCATCTAATCCTATATACATCCTACATACCTATCCTATTCCTAACTTTTAACTAATCTTCACTATACTTTACTTCCCCCTACCTAATCCTATATGCCTATCCTACTCTTACTCTATTCCTAACTCTCCACTAATCTTATATAAAATATCTATACTTAACCTATCTTATTTTCTTCCTACATTTACTCTTTATCCTCATCCTAAACACCTATTTCTAACTATCCCCCATATTTATCCTATACCTAGCTTTATTTTCTATAAACACTTACTTCTACTTTTCTATATACACCTATTCTATCCCTATTCTATTTAAATCTAACTCTCTTCTTAACCCTCCAAGTCTTTCTTCTCACCATCCTAATACTCTTCATCCCTATCTCTCCCCCTTCTATATCTACACTTAACATCCCTGTTATCTCACATACCATAAACTTATCATCCCTATTATCCTGACTCTTACATATTGCTTCTTCTTCATGCCCTACACTTGTCTGTTTCTCATTTATTATTGTTTCCCTTTCTGCCGACAAACCAAACGATACTACTTTACAATTATCGATTTTTCCCTCTATGGAAAATCCTATGTACCTTCTAGAATTTTTGTGTACTGGAATCCGCCAGAATGAATTCCTTAAATCTACTTTATTAAAAACAAACTTGCCAATTAACCTCGTCAAAAATAATTCTGCCTTCACCCGCTCCTGATATGCTGCTTCTACCCCCACTACTTCTGCATTTTCTTGTACTAAAGCTTGAACCTCTACTCTCCTATCCTCTGGACATCTTATTGTGTTGATCTGTTTAACTTCATCATCCTCTACCTCTACTACATTAATACTAAACCCAGTGTCATCCTCTGTGACTTCATAACTGCCCTTCCATGGCACTACCCTATCCTTAATCCTTACTACCTTCCTTTCCATATCTATCAACACCCCTAACTTCATCATACAGTCAACACCTAAAATGCTCTGAAACTTCAGTCCAGGTACAATTACAAACTCCTGTTCACAGCTTAAACCTCCTATATCTATCCTAAGCACCACAACACTATTTACTACAGCAAACTTCTTTTTATTTGGAGCTACTAAATGGCTACGTTTTATAGGCATAATTCTATCACAAACCTTATCCCTAATTTTGCTGACGAATTCCTCCGATATTAAACTCGCCTCTGCCCCTGTATCAAGTAATACTTCTACATTATTCTCAAAATTTCTAAATTAATAATTGGCAAACATAATTTTTCCTCAGTTTCTGGCTCTACTTCCTCCTCAATTTTGAAAAATTCACGTGGATGTTCGTATACATTTACACAGAAATCTAGTGGTCTGTCGCGTTCTAAAAATCCTGTCTCATCCTGTTTTCCGTGCTTGGTCCTGGTTGTCCTTCTACAACCTGTGCGTACGTCCTCCTCGTGTTAATATCCGTGTCCCTATCTCTATTCGGCGTGCTGGTCACAGTCCTGTTTACTTCCGGTAAACTGTTCTGTCTCGTGTAACTAGGTCTTGGCGTCGGTCCCCTAGTCGCACTATTGCTCCTGTATTCCTGTCCTCGTCGTTCCCAATTCGGTCGAAAATTTCTGTTGTAGTCAGGCCGTCTCGGATAATTCGGTGTCCTGTTGTCAAACCTAACTGTGTTAACGTTTCGTTCTCGTATCTCTCTTGTCCGTCCTACACATACATCGTCATATCTCTGTAAATACTCTAAAATGTCTCCCGTTCTGTGATGTTTTGTAAGGCCACGTGTTGTCTAATTTCCAGTTCAAAATGTCGTGATAGGTACTTGATAATCTGTCTGTCCGTCAATGGTGGATTCAGTTGTTTGGCCACACTGTACTTGCGGATGGCATATTGCTCCTAGAACCTGCAAACTCTCCCTTAAATTTTCCTGTAATCAAGTCGTCCCTAATCTGATCCTGTTTGTGATCACTCCAGTAATGTTGTAAAAATTTGTTTTCAAAGTCCTGATACGTGTCTATGTCCTGTCCTACTAAATTGTACCATGCTTCCGCGTTGTCCTTTAATAAAGCCTTTATCGTATTTAGTTTAGTCTGTTCGTCAAATAAATTTCCCACTAGATTTCTTACACTATTAATAAAAATTTGTGGATTTACTCTGTTATCTCCATAAAACTTCATGTGTTGGTCCAATGATACGCTACCTGTATAAAATCTGGGACCATCCCCCGTTAAATTTGACATGTTGTATTTAATACTACTAACTTCGCGTTCTACCCTGCCTAACTGATCCCTACATGAGTCCGTCACTTCAGTCATTTTTATATTAATCTCTTCTTCACAAAAAATGCGTACTTCGGACCTTAAATGTCCCATTTCCTGTCGAAGACCTGTAATATCATGCTCGTTTTTTTCAACCCTATTTTCAACTTCCCCCATCTTTACGGTAAGACTATTTTTAAATTCTGAAACTTCTTTATTCGTCTTATCTATTTTCTCACTTAGGGTTTCCCTAACTCCTGTTAATGTCTCATTCATTCGGTCAAATTTCTTATTCGATTCTTCACTCATCTGCTCAAATTTTCGATTTGAGTCCTCTCTAACCCACTTAACGTCTCATTCATTCTTTCAAGCATCCTCATTATCATCTCGTTTCCTTGATCCCTGATTCCGTCCTCGACTGATCTCTACTGCCTCCTGCTTCTTCCATTTTCGAATTTTTCCCACACAATGCACTATCGTCACTTCCAATTTCCACTCCTTGACTCCTTAACCACTCCTTTCTCTGCATACGTTCTAATCACTCTCACACACTCTAAAATACTTTTAAATTTATCCACAAACAGAAACTCTCTCTCTCAGATCGCCAGTTTCCTGGAATAAAATAACAAAAATTTTATTTGGAACTCGAGCCTCACTTTTGGTCGCCAAAGAATGCTGTGAATCTTTTCATATCTCTAGGTACTGGCCCTTTAACAAAAAAACATTCGAGCCCCACAGTTTGGGCGTCAAGAATGCTGTGTTCCTTCTTGAATTACCTGGTCCGTCGTCTTTCTCCTATTAATCGCCTCGGCTGCTCCTCTTCTAGATAACTTCCATTCTCAATCATAAAAATTAAACAACACATTCCTACCACAAACATCAACGTTAACTCTATTTACATCAATATTCAGAATACATTAAATTTTCAAATTAAATTTGTACATAAAATTCAGTTTTAAAAAGAATTTCCGGATTAATTTTATTATCATTTTACTGTGCATCCAAAATTAAAGTCCTTGTTGGATGCCTACTAATTAATATAACAAGATAAGCAGACCGGAGTCTGAGTATAAAGGAGCATCTACCACCCTTTACGTTAATTAACCAGGTTTGTCTAATTGAGCTCAAAGACCTACCCAAAGTTTCATCCTATTCCCGAACATCAAAACAAAATACCCTTTTTACTTAAACAAGCAAATTTCATCTTAAAATTAAATTTTATGGTTAGAAAAATTCCACTAATGTCCATTTAAAGTAAATCAATTATAAAGTTATTCAATACACACAAAAATGTCAAACAAAATAGTACAATTTACCTGAAGGTTATTGGCCTCGTAGCTTCAGTGTAATCGTCCCTTTTGTAAATCACACCATTCCAACCGGATTCTATTTACAGCTTCAAGTTGTCAACGCTTTAAAATGTTCTCCATCACCATTAATTTAAAGTTGTTTCTAGGCTTTTCCGGAACTCATCTGTGTATATCTGCCTCTGGTTCAGTGGATGCAGACACATTTACGAACCATTTAGTCATTAACACCCCGCAAAATAGCAAAGAAATTCATACTTCCTTTTACCAATATTACCAATATACGCCAAAACTGCCTACTTTTGGGTATACATTTGTCGTTGTAAATTTTACTAATTGGTACCGTGATAATAAACTTTTATTACCTTGTATCTAAGTGCACTGAAGTACATTCATGTTAGCACGTAAAATAACCAACTATTTTGAGTCACTAAAATATACTAGCACACTTTAAATTATTTAATCAAACTAAAATGCACTGTTTAATATCAAGTCGCGGATGCACGAGCTTTTAACGCATCGAATCGTCGAAAGTCTAAGAGTCTAAGAGAGAGAAACACATATTCCCGCCTGTATATATAGCGAATAGCCGACACGTCGCTTTGTTCCCTAAAACGGGTAATTCAACGAATTCCTCATTCTACGTTCCCAGTCTGTAGCCTGCACGTCGATTTTATGAATTTAGTACTCACCCCATTGAGATCTCAGAAAATTTCAACACGGCCCGCAAAGT
The DNA here is from genome assembly GCA_036346225.1 of Platerodrilus igneus. Lineage (NCBI taxonomy): Eukaryota > Metazoa > Arthropoda > Insecta > Coleoptera > Lycidae > Platerodrilus > Platerodrilus igneus. Next base: position 3,321,122 of record JARFIW010000020.1, read on the forward strand.
TGTCCGAGAAAAACTAATTACTTTTATACAGAAATTGTTGTTCTACCTCTGATATATGCATCCTATTTTTAACCAATCGCAACCCCTTGACGTTGCTTAAATCCCGCCTTTTACAATATGTGTCTTTGCTTGACGCATTTTCTCTTTCCTTCTCTACCGTGTTCTTATTGGTGCAACTTGATATACTTTATTATCGATTATATTTTAGTCCACGCGGACTGTTATCTGGGTTTAATAAACCCGTATCGCACATTCTCGTAAATACTAAGTCCCGGTTTCTCCAAGATTCTTTGAAACATTAATTATTTGCCAAATTTACGCAGAATGAGCTTTTTTAAAAATACGCAGGTGTTCTGTATTTCCTGCTAAAGCATCTGATCGTTTCCAATATCCTTAGAATCGACATGTTTATCTAACAAATTAAACTGAAATTGCCTTTTAAAATACGCAGGTGTTTTCAAACGTAACATTTTAAATACCCTTCTACGATTTGCGTTTTATTGGGTTTTTACAAGTTTTATGCTTATTATTAATAATGGTTCAATTAACTCCAACTAAATATTAATTATTATATGTACACTTTGTTTTACTACCGGTTACTTAAAATAGGGTTAATTAATATAAACTTTGCACGTAATTTCCATTTGTTTAGGAATAATTAAATTATCCACTGCGCTTTTCAATACTGCTTCTTTTGATGTAAAGCGTCTTATAGATAATTTAAATTTCTTATTTTTACTGAAACGACCGAGTTTATTTATGCTTCAAGGTTTTAATAAAGCGTATTATTTAATGAAATTCCTTATACACGGTAATTAAAATTATTTGATTTGATTATTTAATTTTCTACCCTGGTCTAAATATGAGTAAAATATATATATATATATATATATTTATATATATATATATTTATATATATCACATTTACAGGAAAACTCAGACACTTTATATATGTAATATGATAATTGCAGTCTATGATGCTAACAAAAGTGTCAAAAGTCTCTTCAACTTTATGTCAGCTACCACACAAGACATTTTTAGCAATACAGAAGATATTAGATCAATGTATCGTTTTAATGCCGTTTTCTTTTGGCTTTAGCTGTCCTGGCTGCGGGTTTATGACTCTTTCTTTATAAGTAACGACACCAATGGCAGCAATCCACGATACTATGCTAAATGGGAAGATGGAATAAGCCAATTCAGCCTTAGAATAGAAAACGTTGACTTAGAGGATGAGGGGTTTTATGTATGCCAGGTTCATGGCACCCCTACTATCCATTACCATATTTATCTACAAACTCTTAGTAAGTAAATTATATTACAATAAACATTCGTTCTATGGCTTAACATAGAACGCTTTTGAAAATAATGTTATGTGTTTGCAGTGTTCTAGTTTAGTATGTTTCATTTTGTCATTGAATACCATTTTGGCACTATATACACCCTCAAATAATCGTGTTTGAAAAAATAAAGAAACTAGATTTCTAGATATTACAAAATGACAAAGATTACGAACATCAGTTTTCCAAAATATTGTGTAATTTATGGTGCTTATCTGTTTTAGATCCAAAGCCCATTATAATTGGAAAACCAGATGTGTACGTGAGTTTAGGGAGCAAAATACGTTTCACATGTCTCATTCACATTACCTCTCCATCATACATTTTTCTTCGTTGGTTCCACCTTGAAAAGGTAAGTTACCTACATAAGTTGTATAAGTAAAGCGCTAAATTTTAATAACTATGTTTTTTTATATGTCTCTAAAAGATTAAGGTATGGAGATTAATAATAATTACATATATACAAGGTGTCAGCGTGAAGACTTCGAATACTTTTTTCTCGGGTGTCTTTAATCTTAAAATCTAAATAGTTTGGACTTCTGAATAGTTATTAGGGGAAGATATGGCAATGTACTTTACTTAGCATTATATTGTCAGCAGGCGCCTCATCCACCTTCACTTAAAAATATTAAATTGCACACTATACATTTAGACGGATTATTCGAGTTCATTTTTATACATCCACTCAAGTGAAAAAATAATGGGGTTACATTTTACAATACTAAACTTTTTAAATAACTTACCGTTCCCTAGTCTGTACATAGTCAACCATTAAATTTCCCCATTACTAAATTGTTCTTAATCCTATATTGTTCATTATTTCTCCAGTAACAGTTTAAAAACTTCTTTTCAAATTTTACATACTTATCACTGTATAACCTTTAGAGTAGTGTTTTGTCTTTAGAATATCGAGAATAATGTTCTACCTTAAGACTACAAGTTTTATTTATAACTTAACTCCCAAATTATAACAACATAACATGGTTCAAAAATTTTACAGATCTCGAAGAATATCAAGCATGCTAAAGATCACGTAGACACTCTCAATAGTAATAATTTATGTCTATAACAAAGCACATGATTGGTTTAGCATACACAAAAATGCCAAAATCGATTTTATTAACAATACGTAAAATCCCAAAATTCAAATCAACAATCTCTCACGTAAGCACTTAGAGATGACAAATGTTTTCTAATAAATACAATATATACCTTGATATTTCGGCTCATTATAGCAAATGTTAATTTATCAAATTAAATAATAAACCCTTAAAATAAAATTAGATGCTGACTAGCATGCATCGATTTTGAATAATAATAAATGCACTTTTTAGAAAAATTGAATATTCTTTCGTCTGAAACGTTTCACATAATAATAATAAACGTAGTTCCATATACAAAGTGTTTCTAAAAAAAATTCAAACACACACATACCACCACCACAGGGTGCTATTTCTTGCATGTTGTATGGGAAACTCGATTATTTTTAACATAAACGGAAATGTTAAATAGACAAAGTAGTACAATTTCTAATGTCAAATTCAGCCATAGAGATATATTAACATATAGGGTGTAACACAAGTTTTAGACCAAAATAACAAAATCTTACGTTTTCTGTTTTGCCCTGTGGTTTGTTTAATGTGATATATAGAATAACGAGTTGTAAGTGTATTTTTCACTATTTCAAATATAAAATAAGCTGATTTTATTTATTTCTAAAAGGCTCTGGTCGTTTTGGAGTAAATAAGTAGGGCTGTTTTTATAATTGGGAACCATAATTGGGAGGTATATCTTCTCTCTCCAATATTATACTGATAGCCAACATGTTTAACGCAAACATTAAAAAAAAAAATTATTTTTATAAAATAAGAAACTTTGAATTTAATGGTAAACTATTTATACATGACCTAAAAAAAACACCAAAAAAAGAAATTTGTTTAAAGCTTTTAAAAAATACCTTTGTATCAGGTGTTCAAACTGCCCTCCGTTTTGTTGAAGGCGCAGTTGATATCGCTTTCTAATTTACAAAGTACTTTTGTTATTGTTCCTGTATCGATAATTGCAATTGCTACTTGGATTCGAACAATTAGATTCTCAAGTGCTTAACGAATGGTGGAATACATTCAACTTTTTAGATCATTCTGTAAGTAAAGCTCAAACAGCGTAAGCTGTGGTGTACGAACAGGTCTATCAATTTAAATTTTCCTACTAATCATACGCTTAAAAAGATCAATTAAGTATCGCTTCTCTGATCTAGTATTATGTGCACACGCACCATAGTGCTGGAAATACTTTAGTCTGTATTCGACGTTAAGCGGTAATTTGTCCAAATATTCCTTTAGTTGGTTTCTCGAAACATTTAAGTTATGTTTTGCGGTCAAATCGTCATTGTAAAAAAAAGTCCAATTATTTTTCCACAAAATATTTTGCACCAACAATTAATACCGAATTGATGTAGATCTCTAATTTCACGGTTAAGCATCGAATTTTCTTGAAATTAGAATACTTTGTTGTATCGATTAATTACTCTATTATTTTTGAATTCAGTCTTGTCTGTAAACATAACGGTTCTCCAAAAATATGAATTCTCGGCAGATACAAACGAAGAGATCGTATCCATTTTTGTTTATCTACTGGATACAATGTATTAGAAATAGAATAGATATAGGTATGATATTACAAACTTTTTCAGAAAACACCTCACCGTTTCTTTAGAAGTAGCACAATAGCTTGCAATTTCGGCAGCAGAAGACTCTGATTTATAGTTAACAAATGCCAAAATATTTGTTTCAACAGTTTCTATATATTTTTGTAAATATATAGTTCATTAAATAAACTATATGCTTTAAGATTGTTTTCAAGTTTATTTCAATTACAGAACGTGTGTATTGAACTTCTAGAACAATCCAGATAGAAGGTAAACGACATCGTCCGATTAAAACGAGTAAAGCCATAAATCTAGAATGTCGTAAAGATAAGGAATAGTCCGGTCAGCCGTCATGCCGAGCGGATCGGCCTCGGAGGATACTAATAAAATTGTTGATAAAAAGTGTCGTTTTTGTGGTAAATTTACATCTGCAAGTGATATTACATGTGCTAGTCAATCATGTGATGTTTTAATCCATGTGAAATGTTTAGATGCCATTTCGCGAATTGTTAAAATCAATAAAGATTCCTTTAGTTGCCGTAACTGTTACGATGATGAAGAAAATAAGCAAGGCCCAAGTTCAACTTCAAGTACCGATACGTTCAAGATAGCAGTGCTATCTAAAGAAGTAGAGTGTCTAACACGTGAAAAGGATATTCTATCTAAGTACGTTGCAGAATTAGAGTATGTAAATAAACTGCTAAAAACCAACTTATCGGTAAACGATTTATCAAGTACGAAACCTGACATGAAATTAACATCTGTCGATAGTATATCTGTAAATACTTATGCAACTGCAGTTAAAGCCAGCAAAGATAAAGCTGTTCTAATGGTACAGTCTCTAAATCGTAACACCACAAATGTTGAAGTAGCTAATTCTATAAAATCAAAGATTTATCCTTCCACTGTTAGCGTTCAAATTTTAGTAACTAGGTTGACTAAAGATGGTATGCTAGTGAATTGCAATGACAATATTTCTAGAGATAAATTGAAGCAAATACTTAATCGGGATTTTGGAAACGCGTATAAAGTAACTGTGCCTAAAAAACTCAATCCGCGGATAATAATTCAAGGTGTTGATATCAATTCAGTGGAAAACGTTGCATTTATTAATAATTTGGTGGAAGCAAACCAATTAACTGGGCAGGCCAAGGACATCAAATTTATTACGAAAATTAAATTTAAAAATTGCTTTAATGTTGTAATTGAGACTAGGCCCGCAATTTTTAAGGAAATAGTTACAAGAAAGTTTCTATACATTAGCTGGTCAAAGTGTAATGTTAAGGAACATTTTAGCGTAGTGAAGTGTTTCAAATGCTGGAAGCATGGCCATCACATAAAAGACTGTCGTAGCGATCTTGTTATTTGTCCAAATTGTTCTGGTAACCATGAAAGAAAAGCATGTACTCAAAATGTATTACGTTGTAATAACTGCACTAACAACAATGTAAAATTCAAAACTAATGTTAGTACCAATCATTCTGCTAGCGGTTCGCAATGCCCATACTTCCTAAATAAAGTTGAAGTCCTAAGATCGAGAATTGAATATGAATAAAAACGTAAAACTATGTCATTTTAATACTTGCTCACTATTTCCAAAATTTGATGCATTTTCGGATTGTGTAAAATTGAATCAGTTGGACATTATATGTATATCCGAAACCTGGCTTGATGATAGAATAGCCAATCATGACATATATATTCCAGAATTCCAGTTAGTTCGCAAAGACCGTGGCAGCCGTGGAGGTGGTGTGGGAATTTATATTAAAAATAATTTCACGTATTCTGTATGTCTCGGAGATTTCCAGTGCGCAATAGGAATCGAACATCTGTTGGTCTCTATAAAGATTGGTAGAAATACATTATTAGTTGATGTAATCTACCGCACAGCTGCTTGCAGCTTGCCGGATTTCATTCAATACTTAGATAGTATACTTTCGTTTATTGTACCTCAATTTGAACACATTATAGTTATGGGTGATATAAATGAAGACCAGTTAACTGATAGTACCGTCATTAATTGTGTTGGTTCTTACAACATAAGCCAATTGGTTACGGAGCCGACACGGATAACTAATAATTCCCAGACACTTCTGGACGTAATTTTTACCAACAAAAATGATTTGATTCTCCATACGGGTGTTATCGATCATGAAATATCTGATCACCGAGCTGTTTTCTGTACTATCAACTTAACTTATGTTCGTCCGCAACCAAAGTTTGCTACTTACAGAAACTTTCGCAACTTCTTTTGATGAATTCAATACCAACCTTATAAATATACAGTGGGATAACATTTTCTATATAAACTCCATTGAACAGAAAATACAATACTTTACCGAAAACTTATCTCATCTCTTTGACCTTCATGCCCCGCTGACTACATCAAAGGTTACGAAACCATTTTCTCCGTGGTTAACTAACAATATTCGTTGTATGATGAAGACTCGCGACATAGCACTTTCTAAATATAAACGCACCAGGTGCATCACTGATTACAACTACTACAAAAGTTTACGCAACGTAGTAACTGGTGCCATAAGAAGAGAGAAATTTGCTTACTTAGCCCATCGGACAAAACACTGTAACAGTAAAAATCTCTGGCAAGCAATGAATCTATTAAATGTTAAAGGAAAACCAATAATCGAAATACCTCAAGAACTAAAAAATCCTGACGAAGTGAACGATTATTTTTTGTTGGTCTTTACTCCAATAAATAACTGTGCAAAAATTACAAATTACTACAGAGCAAATAAGTTTAATCCAAATTCTCAGTTCTCATTTCAATTTTCGTCTATTGGGGAAATTAAAGAGATTGTTGTCAACCTTAAATCAAATGCTATTGGTCAAGATAATGTTTCAGCAAAGATGTTACAATACTGCCTACCAGTCATTGCACCACATCTGACACATATAGTCAATTGTTGTTTGGAAATTGGATATTTTCCAGAATCCTGGAAATACTCAGTTGTTAAGCCGCTCCCTAAAGTAAGTAATGCTAAGTCGTTTACCGACTTACGACCAATAAGTATTCTTCCCGCAATGTCAAAAGTTCTAGAAAAGGTCGTATTAAGACAGCTATACCAATACGTAATGATGAACAAAATTGTTCCTGATTATCAATCCGGCTTTAGAAGTGGCTTCAGTACCACCACAGCTTTACTCGCTATAACTGACAACATATTTCGTGCACTTGATATGGGACTAGCTACTTCAATGGTTCAACTAGACTTCTCAAAGGCTTTTGACACTCTTGATCACGACTTATTACGCGCCATCTTAAAATATTATGGTCTTGATAAGACCACCTGTAGTTTCTTCAACAGTTATCTAAAAAGCCGATTTCAAAAAGTGGTAATCGAGAACTGCTCGTCATCTTTTTCAGAAATTACATCTGGTGTACCTCAGGGCTCAGTCTTAGGCCCCCATGCTATACTTAATTTACGTGTCGGATATTCACAAGGCTATAAAACATGTAAATATCCAATGCTTTGCTGATGATACTCAACTATGTTTTTCATATGATCCAGAATTTGTTCATAATGCTTCGAATCGTATCAAAAATGACCTTCAGGGTCTTGTCACTTATTCCTCTGATCACAACTTAAAATTAAATATTGGAAAGTGCAACGTCATCGATTTTTCTCCAAACTTTAGAAAGGAATCACCAATCAACATGGAAATTATAATTCAAAAGCAGCCATTAAAGAATTTGAAGTGCTCAAAAAGTCTAGGCATAATTTTTGATTGCAAACTCCGTTTTGAGGAGCATGTCTCGCTACTGATTAAAAAATCTTACCTTGTTCTTAGACAACTGTATAAAAATAGGCATATTTTCAACTTTGCACTAAAAGGATACTTTGTGAAACATTAGTTTTACCTATTTTAAACTATGGCCTTATTATATATTATCCATGTTTGCTCCAGGTCACAAAAAATCGTCTACAAAGAGTGCAGAACAATTGTTGTAGATTTATCTACGGTCTTCGCAAATTTGACAGAGTGTCTGCAAAGATAAATGAGCTTGGTTGGTTGAAAATAGATAACTTGTTTAAATATTACATAAGTGCTTTAGTCTTTCGAACTTTGTCTACTTCTTCGCCAGCTTATCTTAAAGAAAAGTTAGTACTCAGAGGTGACATGCATGAACGAAGTATTCGACATGTCCATACGTTAACGATGCCTAAATTTCGTCGTGCTGTGTTTGAAAGATGTTTTCGTATAATGCTGTGAATATATATAATGATATACCGGCGGATCTAAAAGCACATACGCTAAAATATTTTAAAAGCACTATAAAGCCAAACTAGTGCAAGAACAAATTAAACGTACACAACTTGGTCACTAGCTTTACCATACAGTTAACTATTTCTTGAATAGTCATAATGTAATTGTTGTAGACTAACTACAAGTCACTTGTTGTGTTTACTTATCCACAATTTCTTTATTGCAAATAATTATTTAAAATTTGTAAAAATTGTAATTAGTTGAGGTTAAGTTTGAGTAGCGTTAGCTAGACTTCGCCTCATGTACTTCTTAACATTGTGTTGTAAATTACGATGCAAATAAAGGCACTATAATAATAATAATAATAATAATAATAATAATAATAACAATAATAAGGGAGCGACTCAACTAATTAATGATAGCCTGGTGCTATTAGAACAATAGATTTCTGAGGATTGCATTATTAATAAAGATTCCAAACATAGAAACGATAACTAGATTTTGCTAGAAGGTTTGGGATGCTGACATCACATAGAGGCTTGCTATATAACCATTTGAAAGTGGATCGAGGGTTGAGGAGTGATGCTAAAATATCATCATGCTAATCTTATAACAAACAGTAGTTATTAGTGAAGTTATTATGATAAACAGACGATTTTAATTGACGACTCCGAAGAGAGTAGATAATTACAATGTTTAAAAATGAAATGAAGAATTAAAAATTAATTGCGATAAAGCTTATTGAATGGGAATAGTTAGTTACAAGTTATATAAAGCAATTCTTAAGTACTTCTTAAAACAATTTGAGCTATTTGGAGCTGTGGATATCGGGCAAATAAAGTCTAACCAAGAAGCGTGTGAGAAGGAAACGAATAGAAAATTTAAGAACTTGGATCAAAACGTAAATGAATTAAAGAAAGTTGCCAAGCAGGATTTAAAACATTTAAAAAGACTTAGGAAATTCTGGAAATAAGGTAAAAAACTTAGAGGAGAGAATGAAAAGTATGAATTTTTGTGAACCTACGAGATGGAGTCAAAATAGTGAGTTACTTATATATGACTTTTAAAACTAGGTTATGCAGCATGCAGAATCAAACACCAGGAAGTGTTTGCAGTTCTCTTCAAATTTTCTTTACAAGAATAATACCAAAAATGTATAAAAGCCTTTATGGATTAATCGGTAAAATTCTTTTTTAATAACAATGAGTTTAGGGTGAAATGAGATGTTAATCGGCTTCTAAAAAAAATCTAAATGAATTTTTGGATAGCTGAGTACTACACTACGGAGGTGTATTTTTGCCAAACTTTAAGCTAAATATCATGACTGATTAAAAACATTATATAAATGGTTATAAACTCTAAAAGCAATTTTTTCTGTATGTACATTTTTTCATGTGTTTTACAAATGAAAACTTTGCATAGCTATTAGTACCGTTTTATAGAATAAACACGAGCCCAGTAACAAGGGCGGATATTCCATAGGTACGATGTGTGCGCCTCACACCTTAAAAATGATGGGTTTAGTAAATTTGGTTTGACATTCTAATATGTATTTTCAATTATCTAAATATAAGTTTTATTAAAATTATGTCACCCGTTGTATTTATAAATAAACATTGTTGCTCAGTGTAATTATGGTACAGCTTATATTATCCAACACCGTGTTCGTATTACTCATAATAACATTTGTAAACCGGTTAGCATGCGGTGTTCCGACCACACAATATTTAACGTTTACTGTATTAAGAAAAATGCAATTGAAGTGCTTTCGGTTTGACGTCGCTTTACTCAGAGGGTTAAAACTATATACCTAGAATTGATGTCCCTTGTGCTGTTTAGTGATTGCTAGTGATCATCGCGTGTGGACTAAAAATGGGTTTTATGGTCTTCGGCACAACACAAGCACAAACGGTCTCAAGCGCATGTTGTACAGTAAATCAAATTCAAAATCAAATTAGTTATTTAGGAATTTAGGATATTTTAAACAATTATTTTAGAGCTTAGGTAATATATAATAATGTAGGATTACTTTAGTTCAGTCATAGTTAGCTAGGAATGATGTAATATAGTATTTATTTAAATATAATGGCATAAGAATTAATAATAATGGGGTAAAAGTATAGCATATTTAATTTATAGTTAAGCGTTATAAAGGAATATAAAAGCGTTGAATATGTGTTAAAATAGCAGCCTTATTTTTTAAAAGTATAAACCTAAACGTTTAAAAGCAGAGCAGAATAACAAGGGAAGATATATTTCTAGATAACATTGATACAAACAAGCTTTAATAGGTTACAGGAAAAAAGACGACCGTTGGAATTAACGTATTCAATTCGCAACAGGAACAAAGCAAAACCACATAAATCTGACAAAGACGCAATATGTTTGTTAAGATATCGATTTTAATTCTCGAGCTAGTATAGGAGGGAGCCAGCGACAACTGTCATGAAAGAACAAAGATGGAACAAAAACGTATGCATACAAGCGAGATGCATAGAGTTAAGCACAGAGCTAGTATTGTAAGGGCACTTGAACAAATTTAGCTTAGCGAGGGAAGAAAATCAATAATTTCAAGGAATTTTATAAGCAGGCATGCGTCGGTTGAAAGCGGGAGAAAGGAGCCAAACAATGTGATTGGAGGATATAGATATACGTGCGACAGGTTTAAACTAAGAAGGGCAAATATTCAGCTGATGCAGGCATATACGTGAAAAGAAGTTATAAGTATACGCGAGATGAAAGATGTTTTGTTCTAGTTTAAGACGTGGAAGTAGTGGGAATAAACTGAACCGTCGAAGGCTAATTTTCGTCAAAGTGGTAGTTGACAGTTAGAGACGTTTTACCAAGTATTTGTGTGTTTTGTTATTGAAATTCACGCGAAACCGAAATTCGTTAGAGCTTTTTCGTTAGAATACGAGGCGGTTAACAAACAATTTTAGGAATTGTAGAAACGGGTACGAATTGTACGTGCGATTTAGAAACGGGGGGTGAGGGTAAATTCTTGGTTATTTAATCATTTTCGAACGGGGGCCTCGCTCTCTTTAATTTCATCAGTCATTCGCGACACATCTAGTTTACTTTCAAGTGAATTAGTACAGTTGGATAAAAAGTTATTTAAAAGCTATTTAACTGAAAGTTAATCTTGTATGTAAGTACAAACAAATTGTTATTGTGTTGTTGAAATGCACGAAATTAGTAAAGATTAAAATTATTTGGATAATGAAAGCAGCAATTTTTGGATATTAAATTTAATTTGAAATAAGAGGAGTAAAATTTTGGAGATTGGATGTTTATGGTTGGATATTGTTTAGTGAGAGATAGTTTGGAGTAGCGGCAGACATGGTGATTTGACCGGGAAGCTTTTTGATGGACCGAGAACCCATTGGAAGGCAGCATCTCCAAGGACTAGTTAGTGGACCACATTTAGAGGATAGCTACCAGGTAGGCCATTATATAGAACGTTAAGTGGTGAATATTTTCCATGGTTTTTGTGATTATTCTAATTTGTGTTTTGGCCTGTTTTCTACTGTTATTCATTTTATGAACTGAAATTTATGGGACTTTAAAATGAAATTGAAATTTAATTTTAAAAATCAAGAATAATCAATTAATTTACAGATAACCATGCGATGTTGTAAAGAGGTATAGAGGGCTTATTTGATATTTGGTAGTGTAGTAAAGTTGTATGCACATTTATAGAGTTTTACTATGAGCTCATGATAAGACAAAGGGTTAACGTTAGGTATGAGGAACGCCCTCTTGCTTTAATTAAAAATGTCTGTTTAAAAGGGTTATCGATCTGAATGATTTTTATTATTATGAAATAGTTGACAATACGAGTGTACATAGAGAAATGATATTTTTTGAAAATGTAATATTGATCTCACGTTAATAGAGTGTGATATATTTTGTGAATTGAGTTATTTTTGAGTGAGTGATTGAAAAATGTGAATTTCTATTTAGGTTTCAGCATGCTGATATTAAGCGAGAGTTTTTAGATTTAACAGGTAGGTGTCTGTGTTAATTTTAAGAAATTTTAGCTAGTAGAAAAGAAGTGTAGAGCAGCCGAGGGCGATTTTCAGGAACTTCATAATATTTATGACCCCCAAAGATAGAGGCACGAATTTTGGAGCCCTACTAAGAAAGATCACAGCATTTATGTCGACCCAACAGTGGGGCACGAATTAGAGGGCAAGCATACAGGTTAAACCACACACTAGTATGGCACCTAAGTTGCGGGGCGCAATTTCTACAAGCAAACCTCACAGTATTATGACGCCCAAAGTGTGGAGCACGAATCAAGAGCGAAAATCTTACAGAAATATATATATATATATATATATATATACAGGGTTGGGATAAAGTATGGAACCAAGTGAATATCTTTAAAACTTAAAGGACGATATTTATGAAACTTTATAGATAAATGCAATGAGGCAAAATGCATCTGATATGATTTTTTTTGTTAATAAAGTACTTCCGGTTTAGCCGAAAATGACCTCAATTTTTTTTATTTAAATGAGACACCCTATATATTTTTTCAGATCTTGATAGATCTTGTTATTTCGAATTCATACATACCAGGGTTAATAGAAATAATCTGTAAAAACAAGATACTAAAGCACTTTACATTTACTCAACAATAAATTTTATTTATAAGATTAACGAGAATGAGAATAATATTGAATTTAATTTAAACAAAATCATTTTAAATGTTCAAAATGCTCGCCGTTTACTTCCTGACAATATGCAAGTCTATTAATAAATTCCTGAATTACTCTTTCCAAGACTTCTCCATGGATGAGTTCACATTCATCGATGATTCTTTGTTTCAATTCCTGCAGGGATGTTGGTCGTCTAACGTAAACATGTGATTTCAGGTAACCCCAAAGAAAGAAATCTAACGGACTGAGGTCTGGAGAACGAGCTTGGCCACTCTACAAATCCTCTACGTCCAATCCATCGATTTGGAAAATTTGCATCTAAAAAATTCAAAACCCGTCTATCATAGTGATGAGGCGCTCCATCTTGTTGAAACCAAACATTTTGTGGTAACTGCCCATTTTGATGGAGTGCAGAAATAATTTGGTTATTTAGTAAATCTAAATACTTGTCACTATTCATGTTTCCGTCTATAAAAAATCGGCCCATAAGCCTATTTTTCACAATTCCCATCCAAACATTCAACTTTTGTGGATGTTGGGTATGGGTTTCATAAATCCAATAAGGATTCTCATTTGACCAATACCTTGAGTTATGGCGATTAACTGTTCCATTTAAACAAAAAGATGCTTCATCCGAAAACACTACATTATTTGCAAAATGCTCGTTGACATTACAGATGTCCATCGTTCGTTCGCAAAACTCCAGCCGTCGGTCAAAATCATCATCAGACAATTCTTGAACTAATTGTATTTTATACGGATGATATTTTTCACTTTTTAATATCTTCTCTACAGAACGTCGACTTATACCGTGGTTTAGTGCCAAATCTGTGGTAGAAGTTTGAGGTGATTCCTTTAATTCAATAGCAATGTTTTGTCTAATAGCTTCGTTCGTTGCGGTCTGTGGTCTTCCAGTTTTTGGCAAACTTTTGACCATCCCTGTTGCACTAAAACGTTGTAATGTTTTAGTAACTGTTGAATGTGATATAGGATTTCTTTTAGGATGCAAATAATTAAAAATATGACAAACTTCTTCCCTAGTTCTAACACGATCGCCAAAACCAATCTTCAATAATATTTCAATTCGATCTTTCTCACTTAAATGTACCATTTTTAACCGTACAATTTATTACCGTAAATTACAATTAACTTGACAGTTTGTCTTGACATTTTTCCAACAGCTACTTTACTAAACAGTACACGTTTAATACAAAGTAAACATCAGTTTGCTAATCTAAATGGTTTTTATTCTAATGCGTAAAAACTTAAAAGTGATTGTACTAAAGTGCTTTAGTGTCTCGTTTTTACAGATTATTTCCATTAACCCCGGTATGTATGAATTCAAAAAAAAACGATCTATCAAGATCTGCAAAAATATACAGGGTGTCCCATTTAATTGAAAATAATTGAGGGCATTTCCGGTTAAACCGAAAGTAAATTATTTACAAAAAAAAATCACATCAGATGCATTTTGCCTCATTCTATTTATCTACAAAGTTTCATAAATATCGTCCTTTTCGTTTTAAAGATATTCACTTGGTTCCATACTTTATCCCAACCCTGTATATATATTACATATATTTATATATATATATATATATATATATATATATATACTGTCGTGTTACAAAGGTTATTGGGGGCATATAGGGTCATAAAAAAGAGATACTATATGTACACAACACAAAAAGAATGGAGAAAAAGGAAAAAAATTAATTAATCCCAAAAATGTACATATTTAGTTAATAAGTAGACGTCAACTTCAAATCACCCTGTATAGAATAACTAATGCACCAGTAACGAGCAACAGTTAATTCGAGAATGCATATTTCATGTTAACTCTACTGCCATTTATTAGATAAATCATCGGTGAAGCAATCTAAACATTTTAAAAGCCTTTTCTTAATTAAACATCAGGATGAATTTATAAAATTTGAAGTGAAAAGCGATTTAAATGTACACAAAAATTTATTGCCTGACAATAACCTAAATGTAGAGAACAATAAATGTACTCGTTCATACGGGAGCAGAAACGTCGCTCGTGTCAGAAAATTTTGTTAAAAATAGTGAGCAAAATATAACTAATAAACTCATAGCCGTAAAGAAGTATAACTTGGTTGCACCAAACAGCATAAGTTTGTAAATATAAGCAGTGATTCTGAAGTGTGAGTTAGGGAGTGTAAAATTTGAAAATAAATTTATGATTGTACCTGAATTGAAAGTGGACGCAATATTTGGGATGGATATTATTGATAGGTTATGGTTGAAAATAAATGCTGAAAGCAAAGAAGTTATTTGTAAAGGAAAATGTATTAAGTAGGATGAAGAAGTGAGGACAGAAGTCGAAAATGACTGTCTGAATATAAATAAATTTGAATGTGATATAGTGCAAGAGGCGGAGACAGAGTTCGACATCGAGTGTTCATGTGAATTGAAGGAAGAAGTCGAATTATTGTTAAATAAATACTCCGAATTAATAGGGTCAGAATCTAGAATTGCTATAGGTTACGAACACAAATTGGAAGTGGTTAACACAATCATTTAACGCAAAAGTGTATCTAATTTCAGCGGCGTTCAGAGATACGGTAAAAATCAATCAAATACACATTTTGTTAATCCCTTGGTGGTTGTTAAGAAAAGTGATGTCAGTATCAGGTTATTTTTGTATGCTAGGAAAATAAATCAGAAAATTAAACTACAATATAATTCTCTACCCACCATGTATAGTATCTTGGCAATGGTAGGCAATAAGAAAATTTTTTCAAAAATAGATCTCAAAAATTCGTTTTGGCTAATTCCACTATCAAGAGACTCGAAGAGATATACAGGTTTTTCAGTAGAAGGACATACATATCCAGTTCAAAGTGGTTCCTTTGGGTTTGTCTTCAAGTACAGCTGCGTTAGTCAAGGCTATACAGAGTATTTTGGGACCGTACGAAGAATTTTGTATCCCCTACGTGGATGACGTTCTGATTTTTAGTGATGAAATAGAGGAACATTTTGTACATCTGGAGAGAATTTTGCTCGAATTAAATGTGGCAGGTTTGAAATTAAATCTAAAGAAATGTAAGTTCTTTCAAGAAAAGGTGAAATTACTGGGATATTAGATCAGTGCAGAGGGTATATTCATAGACAAATATAGGTTATTGGAAATTTTAGAATATCCTAGACCACGGAATATCCGAACTTTGAGAGCCTTTCTGGGGGTAATGAATTTTCACAAAAAGTTCGTCCCGTCGTTTTCGCAGAAAGCTGTTCCGCTGTTTGCTTTATTGAAGAAAAGGGTTATGTGGTTGTGGAGTGAGGCCCATGAATAGGTATACCTGAGTTTAGTTACTCAGTTTCATGAGCAACTTAAATTGAGAAATCCGGACTTTACAAAAGCATTCATTGTACGCACGGACGCCTTTGACTGGTCATTAGCCGCGAAATTGTACCAAATTTAGGATGGTGTAGAGGTACCCATTTCATTTATTTCCATGACGTTAAAGGCACACGAATTAAATTTTACAATTAGTGAGAAGAAAATGTCTGCGGTGGTCTTTGCGGTAACGAAATTAAAGTTCTACTTAATGGGAGAGATTTCATCGTCGAAACAGGTCATTCTGTTTTGTGTTCACTATTTAACACAAGATTCAGAAATAATAGAGTATACAGGCGGTGTCCCTTATTGCAAGATTTTGACTTTAAAATTCGATACATAAAAGAGAAAAATAATATAGTGGCAGATGCTCTTAGTAGAAATAAGATTGATAACAATCTAAAGTCGAATAATATTTTCGTGACCGTGCACGATTTGTTGAGGGATGGTACAATGTACTCACACGAACGAATATTGGCGATGCAGGAGGACAGTGAATGTTTTCAAATTATTAAAGATAATTTGAGGGAACCTCATATTATACACATTTTGAGGTTGTTTATAATTTTCTGGCAAAACATTTAAATGGTGAAGATTTGTATGTGTTGGACAGGGCATTTGCGAAATTGATTATTGAAAATTTGCATCTTAAGTATGGTCATATAGGAGTCAGAAAACTATGGTTATTTCGAGAAAATTTCTATGTTCAGAGAGTTTTAGGGCTCATTAAGGAAGTAGGGAGCACATGTCATCTTTGCATTTTGGGAAAGCACAAAAACTCACACCAACCAAAATATTATTAAAATCATTCCGGTGGACAATCCCTTAGATTTGATAGCGATCGATTACCTAAGTAATTTAGTGCCTGGTAGAACAAGCAATAAACACATCTTAGTGGTAGTGGATGTCTTTTCTAAGTATACCAGATTGTTTCCCACTAGGAATTATAAAACAGTAGGGACCATTGCAAAAATGGAACAGTTCCTTTTAAAGCAGTAAAAATTTAAACGGATCTTGGCGGACAATGCTATTTACTTTAATATTGATCAATTTGCTTCTCATTGGGAGGATCAGAACATGGGATTATTTTCTGTAGTATTCGCCATCCCAAGCGAAATCCTGAGAAACGGTATGTAAATTCCTAAGAATGACATCATATCAGAACCACCGGAGTTGGGACGCCAATCTACCGAGCTATACACAAATCATACTTCGCACACAGTCACTGAGGAATCTCCCATAAGTTTGATGAAACGGGTACATCCTGATCGACCGTGGGTAATTGTGCAAAGAGATGAGTTTGAAAGTACAAGTGAGAAAAATAAAATCAATTAATTTATTATAAAGTGCAAACTAAAATTACAGTGAGTGTTTAAACGTTAATAAAAGTGATTTAATGCCGTAAATAAAGCGTTAATCAAGAGTATTTTACATTTAAAAAAAATTGTTAACAATTTGAATAATTTAGGACAGCAAGTAAAACAGCAAGTGAGCTAGTAAACCAGTAAGTAAACGGGTGACAGCAATTAAAAACTGGCAAACCGAATAAAAGTCAATAATCACTAAAACAGCAACCACCATATTATAACTGATAGCTACGAAGGAAATCAAGGTAACAATTATTGTACTACAAATTTAACTGGAATTTTGAGGAGCATTTGTGGAGGTCCAGAAATCGTTAGGATTTGAGGCAGGCAGGCAGGGAAGTTCATCCTGTATCAAACAGGAGAATTGGCAGGTTAAAGATACATATTACACTTTAATTTTGTTTGTGCGATTTTGTACTATTGGTTTGTGAATTTGTTGGTCAGGATTTGCCATTAAAATTTTGTTTTGAGAAAACGAGGTGTAAAAGTCGGCCAAAACCTGGTTGTGACGTACAATTTTTCTGTATGTACAATAGCGAATTTCTGTGAACGTTCAACGAAAGCGCATCGGGTAAAATATAATGACCTTTAGCTCACTTGAGCTCACTAAAAAGTGTAAAAATAATATTCGAATAAAGTAATTAGGTAGGCAGTTATTTGATTCTATTTCAAATTTACATAAAAGGTTAATTTTTCTTTTGATTGTAAATTTTATTTAGTTTATTACACTGAGACTTGGTGAAATTTCTCTTGTCTTATTTTAGATCTGGTTAATTGTGTTTTGAGAGAAATGAGTAAAAATTTTTGTTATAATCTCGTCGTGCCACTCTGTACAAAAGTTATTGAGCTAGTCGAGGCATAAAAATTCGTGTGTGTTAATCTTAAATTAATGTAAGAGGTACAGAGAGGTGGCGATTAGTAGATAATTGATCGTGCCACCAATCAGACGGCGATATCGTAGCAATATATATATATATATATATATATATATATATATATATATGTATATACAAATACAAATCAAGCTATTATTTGTATAGCCATTAACAAAACAATAGCCTTATTACTTCACAAGGGGAGGAAACATCTACTTACCGGTTTCAGCTTCTTTAAGCTTCGTCAGAGTAGATTAGTTTTTAACAACCCTATGAAGTAATCTAAGCTATTGTACTGATATAATTTCGAAAGAATCTTTGTACTTTGTACTTTTACCACATGATGGCGATATTACTTACTTTTGCCATAGTACAAAAATGCCTTCGAAATTATATCAGTATAATAGCTTCGATTACTTTATGGGGTTGTTGAAACAATCTACTCTGACGAAGCAAAAAGCTGAAAGCAAGTGATGTTCCTCCCTGAAATAATAAGGCTATTGTTTTGTTCTAACAATAATAGCTCGATTTGTATTCGTCAATAAGCTTTTATTGTTTTCATAAGAGTTTATTTACAGATACATTTTATTTTTTATTGTGTTCTACACAAATGCCTTATTGCGGACTGCAAATAACTTGTCTTGTATATATATATATATATATATATATATATATATATATACAGGGTGTCCCAAATTGAGTAGGATAGCATGGGTATCTTTCTTATTATTAATGATAGAGATCTGCTTAAATGGGCAAAGTTGTGTCATTTGGATAGCTTATTTAAATTCCGCATAGACACATTCGAAATTCCAAACGGTTTAGAAATTATTTTAAAAAAAACTGAAAACTGCCAATTTCTTCGAAGTCGAATATTTTTGTTATAATAAAAGATACGAAAAAATGTTTCTTATAAAAGTTACCTAGTTCAATTGTGTGCAGTTAAAAGTGAAATTAAAATTAAATTCAAGATGGCGGTTATCGAGATATTAGCATTAACTTTCATATTTTAAATGGACGCCATATTGGATTTTTAGATGGTTAGATAGCATATTTTTTCTCTTTTCAACGATGTATCACAACATATGTTTAAATAAAAAAATTTACTGAAAATGATAATTTTAATTTTTTATCAAGTACGCATCATCAGATTTCTCTTAAACAAATAAAATTATAACAAACTGTCATGTTGAATAAGTGTATCTGTTGTAATAATAATTGGCATTTGTGTATTCTCTTTCCCAGTTATAATTTGTGATATACTTATTCTATAAAATATTCAAATGGCAAATTTTTCAACAAGCAAACAATATCATATGTTTTGTACATACATAAAATGTAATAAGAACAGTCGCCTTGCTGCCGAAACATACTTAACAAACTTTCCCGAAAAAAGACAGCCAAACATTAAAATCTTTCAAAGATTGGACACAAATATGCAGCAGTATGGATGTTTAAAAAAACCTACTCGAAACATAAATGGAGACATTGCAGATGAGGTGTTGACACTGGCCTGTGTGGAAGCTAATCCAAACATTTCAACACGGGAAATAGAAACCCAAGTAAACGTATCCAAGTCTCAAGCATCAAGAATTTTAAAAAAGCATAAATATCACCCTTACAGATTTCACATTGCTCAAAACTTACAACCAAACGACTATCTCCGCAGATCAACATTTTGCAGATGGTTTATCAATCAAGTTAGGGAGAATGATGATTTTATCAATCGCGTTTTGTGGATCAATGAGTCTTATTTTTATAACTGTGGAATATTTAATCGTCATAATGAACACTATTGGGCACAGGAAAACCCACGCATAACAGTTCCACGCCGCAATCAAATTCGATTTGGATGTAATGTTTTTTGTGGTATATTGGGAAACCATTTACTTGGTCCTATAATATTCGATGGAACCTTAACCTCTCAACGTTATTTGGAAATGCTTCAAACATCTTTGGAAGATGTATTAGACGACCTACCTTTGGCACAAAATAATCAAATTTGGTATCAACAAGATGGCGCACCTCCACACAACGCTAGAGATGTTATCACCTACTTAAGTAACCGTTTTGATGGCAGGGTAATCACGACCCACACACCTGTAAAATGGCCGCCTAGATCAGCAGACTTAACACCCCTGGATTTTTATTTATGGGGCACTTTAAAAAATAATGTATATGGAAGTAATTTCCAGTACAATAATGTAGATGAACTACGGGAAGAAAATATAGACCTGTCGAAAGCTATTGAGCTGCTATTCGATGCTAAAAACAAATTAGAAATTTTTAGAAATAACTGTGAGAGGCTAAAGCAGAAGCTACAAACATCGCTAGGCACTGGCAAGTTAATATTGAGTTTTGGAATAAAAGAAGAAAAATAATAAAAAGACATCACGAAGAACTTGCTCAAGAGAATAATGAGAATTATTTTAAGATAACTATATACAGCAAAATTTTAGATGGAGTGTGTGGTCAGCTTCAAAGACGGTTTGAAAGAATGAACGAGGTATGCAGGCCGTTCGATTATCTTTAACCGAATAACTTAATTAACTTTTATGAAACAGAATTGATCAAATGTTCAGAACAATTACGGGAAAAATATAGCCCACACATTTCACCTAAATTTCCAACTCAAATGGTTGTGCTAGTGACAATATTAAAAGACGAAATTAAGAAAATAGATACTATAATGGAACTTACAAAACTAGTTTTAATTCAACTTTCACAAATATCGTCTAGTTTTTCAGAAATTTGTACAGCATTATTATTATTTTTAACCATACCTGTGACTGCAGCAAATACCGAGAGATCCTTCTCAAAGCTATAAATAATAAAAAGCCAAATACAAACAATGCAAAAAGAAGAATGCCTCAAAGATTTGGCGCTTTTATTCATTGAAGCTAGAGAAACTGAAAAGTTGGACCTCCGCCAAGCGATCAAAATCTTTTTGCAGGCGAAATCTAGAAGGAAAGTTTTGACTAACTTTTTATATTTTGTAACTATAATTATTAGTACTTAAGTGAGCTTAACTATTATTTATACAATTACCATGTAAGTTAAGTGTCTTAAATAAACGAAACCTTTAAGTTTCTGTGATTTTTATATTTTTTAAATAGTAATCGTTTTCTCCTAAGGCCTAAAATTTAAAGATACGCTACTGGTTCTGAATCCAGTTTGATGAACTGAATTTATGCCGTAGGCCGTCAACATTAATAACCTATGATTCCCGGGAAAAACGCTTTAAACAACTGGGGTGTTTTATTTTTCCTAAATTAAAACATAACCATTCACGAACTAAATATAATAATAGATTTCCACTATCCTTAAAACTTTCTTTTCTACCATTTACAAACCATGCGTGCTCTAAATATAATTATTGCGTGGTATACCGGGTTTATTGCATATACACTTCCGATGTAGTATTTTAATCAATACATTTTGCATTTTACAATTTCTCATATTACTTCCTCTATTCTGACACTACAAATTTCTTCATCTAATAATTTATCTATTTGTATATTACAGTTTTATAAAAGCTTACCTACTCAATAGTCTTTAACGTTATATGCGTAGTAATTCTTTATTATGCTTTGTTTTATACTTTTTCTTTGTTCTTTATTTAAATCGAACATTTTGCTGTATGCCATCAATTTTTAAATAAAAAGTTTTTAGTTTTTAATTTGTTAACCCTAACGTCATACTTCTTTAAAATTACATTATTGTATTCAAAGTTGATTCAGGTGCCAAAAGTCGCCGCTTTTGAACTCACTGATAACCGTTTTATTTACCAGCCTTCTTCTTTTTACGCCTTTCTAAAACCAGGATCAATAACCTTGAAAACAATAAAGCAGTGCAGTTTTATAATACCTAAATAAATAAATATGTCAATATAATTATTCATCTTTTAAGTTATATTTATCTTTTAGGGTATGTATCAACGTATTGAGAATGATGGAATTATCAATATAGAGCAAATGAGTGAAGAGTTCGTTAACAGCACTTTACTAATTGAAAATGTAAACGAAGGGCACGCAGGTATTTACGTTTGTAGCTCGTCCCCATCTTTGGTAGACAGCGCTGCAGTAGTACTTAATGGTAAGAAACTTAATTATTACAGTCAGTTCAATGTTGTCATGATAGGTAAATGATATATTCTTGCAAAAAGAAACATCGACGAATGAACTCTAAATAGCATTCACTATCCTAACTTGCTTTATAATTTTAATATGTTGCTTAATATTTAAATCATTTCTGTCTCTTTAGGATAATTAGTGGGCATTTGCGATTCCACACCTACCTTGAATGTAACTTTAACATACTGCACTTTGGTTTGGGTTATACGAAAATAGAAATTTTCTATATCTTCATCACAACATATATATATATATATATATATATATATATATATATATATATATATGTATGTAAATAAACTCTCATGAAAATAATGAAAGCTTATTCAGCTATACAAATCAAGCTAATAGTTGTATAGCCATTAACAAAACAATAGCTTATTATTTCACACTATTATTTCCCTTTGTGAAATAATAAGTTACTGTTTTGTTAATGGCTATACAACTATTAGCTCGATTTGTATAGCTGAATAAGCTTTCATTATTTTCATAAGAGTTTATTTTCAGATACATCTTAATTTTACTTCTGTTGTACACAGATTCTTAATTGCAGGCTGTATATATGTATATATATTGCCGTGGATCCTGTCTAATCGTCCCACCAACAAATTATATTTGAAAATTTTATTAATTTACCCAAAATCGAAAATAAATTTCACACAATAGTAAATTTTAAAAAAATTTATTTCTTATCCTGATTCCTCTCTTCATCACCTTAATTCTTCTTCAGTTCCCAGGCTAGCTCAGTTGGGTCTCCTCCCGGATACCTAGATTCACTATTATACTCAGTATCATTTACGCACACTTTCAGTAAAACCACAAAATAATACAACCATCATACAATATTTATTTAACACTATTTACAAATAAAATTCACGGTTATCCACATTTCAGAGATCAAGTTACACCTCAATAAATCCTATTTTGGTACTGTCCTGGATTTTAATTTAAAATATGAAACACATTGAATATACCCGGAGTAAATGGGCCCTGAATAATACCTTATTTTCGTTCTTTATTTATAATTTATTTTGAATTTGTATACTCTGGAGTATGGTGAGCTCATGATAACCCAGTTAATTATGAATACTGTACGCTTTTGTACTTCGCATACTCTTACAACCAACAAAACAACAAACCCATGTACTCTTCACAATAAAAATTTTAAATTCCTGATGTAACGTTAATAAGCTTTATATACACCGTTAGGTTTCTATTTAAATACCTTAATAAAGTTAGTCACACGTATTATTTTCAATACGCAAAATAATGCACAATCCCTTCAAAATTTACTCTCACACGTCACTCAATTTTCATAGTTTCATAGTTTATAACAACAACAATTTTAAAGCGTTACCTGGAATTTCTTGAAGACCTCCACTCCGTTGATGATGCGGTAAAGTAGCTTCGCTCTGCTCTGCTGTCCGCCTCTAGCTATTCGTAGAAGAACCCCATTTAAGTTGTGCTGCTTTCCCGGTGCATCCAATTTCAAATCCAAATTAATTCCACTTCTTTCATACTTGCGTACTTTCGTTTAATTTACTTTAAATTTACGTTACTTCCCGAGCTTGTTTAAAATAAATGTTGCACCTCAAATTAGAATTTAGACTCGACACTTATTTGCGTATTAAATTATGAGGCCAACACTGTACTATTTAAAATAAAATAACTTTATGTACTTACAAGCTCGTTTGTAGTCTGAAGCGATCAAAGTACTAAGAGAACGATGAAATAAGAGAGCGAGCCGTGCTAATTTGCCAAGTATTTATATGCTTCGACTGTAACCTCTTCAGACCCTCTTACCGTGAAAAATCTAATTTAAAATAACACGTTCTTAAAATTTTGTTTCAACCGTTTTTGAAATCCTCGAAATTTAGCGCGTCGTTACGATATTTTCCAATAAACCCGACTTCAAATATCCCCGTGTTTGCCTGTTTTAAAACTAACGATATCGACCAATAGTATATGCATTCACGTCTTCAAAATCCCGCCTATCTTAACGCTGTCTCTTTCTTATGCTTATTATCTGTTTCATTCTAACCTTGTTTAAGTGGTAGAGAATCGATATTCCTGTCCGCGTTTTATTGACCCCATGTGGACTGAATACTTGCTTTTTGAAATGTACTATTATTATGCCTGTCTCAGTCCGAAGCATTTCATTTACCCTCTATCCTTTCTGCACTTTAAGGAAACTTTTAGTTAACATTTACGCGAACCCTCTAACCGTTTACCCGATATTCTTTGAAACTTGTTTGTTATCTATAAAAATAAGGGGAACCTGACATTTCAAAACATGCAGGTGTTTAATTAACCGACGTTTTAACACAACATTTCTAGGAGCTTCTTTTCATGGTATTTCAACCCAACCGATTTATTTGTTTGTTATAACGAACGCTATTCGCATTGGATTTATTGATTTTTCATGCTTTTATGCATATTAGACGTAATTAAACTCCATTAAATTAATAAATAAATTGCATTGGCTTCTAAAATTTATTTTCTTTACGAACCTACTAAATTTTAATCATTATTTGTAAAATTTTTGTTAATACTTGTTACATTAAACCGAACTAAATGAAATAAATTTCGCACGTAAATTCTGGTTGTTATCTCTATACAGGGTGTCTCAAATTGCTTTGTTTATGGTTAAATTTAACCTTTTAAAACCACTACAATATATATATATATATATATATATATATTGCTGTAATTGAAGGGTTAATTTAGGGGTAGGTTAAGTCATAGGGGTCGTAGAATAAACAAAAAAAAACTCCCAACTGACAAAAGCACATAATTACAGATATTAGAACAGTAAATAGATCACTATACATATTGTTTGTTGAGAGAACACTGTATATAACAGTACAAGCGATTAAACGCATATCCAAAAGTAGCTACGAGCAAAGATAAGAATTTAAAAATGTAACGAAATGCATCGAAATTAAATCAAGGAAAAACCGGTATGAATTGGCTAGATAAATATTCAACAAGTGCGTTAATATATCATCATATACGCAGGCAGAAATTATGCATTATTTGAAAAGCGTACGTGATAGAAAAGTATTACATTTGTTCAAAAATCCAATTTAACTAGGAAATAAACAAACACCAAATTTATTTCTATTTAGATTAGAATAAAGCAAACAACAATAATACGTGATTTGATGAACGAAGGTTCCTGGGATTTCTGAATTAAATGTAATGTATGGGAATGAATTACGTGACAACTTGAGCGTTCTTCCATGCAATTAAACTACACAATTGGTAAAGTTTCCAAAATAACACAAGAGATAAGATAATTGGTGTCGCCCAGCACGTGGAATCAACGAATCGCAAACAAAGGGGCAAGGGCTATAAATATGATAACAATTGATCAACGAGTTAGTATACATTTGAAACTGGCCAGTCACTATACTCGAAAGTGCTAAATTATTCACGCAAACAGTTAATTGAAATTAAAGTGAAAATCATTTTATAAGAGTGAAAAAATTCTGTAAGCGAGCCGTTCTACTAAGACGTAAGTAAACCAGATTTAGTAAAATTATACAATATCTAAAAATAAATAAAACAGAGCTTTTGGGTACGACTCTTAGATACGATCTTAGATACGATCCTGGGTACGAGTCTTGGATACGAGTCAGGAAGACTCTGAAGATTACAGCCTGTTAATTTAATTCGGTAATCTCTGACAATGGTAAATATTCTATTACTGTTGCGTTAATTACGGAGATGGAAAACCTTTTATTAGAATAAACCCATTAATAACGATTTGGATAGTATTTTGGTGGGATGTCGACTTTCAAATTCGACTCAAAACATTCAGACTGGACACGAAAACTCATGGGGATGCAGAGAAGCTACTGAACCCCTCCAGGTTAGATATTTTGATATGATTTATTTCTGTAAACTGTTTTAATTCAATAATAATTCAAAAATGTGAAAGACGACAAAACTGAGGTTTCTTTGATAAATTTATGAAAGGCAATAAATAGGCATCTTGAATTATTTCAAAAGATCTCTAAATGTAACAATAAAAAGCTCGTTTTGCTGGCTTCATTTTCTCAAAATCTGACAGATGTAAATAATTTAAAAAGGGGTGTTACATACTAAATTCCTCAAAAGGTAAATAGTGTGTCTACTCTACCTTATCGGCAGCAAAGCTTCGATAGATTATGAGGGGTTCCTGTTTAACGTTCAAGCCCAGGGTACAAAGGATGTTAAATGGCTTTGAGAGAAAAAGGCTCCTTTAATGAGATCTTCCAGCCAGCTAAGCTTTTTCAATTTAGGGCAGAGCTATGAGCTAGGGTCGTAGGATGGTATACGATAAAAAAGAAATTTTATTGGACGCCACCGTATCTTAATGAATGTTATAATAAAAATCTATCCAAAGATCAGATACGAAAATCTTCGAAAGAAAAAAAACTTAAGACGAGCAAGATATAAAAAAAATACTTACTTTTGACTCTGCAATCTGGAATAGGAACGACGATCTCGTACTATCTGAAAATTTAACTACATCTAAACATTTTTAAACTAGGGCTACATTAGAGCCTAGTTACTTTATCACCAAAAATAGATTATAAATAGATCCACTAGTCAAAATTATACTTCAAAAAATTTTTTAAATTCAACACCAATAATATCTTTCTTCAATACAAAAATTTCATAAGTTTGGTTGTTGGCTTCTATAAAAAAATATTGACGACTTCAATAAAAGAAAGCTTTAAGACAACTTATTATTCTTTCTATTGGTTTATAAAATATATATATATATATACATCGTTTGTACAAAGTATACGTACTGAAACTTACGATATGATTAATTTTATTATAGTATAGTATTAGTCTCTGGTTGTTTATATGAATTTTATAATTACAAATTTATTTATAGTGTTTTCATTATTAAACTATAATTTATATGTGATACCGGAATAGGATCCTTTTTGGGTTTACAATCAATAAATTAAATGCTCTGACAACTGGTTGATTACAGAACTACATTTTTAATTGGTTTAACTGATGGAATTACAGGTCAAAAATACTTATTGTTTAAATTGAACTATACTTCAGCTGTACGCCATAAGAAATTATAATTTATAATGTGACAAACAATTATCAACGTATCACGTGTTTAGTCACGAATACATTTTTGAGTAACCTTATAAATTCAAGAAATTATCATATAGAAATTTCTTTGTGTTTTTAAGAGCATTTATGAAATATTTAACTGTTAAATCTGAATAAAATATTACGTGTCTAATTTAAATAACCATAAAAATTTACTAAAATTTCGTGTACCTATTTAAATGAACATATAGAATTTACAACAATCATTTGTACATTTTAAGTAATGATTCTGTGGAATGAAAATTTTTCTAAAATAGGAGATGACTCACCACAAACAATTGAATAGGCGTCCGAGTTCATCAACCATCTTGTGTACTTACAAAAACAGATGCGCGCGGTTGGCACATGGACGGGCTTGACTTCTATACAAAACAACATCTGCCGAAACTTTCACCATCTTGCATAGCAACACTTAAGACTTCGTACTTGCCATACAATTAACAACCAAAAGTGCTTCTGTGTTCCATAATAATTATATACGAAAGTTCCATCGTTCCACAATTTGAGAAATTACGTGCTTACATAAAATTTGCGTTACAATATTTTACTATACTTTACTTTACTTGATACTTGCTTAATACTTGTTTTATTTAATACTTTACTTCATACTTTACTTAATACTTGCGCTGAAAAGATACGGGGAAAATGATTTTAAAGGTAAGTTTGAGAATTATTCACCTACCGTAGAAATGTATTCTTGACTATACTTAGGTCGATGCAACACTAAAAATGAAGCTATTGTATTCGTTGACACCACTTTACTTCTTTCTGGGACGGCATGTTTTATCAAAAACCTGCAGGCATACGCTAACACTTGCTATATTGATTACATCCGGATTGAAAATGGTGGACCTTGTCTACGAGGCAATTTTTATTATCCAAGCATGCGCCGGGAAAGGGAATATTGTATCAAGATACATACAAATAGTATAGTTCTTAAAGTTTACTTTGACTATTCAAATGTAGATGGGGCTCTACGTATAAATTCGTAACAAATTGTTTCTATTAAAATTTAGTATTTATTGAATAGGTATGTGGAACAAAAGCGTATATTTAAAGAGCAGAAAATCGTATTCGTTACGGAGGAAGATATTTAAAAGGGTTGTAAATATTTAATCATTATACTGTGTATTGTAGAATTGCTTTATTTAATTGAATCAGCTAATTGAGGCAAAGAGATTTATAAATTAACATTTTTACAAGTGCTTGATTAATATAAAGAAAATAACACAGCTTTTTAGGACGCTAAACGTAGGGGCTGGTGAAGTATCACAGCATTTTATGCACGACCCAATCATGGTCTAATAAATTCGAGCTGATAAACATTAAAATTCTGCGTATATTGCAAACGGTCGGATAAACCGTAGCTTATATTAACATAGGAATCCACGTGGACTGAAATAACCGATAGTAAAGAATATCGATTTGCACCACTAAGGCCAGGTTAGAAAAAGACGGATAAAATGCGCAAGGCGGAGACACGGATAATAAAAGGCGTGATTTGAGCAACGTCACTGGGTTTGCGATTATGTGAAATAAGTTGCAGATATGAGAGGTGAAAACACAACAATTTCTATACAAAATTAATTAGTTGTTCTCGGACGTGTTTGCGAGCCGTGTGAACATTCTTAGATTTTCAACTTGGACGTGTGCAAATTTTGTAGAACCGCGTGCCGGACTGTCGAGAAGGGAAATGCGAAATTCTGAAAATTATCCGTTGCGGGACAAAACCGACGTGCAAGCAAGGCTGTTATATAAACCCGGACTTTAAACAGTTTCGCTCTCTTAAATTTTCGATTTTGATTCAATACTTTAAACAGTTTGCTCTTATATTTTTTGATTATTGAATACTTTAAAACAGTTTGCTCTTTAATTTTTTGATGTGATACCATACTTCAAGCAGAATACGTGCTACGATACAAGTTATTATGCATTAGTGCACTTAGAAAAGAAGACACAAGGTAATAAAGTCTAGTTATATTTGCGAGTATTACTGTACCAATTATCCAAATTTGTAACGATAAATAAATAAACAAAAGTAGGCCGTTTTGGGTATAGCGGGAAAAAAGTATGAATTTCAGTGCTATTTTTCGGGAGTGAGTAATCAAATGTTATTAGTAAACGTGATTGAATCTACAAACAAGATTTAGATATACATAGATGCGTTCCTGAGAAGCCCTGAAACTTTTTAAACGAATGGTGTTGTAGATGAATTTTAAAAGGCGACCAGGAATCTGAGGACGTAAACATAAACCAGCTGGAATGGTGGAATTAGCAAGGACGATGTACATTGGAGCCACGAGTGCAGTAACCTTCAGGTAAATTATACAATTTGTTCAAACTTTGATGTTTTGGTATGTGTTGGATATTTTTATAATTTGTTTGATAAAAAAAAATGGACAGTGGTGAATTTGTATAAACAACAAATTTTGAATTTTAAGGTAAAATTTTCTTGTTTAAGTAGTAAAGTAAATTTTAGGTGTTGACTGTATGATGAAGTTAGGGGTTTTGATAGATATAGAAAGGAAGGTAGTAAGGATTAAGGATAGGGTAGTGCCATGGAAGGGCAGTTATGAAGTCACAGAGGATGACACGGGGTTGAATATTAATGTAGTAGAGGTAGAGGATAATGGAGTAAAACAGATCAACACAATAAGATGTCCAGAGGATAGGAGAGTAGAGGTTCAAGCTTTAGTACAAAAACATGCAGAATTAGTGGGGGTAGAAGCAAGCACAGCGTTAGGCTATGAGCACGTGTTAGAAGTGAATAATTCAGAACCGTTCAACGCAAAGGACTATCCTATTCCAGCAGCATATCGGGAGCAGGTGAAGGCAGAATTAAATAAAATGTTGGAAGATGGCATAATACAGGTCTCAAACACTCATTTCATAAATCCGTTGGTGGTAGTTAAGAAAAAGGATGATAGTATTCGTTTATGTTTAGATGCACGAAAAATTAACCAACGGACCAAACCGCAATTCCATTGTCCACCATCCATGGACACATTTTTGACGAGGTTAAGTGGCAAGTTTGTTTTTAGTAGATTAGATTTAAGGAATTCATTCTGGCTGATTCCATTACACAAGGATTCTAGAAGGTACACAGGATTTTCTGTAGAGGAAAAAATCTATAATTTTAAGGTAGTATCGTTTGGTTTGTCCGCAGAAAAGAAATTATAATAAATGAAAAACAGACAAGTGTAGATACTGAAGAAGAAGCAATATTTAAGAGTCAGGATAATAGGGATGATAAGTTTATTGTATGTGAGATAATAGGGATGATAAGTATAGATATAGAAGGAGGAGAAATAGGGATGAAGAGTATTAGGATGGTGAGAAGAAAGACTTGGAGGATCAAGAAAAGAGTCAGATTTAAATAAGAAATGAAGATTAAATGAACAAAGGATAGAGATAGGTGAATTTTAGTATAGATATAGAATAGAGAGTAGATAGGTGTATAATAGAGTAAAATTTAAATATAGGAATAGATATAGGTGTATATAGAAGAGTAGAAGTAAGTGTTTATAGAAAATAAAGCTAGGTAAAGGATAAATATGGGAGATAGTTAGAAATAGGTGTATAGGATGTGAAGGAAAATTAAATGTAGGTAGAAAATAAGATAGGTTAAGTGTAGATATTTCTTATAAGATTAGTGGAAAGTTAGGAATAGAATAAGAATAGGATAAGTATATAGGATTAGGTAGGGGAAGTGAGTATAGTGAAGATTAATTAGAATTTAGGAATATGATAGGTATATAGGATGTATATAGGATTAGATGGAGAAGTAGGATGAAGTTAGGGATAATTTCAGTTTATAAATTTAGGTGAGAGTTAGGAATAGGATAGGGATATAGGATAGGTGTAAATATTTTTAGGATTGGATATAAGTTAGGTAAGTTAGAAAGATAAGGGTAGAGTGAGATAGGCAATTTTTTTTGTAAATTTTTTTTTTGCAGTCTAAATGTTTTATATTTGAATTCGAATAAGTGGGATTATTTGTATTCAAATAGGGGGAAAATACTCAAATTTAGACCAGGGTAGAAAATTAATTAACGACATCAAATAATTTTAATCACCGTGTATAAGGAAGCTTTGGGAAAAAGTACGCGTAATTAAAAGCCTAGTGTAAAGATTTAAATCATTCAATTAGAATGTAGGGTTTGTATAGAAGTTTATTAGATAATACGCGTTATTAAAACCGTGGAGCATAAAAATGTATTCGTTTCATTAAAAATAAGAGATTTAAAGTACTCACTAGACGCTTTCTATAAAAAGAAGCAGAATTAAAATGCTCAACTTGTATGTAATTTAATTGTTCCAAGTATAAAGAAGCAAATGGAAATTACGTTCGAAATTTATATTAATTAATTCAAGTTTTAAGTAACGGGTATTAAACAAAGTGTACAAATGATAATTAATATTTGATTTGTATTCGCTAAAGGTTAAAGGGTAGAAGTCAATGCCATTTATCATTATTTTAATTGGAGTTAATTGAACGATTATTAAGGTATTATATGCATAAAAGCTTTTAAAAACCCAATAATACCAAATATGAGACGCGTTGCTAGCATACAAATATATCTAGAAGGTTAAAATACGTTAAATTTCCAAATCGTAGAAGTATTACGATTGAACACCTGCGTATTTTTAAATGTCAAATTCTAATAAATTCGAGCTGATAAACATGAAAATTCTGCGTATATTGCAAACGGTCGGATAAACCGTAGCTTATATTAACATAGGAATCCACGTGGACTGAAATAACCGATAGTAAAGAATATCGATTTGCACCACTAAGGCCAGGTTAGAAAAAAACGGATAAAATGCGCAAGGCAGAGACACGGATAATAAAAGGCGTGATTTGAGCAACGTCACTGGGTTTGCGATTATGTGAATTAAGTTGCAGATATGAGAGGTGAAAACACAACAATTTCTATACAAAATTAATTAGTTGTTCTCGGACGTGTTTGCGAGCCGTGTGAACATTCTTAGATTTTTAACTTGGACGTGTGCAAATTTTGTAGAACCGCGTGCCGGACTGTCGAGAAGGGAACAGAGAATGCAAAATTCTGAAAATTGTCCGTTGCGGTACAAAACCGACGTGCAAGCAAGGCTGTTATATAAAGCCGGACTTTAAACAGTTTCGCTCTCTTAGATTTTCGATTTTGATTCAATACTTTAAACAGTTTGCTCTTATATTTTTTGATTATTGAAAACTTTAAAACAGTTTGCTCTTTAATTTTTTGATGTGATACCATACTTCAAGCAGAATACGTGCTACGATACAAGTTATTATGCATTAGTGCACTTAGAAAAGAAGATACAAGGTAATAAAGTCTAGTTATATTTGCGAGTATTACTGTACCAATTATCCAAATTTGTAACGATAAATGAATAAACAAAAGTAGGCAGTTTTGGGTATAGCGGGAAAGAAGTATGAATTTCAGTGCTATTTTTCGGGAGTGAGTAATCAAATGTTATTAGTAAACGTGATTGAATCTACAAACAAGATTTAGATATACATAGATGCGTTCCTGAGAAGCCCTGAAACTTTTTAAACGAATGGTGTTGTAGATGAATTTTAAAAGGCGACCAGGAATCTGAGGACGTAAACATAAACCAGCTGGAATGGTGGAATTAGCAAGGACGATGTACATTGAAGCCACGAGTGCAGTAACCTTCAGGTAAATTATACAATTTGTTCGAACTTTGATGTTTTGGTGTGTGTTGGATATTTTTATAATTTGTTTGATAAAAAAAAATGGACAGTGGTGAATTTGTATAAACAACAAATTTTGAATTTTAAGGTAAAATTTTCTTGTTTAAGTAGAAAGGAGTATTTAGCAGTTTATGTTTTGATTATGGTGAAAATTTGGGTCTGTCTTTGAGCTCAATTAGACTAACCTGTTTAATTAACGTAAAGGGGTGGAAGATGCTCCCTTTTATTCAGACTTAGGTCTGCACATATTGTAACTTAATTAGTATGCATCCTACCAGGACTATAATTCTGGATGCAAATTAAAATGATGACAAATTTTAACTTGAAATTTAATGATGCTGAAATTTAGGCTACAATTTAATTTTGAAATTTTAATGTATTATGAATATTGATGTAAATAGAGTTAACGTTGATGTTTGTGGTAGGAACGTGTTTGTTTTTTTTATGAATGAGGATGAAAGTTTTAACTAGGTGAGCCGCCGAGGCGTAAAGAGTAAAGAGGCGATTATCAGAAGAGATTCCCCAGGGCGAGAATCACAGCAAATCTTGGTGCCCAATTCGAGAGGCTCAAATATTTTTTTTTTACTCTGGTGAGGCTTTTTGTAGGTTTCACAGCAATATATATATATATATATATATATATATATATATATATTGACGTGATAACGGGTCACGAGAAGTCATTGAAACCCAAATTAATTAAAAAAAATGGAAATTTCCGTAAATACATTGTTATGTCATATTTAATACAAGCGTACTTTTATTCATTATCATGCCAAACAAAAAATGTAATTACGTGGGTATAAATAATCACCCTATATGGTATATGTATATTGTAAATACATAGCAAATAGTGTAAGCAGCATAGTAAAAATAATTATATTTTTAGATACCTTAAAATGCTAATGCAAATCGACCATTTTAAGATAAGTGACACTGCAGATGTTAGGTCACAGACGGTCGTCGGATGTCACGTACCGAGATTACGCAGAATAAGCCTGTAACATTGTAATTATGAATAGCTTTTAAGATAGCAACTATGTATTATGAAGTGTAAGCGGACATTACGTCCGCAGGTTCCCACAGAATTGTGAGGGGGAGAAAGTTATATAAGGACCAGGAGCTCCACTCCTAGTCAGTTTATCAAACGTTCAGCTTTTACTTTGCAGTTCGTAGATAACTCACTGTACAATTAAGTATTAACTATTCGACTTAGAATAAATTAATTCAAGATTGTAATTGTTCAAATCTGTAAAACAAATAAATGTGTTAAGGACCAAAGAAGTCTTTTTAAAAAGGACCGCTCGAAGCCACGAACCTTAACTCGCGATAACAAGGCAATAAAACGCGACGATTTGAACGCTAATAAATTTTTCTGAGAATTCTGGCGTCACTACGGTGTAAAATATCCCATACGATACTAGTTCGTTTTAGAAACGAAATAATTTTATATTTAAACGCAGAACATTAATTAAAAATTTATTCATAAATTTGATCGCGAAATGTTATTTTTATTAAGTTGCGAGCATGTTGTTCTGTAAGATGATATTCGAAGTATGCAGTACGCATACATTAATTTAATAATTACGATGCTACAATGAATAAAGAAGTGATGTCCTAAACGGAACTTGTATAAAAATGGAAATTATTAAATGTAATTATATACAATGAAAAAAAAAATTCTTCAGCATAGCGCTACTCTGAAAATTTTATTAGATAATTGAAAGGAAGATTTAAGAAAATATAAAACCTGGTAACAGCTGTTTCTAAATGAAGATTTTATGCATGATTTTGTAAACTGGAATTTCACGTCAATAGAAGCCGAAGATATTTAATACCGTTGATTATAAATTGGAAAAGCTCTTCGTGGATTTTGTAAGCATAATTGTCTTAATCATTGTTTGTAATTGATACCTGAATTTTATAATTTAATTTAAGTCTAAAGTAGAACAGGTCTTAATTATATAATTAATTTTTTTGTACGGGCATATTTATCAGGAAGTTTGTGCTCAGAGTTCGAAACACTGACTTTTTAATAGATGTTCTGTCAAGGATCTTTTTGACCAAGCAAACCTTGCAAGCGTGAGAATCATAACCAGGTAAACTATTTATAAGATAAGAGATTTAGTTCTGTAAATTTACATCAAACGAAAGTATGGAACATTTTTATAGTTAAGTAAATAAGTACTTCTTAAAAATTATTTGACGTTTGAAAGAAACGATGTTGAAAATGTTCTATATGCCGTTGTATGAGAGAAAATATTTCATACTGTATAAATGCTTTGTGCTATTGCTGTGTTTGATTTCATTTTAAAAACTTCAACATTTCCGTTGAGCTAGCCAGACAAACTTAGAAAGTTAGATAAGTTAACAATTTCAAATTTTACAATTTGTTGCATCTGTGTTACACCACTCCTTTATCGGCGCATCATATATATTTATATATATATATATATATATGTATATTTCATATATTATATATATATATATATATATATATATATATTATATTTTATATATATATATATATATTAGATAGTTTTTACACAAGATAAGTTGATAAATACTAACGTATTACATTGAATAAGATAAAATAATAACTTAGACCTTTATGCAATACCCAAATGATCATTTCAAATCGAGCTAGTAATTGAAAGAAGGAAAATATAATGTCTTGGACAGGCCTTGAATCTGTATCTTACGCTTTTTAGAAACATGCGTTTACCAATTACGCCACCGACACCGATGACGACAATTGAAAAATTTACAAATCTAAATCGTGTACACAACTATACATAATCATAACTTTTAACTACGTTTAGCATTTTTTGACAAAAATGTCAGATACGATTGACAAAAATGCTAAACGTAATTAAAAGTTAAGTTTATGTATAGTAGTGTACACCATTTAAATTTGTATATTTTCCAATTATCGTCATTGGTCTCAGTTGCGTAATTGGTAAACGCATAGCCCCGGAAGACTAAAATACACGTTCAAGTCTTGTCCAAGGCCTTAGATTTTCCATCTTTCAATTACTAGCTCGATTTGAAATGATCATTTAGGCTTTGCATAAATGTCTAAGTTATTATTTCATCTTATTCACTCTATATATATTGCTGTGATATCCCCCCTGATATTATTTTGAGTTCTTATGTTATGAAATGTTAAATTAGGCTTTTACCTCAAATAGATCTTATTGAATCAAATAAAGCAATTCTATATTACCCAATATAATGATTGATAATACTTACAACTCTCAAAATTGTCTTTTTTTACATAATATTTACATATACCAGATTTATGGTTTTCTGAAAGTCAGTAAAAATACCTTTTACTTATTTAGGGACTTTCGAACGTTCTAAGATACCTATTCTCTTTCTTCTTAATCTTCTTTGGGAATGAAACCACTCATAGTTTATAAAATCTATTTTATTTACGTTTCGATCCATGACCTAGGATCGTTGTCAAAATAATAAAAACTTCAAGTTTGACGTTTATGACATAAATTGAAGGTTACTTTGATTTATTGATGTTTGAAATATTTGGTTTGAGTTTACTAAGCAAAAATTTTTAAAGTTTAATAAGTAAAATAAAATAAAATAAAATAAGACATAAAATCAGAAATCTCTCAATTGTATAAATAGAAACATGTTAAAAAATGTTTCCCAAATTATTGAATTTATATAAAATTCACCAATAAAAATTAATCAGCTGATTTCACGTTAAGCGTATTGGCTACCATAGCAAAGTCGATCCCAGGTCGCAACACAAATTGAAGGCAATCATTCTTTTAAACTTTAAAAATTTTTGCTTAGTGAACTCAAACCAAATATTTCAAACATCAATAAATCAAAGTAACCTTCAATTTATGTCATAAACGTCAAACTTGAAGTTTTTATTATTTTGACAACGATCCTAGGTCATGGATCGAAACGTAAATAAAATAGATTTTATAAACTATGAGTGGTTTCATTCCCAAAGAAGATTAAGAAGAATGCTAAACAAACCACAACAAACATACAGGGAGTATTTACCTATTCTCTTGTCATAAATTGTTAAATGACCCTTTTTGTTAACTCTTACAAATACACAATGTGATAAATATTAAATTAAAAACAGTTTTCAATAATAAAGTGTATTAAGATTGCTAACCTGGAATGGGTTCTGTAGTTCCATCCTAGTTCATGATTTGCATTCCTTTTCTGTGTCCGCTTTCCTTATTAATGTGCTTGCTCCATAAATTGTTTCCAATTAAAATCGTACCAAGTCAGAATATGTCTAAATTAAAATACTTTCATTTTTAAAATATCTCCAAAGTTTTAGTATGTTCAAAGTTCGAAGTTTCAAATTAAAGTCGTCTTAAATATCCCACATTAAAGCCATCTTAATCAAAATATGTCTCCAATTGAAAGTCGAAATTAAAAGTCGATATTAAAAGCCAAAATTAAAGTCCAGATTGAAATTAAAAGCCCTGTTTCATTAATATTAGAAAAGGATTTAATTAAGTCGTTTTACTTACGTCTATTTATAGATCGGCTTATTTTCGTTGCATAAATTCTCGCACTTTTTAATTCTTATTTACTTTGATTTTTGCATCACTGGTTACGTAAATTCTTAACACTTTTGAACATAGTCGTAACTCAGTTTGAATATAGACTAACTTGTCGCTTCGTCATTATTGTATATATATAAGCCGTACTTCCACCTGATTTTATTGGCTTGTTTACGTTCTGGGACGATACTTCTGCTTTATCTCGCATATCTTGGAATTTTCACCAATTATTTAGTTCAAATCTTTCAATGCATGCCTTGACTGTCACGTAGGCCTCTCGCATATTGTGGTATTATTTAGAAATTTCTAACTTTTGCCTTTTATTAACTCACGTATTCGAATGTTTGTTACATTTTCTCATCTAAATTGAATCGCCTGGTGCTTGTTTATTTCTACAGAATATTGGATTTTTGAACAAATGTGATTTCTTCCAGTCACGTACGATTTTCTAATAATGAATTAATTAAAATGCGTGTACGATGATATTTTTGACGCAATTGTTACATCTTTGCAATGCCAATTTATCTAGGTTTCCCGGTGATTTAATTTTGATGCAATTTGTTGCGTTTAAAAGTCTTATCTTTACTTGTAAACTACTCTTAGACCTCTTTATGTTCTCATGCATTTAATCCCCTGTATTTTATGTAGAGTGTGCTCTCAATTAACAGAATGTAGGGTGACCGATTTACTCTTATAATTTTTGGAATTGTGTGCCTTTCTTAGAGTGGAAGTTGTTTTTATTTATTCTACGACCCCCATGACTTAACCTACCCTAAACTACCCTATTATCATAGCAATATATATATATATATATATATATATATTAATTACTGTGTGGTTTACCGTATGGAACGTCTCTGAAATCACGCCTCACTGTTGGGTCGATATAATTACTGTGTGGTTATCCGTTTGGCACGTCTCTGAAATCACGCCCCACGTTAATGTTTAACGTTGATCCTTGATCCTTGCCCTCGGCTGCTCACAATAACTTATAATTAGCTCAATTTCCTTAAAATTACTATTGACACCTACCTGTTACATCCAAAACTTCTTCTCAATCTTCCCATTCTGAAACCTAAATAGAAATTTATACCAACCACCCACTCAAATATAACTCAATTAACCAAATATATCACACTCTATTTACAGTCAATAAATACTACATTTTCATTTTAAAAACACTATTGCTTTATGTACATTTATAAAGGTCAATAATTTTATGACAATAATCATGCAAATTGATAACCTTTTAAACGCATTTTTTTTTTTATTAAAGTAAGAGGGCGTTCCTCATACCTTACGTTACTTTTTGTCTTAGGATGAGCTCATAGTAAAACTCTATACTTGTGCATATAAATTTCCTGCACTACCAAATATCAATAAGTCCTCTATACCTCTTTACAACATCTTGTTATCTGCAAATTTATTAATTTTCACAAATCAAGTCCCATAAATGTCTGTTCATAAAATATCAAATAATAATAAAAACACATCCAAAACTCAAATCCAAATAATCACAAACACCATAAAAATATTCACCACACAATGTTCTATTCTATCGCCAACCTGGTTTTTATCTTCTAAATGTGATCCACTACCTAGCTCTTTAGAGATGCTGCCGTCTAGTAGGTTCCTAGTCCATCAGCTAACTCCCCTGTCGAATTATCATATCTGCCATGCATTCCAATCTCCAAAATTAACTTTTATTATTCTAACATCGCTTTTTTCCATCATCCAAACAATTTCAAATTCTAATATTTTTGTGCATTTCCATACCAAAATAATAAGCTTTGTAGTTACATACCATTTCAACGTTTTAACA
This sequence comes from Platerodrilus igneus, assembly GCA_036346225.1. NCBI lineage: Eukaryota > Metazoa > Arthropoda > Insecta > Coleoptera > Lycidae > Platerodrilus > Platerodrilus igneus. Next base: position 3,360,957 of record JARFIW010000020.1, read on the forward strand.
AAAAGATGCTCTATTAGCTTCTACATAAATTTTTATTAAATTGCACTTAGTTCACTTGAAAGTAACTATTATCACAAATGATGGATGAAATCAAAGAGAGCTCGGCCCCTCTATGCCAGTGATTAAATAAGTAAAATTCACTCCCTCTATTTCAAATTGGCACGTACGTTTGTATACCCGTTCCTATAATTTTTGAAATTTTTTTCCAACCGTCCGGTGTTCCAGTGAAAAACCCCCTAACGAACCTCAGTTTCTCGTGAATTTTCATAACGAATAAAACAATACTCAGTAAGCCGCTTCCAAACTGTCAACCGCCGTTCTAATTTAGCCTCTACTTTTCCATGTATCTACGCCTCCAACTCGAACAAACATCTTTCACCTCCCTTGTATCTATAGCTTTATCTCACACATACGCCTCCGCCAGCTAGATCTCTGCCCTTTTTGTACACCAACCACCTTGCTTGGCTCCATTCTCCCACCTTTTAACTGACGCGTGCTTACTTCTAAATATCCTTAAAATTATTAATTTTATTTAAGTCTCTCTAATATACTGTCTCCGAATTAAGTATATGCATCTCTCTTGTACTCAATTCATTTTTATTCTATCTTGGTCTTTCCTTAGTTTTTTCCTATTATATCTTCAAGATTGAAATCTATATTTCAACCAACAAACTGCGTTTACATTAATGCTAACGGCTGTTTTTTTCCAATAACTCATTAAAGTTTGTTTGTCGCTATGTTACCGAGAACTATTATCTCCCCTCGTTGTTTGTTCTGTTTTAAACGTGTTGGGTTTTACGTTTAAAAATAGAAATGTTATTTTAATACCTGCTCCACGCTTTTAGATTGTCATATAATACTTCCCTAAAATTTAAATACGTTAGAATAATTTTACCACAATTATTATTTATTAGCCCTATATTTACACAAGTACTATGTTACATTATCCTTAGCTAAATTAAATTGACCCTACATTATTATACACTACTTAAGCTAAAACAGTAATTGTTAAAAACATTCTAACTCCCTAACTGAATAAATTTATTTTATCTTATCCAAAAACTCTCAACCTATGAGTTCACTTGTGCCCTTATACAGGGTGTCCACATTTTAATTGCACACTATAGGAATATCCTGAACTATAAGAGATACAGTGGTGGTTAAATTAGACAAAAGTTACCTACTTATGAGGGTATTTTATAGCTGATCTTGAACTACAAATGTTATCCATAGAATGCTAGATATTGGCTAAAATACAAATTTTGCGATTTTCAACTTTTCTTAATAACTTCGTTGTTATTATAGTTAAAAGAATAAAATTTGGTATGGTAAAATCAGACATAATTTTGCATTTAATGACAATTTACAAATGTTCTAGATCTATTACATTTTTTATCGCGATAGTCAACTTTTTGTTTGTTATGGCCGCCATATTGGATTTTTACATCAACGTAAGTTATGTGATCCTCTATTTGTTATACCTATAAAGCTAATACTTAAAACAGTTATTAGGAAATATTAGGAAATGTGCAACAATGTCATAAAAGACAATTTGTAACAATTTATTTCAGTTTATAAACGTTCATGGGAACGGAAGCGCTACAAAGTAGCACAAGGATGAGTGACACTGCAGATGTCAGGTCACAGACGGTTGTAGGAAGTCACGTACCGAGATTACGCAGAATTAAGCCTGCAACAAAGTAATTATGAATAGCTTTTAAGATAGCAACTATGTATCATGAATAGAGTCAAGTGTAAGCAGACATTAGATTTGCAAGTTCCCACAGAACTGTGAGGGGGTAGGGAGATTATATAAGTCCCGGGAGCTCCACTCGCAGTCAGTTCATCAAACGTTCAGCTTTTACATTGCAGTTCGTAGATAGCTCATTGTACAATTAATTAATGTTTTTCGACTTAGACAGATTATTCAAGTTTGTCAAAATTCCAATTAATTTCTGTATAATCAAAAATAAAATTGTTAAAGTTTAAAGAAGTCTTTTTAAAAAGGACCGCTCGAAGCCACGAACCTTAACTGGCGCAGTCGTAACGGATGTCAATAGGGCACTAGCGAATCCAACGTCGAGGAACTGGTGGTCCGGGAATTTCAATTCCAAATTTGGCAAAACAAAACAAAAGTTGGAGGCGAAACAAGCATCGTTCAAGTCCAGCAGTTGAAGGATAAACAAGAATAGTTCGAATTCAACAAAAGAAAAATTGGAGGCGATACAAGAATAGATCAAATCCAAGAAACTAAAAGAAAAACCGAAACAAAGAAAGAAATTAATGAAAGCAACAAAGCAACTAGTGTAAGTTCATTTTCCTTTAAACCAATTGAAATATATTTTATTATTAACAAAGACATTTGATATTTGCTAGTTTATAATTTATATATGTATATTAACTATTGTTACAACTATTTTATGCAATTTTTTGAAAATAATCGACTTAGCAATTGCTAGAGATTATCTTCAAGCTGTTATTGAAATTTTAACATTATTTTATAATTTGTATATGAGAAAAATTTATAAGAACTTGAGAAAACTAATTTCTGAGACAAAAAAACTTGAGAAAGAAAAATTATTTCTGAGAAATAAAAATATCTGAGACAACTAAAAAGTCGCAAAACGCACAAGAGACTAGATCACGTTTTAACTAACGCAAGAAAATTTTTAGAAACAAAACTAAACCTCTAATTCAGCAATCTTAACTGGCTCAAAAAAATTTTAGAATTTCTAATTCAACAACTTTAACTAACTCAAGAAACAAATTTCTAATCCAACAATAAGAAAATTAACTGGCGCATAAAAATAATTTAAATACACCCAGAATAAAAAGCGAAAGCTAAAATCACGAACAATTAAAACCAAAATCCTAATAACAACGCAACAATTCAAACGCGAAACGAAATACTATCCATAAATAGACAAACTACAGATCTATTATTAAAAACCACATCGTAATACGAGAATTAGTCAAACGCAAAGCCAACAATCGTATCATTTTTAAAAGTGAATAAAATCTAACCTTATATAAAAAATTACGGTACTGAGAACGCATTTAAACGTGAAAATTTTAATTAAATACTTCAGTAAATTAAAGAAGCACAAATTGTATTATTCTCAAACACGACATTGTATAAAATCACAACGATTACTGAATAACACCCACAGTATATTTAAAAATAACCTTAACACAGGAACTGATGCAACTAATTAACTGACAACATTGTAAGCATTGCAGACACCTTACAATTGCATAAACCCAAGAAATAATTATTACGCACCTAACTAAAATCGACATAAATTAAAAATAGAGAAGTTTTAACTGACGCAACTAACGCACAACATTCAAGCAGAATAAATTACCACAAAAAATCACTCAGCTTACTGAAATTTTAGAAATTAACATTAAAATCGGCAAATTAAGAGTAAATTCAACCAAACCAATACCAAGCGTAAAACCCATTAAATAACACTGAAAACTACAAAATAAATCCAAATTTAAAAAAAAAAATTTTATTTTTTTAAAATTACCCAAATATTACCTCAGCCAAGATGACTAATGAAATGAAACTGTACTTAGAAATGATACACAGCTTTAACGGTAATGACCAATATTTACTTAGTAATTACATTTTAGCCAGTGAAATATTCCTAAAAACATTTATAAGCCCGGAGATAACAAAAGAAACACTTTGCTTATCCGCCTTATTATCAGTAAATTGACCGGAAGGGCACTGACCTAAATTGCAAGTCCCGAAGACGTAGACCAATGGGAAGAATACAAACGCATATTGATAGCATTTTTCGGTGACCAAAGAAATCTAAAATGTTTAGTAAGAGATTTGACAAACCTTAGGATGGAACACAACCAATCCCCATACCAGTTTGGAATGAAATGCCAAAATGTAAGAAGCTTAATTTTGACAAAACTCAAAATCGAAGAAACCGACCCAAACCTAAGACTTTTAAAAACGAAAATGTACGACGAGATGGCATTAGATACCTATCTAAATGCACTACCCGAAAGACTTTAGATAAAATTAGATTTCAACATCCCCAAAACTTAGAAGAAGCAATGAACATGATAATCGAAGGAGAAAATGTAATGTACTATAGAAACCGACTATATAACCCTAACGCGAATAAAAGCTACACGCCAATGAAAACTATACAACCCGCAAGACAAATAAATCCACAACAAAAATATAACCCATTCAATGCACAAACAAACCAAATGCGAACCAATAATCCACATTTTAATAACCCAAACTTTAACAACCAATATAAACAATTCTCAAAACCAACATTTAACTCGAACTTTTCAAAACCCGCATTTCAACCTAGATTCAATCAAAACGTAAATCAGCAAAGACCAGCATTTAACGCGAATCCTAATAGAAACTCACCGATGATAAACAATAATAATTCCAATAACTATTATAAACCCACACCGATGGATACCTCATCTGGTAACACTAGACCCAACACAAAAATAACGCACATAAGACCAAACCCTAATCAAAAACGCACTTTCACTTTAGAAGAGCTATTTCATCAAGAAGTAGAAGATTATGAAGATGACCAGAATAATAGCAATCGACCGTGTACGAATAATGAACAAAATCAATCGAACCACGATGAACGCGAAGAACCATATGAAAATTACGAGGAGGACGACGAAGAGAACGCGTGTTCAAATTTTCAAATGGACCATTTTATAAACTACCAAACATAATAAACCTAAATAATATGAATCACCTTGTACTACCCTATATCGAAAAACCCCACGCTGAATTTAAATTACTAATCGATACCGGAATCCCCGTAAATTCAAATAATGACTTAGGAATAAGAAACCACATAACTTTTCAACAAGGAGTAGAAACCCCAACCGCATTAGTAAAAATCAAAGATAATTATGCCACAACGACCATATTAAACTCAAATGACTACCCCGTAGAACTATCCTCAACAAACCCGATTAACGTAGAAGAATTAAATTTTAATGAGATGGAAATAGACGAAAACTTAAACGAAAATTACAACCCCGTAGAAAACGACGAAATGTTTCGAGTACCGCGACATATTCCATTGCGAAGGAATACCCCTAACCTTTACCAATACAGCTAAGCACAACATTGAGCTAACAGACAACAAACCGATATGCACCAAAGCATACAGATTACCCCAGGCAAGTCAGGAAGAAGCTGACAGACAAGTAGCCGATCTATTAGATCAAGATATCATACAACACTCCAATGCACCATGGAGCAGCCCCGTATTAATAGTACCAAAGAAACTGGACGCATCAGGAGAACGGAAATACAGAATGGTAATAGATTACCGCAAATTAAACGAAAAAACGGTAGACGATAAATACCCGTTACCGAATTTAACAGAGATTTTAGATAAGTTAGGCAAGTGCCAATATTTTTCGACGCTAGATTTAGCATCAGGATACCATCAAGTGGAAATGGAAGAAGGAGATACACAAAAAACAGCCTTTAGCACACCTAGAGGACATTACGAATATAAACGGATGCCATTTGGACTATAGAACGCACCCGCAACTTTTCAACGAGTAATGGATAACATACTACGAAGGATACACAACGAAAAATGTCTTGTGTACCTAGATGATATAATAGTGTATTCAACATCATTAGTGGAGCACATTGAAAAATTACGAGAAGTGTTCGAAAGATTAAGAACCGCACAATTTAAGGTACAGTTAGATAAGAGCGAATTCCTACAGAAGGAAGTAGCATTTTTAAGACACGTAATAACACCTCAAGGAGTGATGCCAAACCCCGACAAAACAAACTCTGTATTAAATTACTCCATACCCAAAACGAATAAAGGATAAAAGGATTTTTAGACCTTAGCGGTTATTACCAAAAATTCATTAAAGGTTATGCTCAAATAACAAAACCCCTAACCAATTGTTTAAAAAAGGCAAACAAAATTGTACATAAACCCAGAATTTATCAAACCAGTAGACAAAATCAAAAGCATATTAACAAATCACCCCGTATTAGAATACCCCGACTTTTCAAAACCATTCATATTAACAACAGACGCATCAAATGTAGCCTTAGGCGCAGTATTAAGTCAAGGAACAGTAGGTAACGATAAACCCATCAGTTACACATCCAGAACCCTCAACGAAACAGAGCAAAGATACAGTACGATAGAGAAAGAATTGTTAGCCATAATTTGGGCAACAGAGTATTTTAGACCGTACCTATACGGACGAAAATTTTATATATACACCGATCATAGACCATTAGTATGGCAATGCAAACTCAAAGAACCTAACTCGAAATTACAAAGATGGAGAATCAGACTAGAAGAGTATGATTATGAGATCACATACAAAAAGGGAATTTACAACAATAACGCAGACGCTTTAAGTAGAATCCAACTTAACGCACTAGAAACCGAATCAGTGATAGGAAACGTAGACGAGAACGAAATTAGAGAAGACCCAGAAGAAATGGAAACCATACATTCGACACAAAATGACGAACCGGAAACCGCAATAAAAATTTTAAACGAAGCTATAGACATGAAGCCCAATCAATTTATAATCACAGAAGTTTTAAACAATCCCAACCCTGTAAAATATACGAAAGTAGATAATAAGAAAATTTACCAAGTTCAAATAACCAAAGACGACAATGAATCACAGATAATTAAAATTCTAAAGGAATACACCCCCGAGAAAAAACGATTTTACTTTTATTTTAACACGGAAAACTTATATAAACGATTTTCAAAAATATATGTAAAACTATTCAACAATTCTGGCCCCGAACTTATAAGATGCACAAGAAAATTAATAACATTAGACGACCCTGACGAAATAAATGACGTGATCAGAAACCAACACGAAGGAAAAACCAACCATCGAGGAATAAACGAAACCCTAAAGCAAATCATGAGACGTTACTATTTCAAAGACATGAAAGAATTAACTACAGACTTTATCAATCAGTGTGAATTATGCGATAAAGCCATATAATACAGAAAACCCCCAAAGATACCCTTAATGTTGACCAAAACACCAGACAAACCTTTTCAAAAATTACATGCAGATACTCTAGTAGTAGAAGCACAAAGTTACTTAACAATCGTGGACGCATTTACGAAAATAGGCCAAGCAATACCAATCAATTCTAAAAATAGTATAGACGTAATTCAAGGATTTCTACACTATTTTACATTTTACGGAACGCCCGAAACAATAACGTTAGACAACGGAAGCGAATTCAAAAACGAAACGATACAAAACACTTTGGAATTACACAAAATAAAAATTCATTTTATAACTGAAAGCCACCCTGAATCCAACGGACTAATCGAAAGACTACATTTAACCCTATTAAAACAGATCAGATGATTAAGAATAAATTACAAGAAAGAACACATAACTAACTTAATGTCATACGCATTAATCGCGTATAATAACACCATTCATTCATCGACAAATTTTTCACCCTTAGAACTAACCCTAGGACACTCAGATTCACGCAACCCGTACGATATACATTATAACAAGGAAATCTATCAGCAATACGCCAAGGATCACAGAGAGAAACTAAAAATAACCTATGACAAAGTAAAGGATAAGTTAGATAACGATAAAGAACGCATTACCGCGACCCGTAATAAAAACACAGATGTAAACAAATTTTCTATAGGACAAACCGTATTCGAAAAAAATTACCAAAGTAAAAGACACAAAACGGCACCGAGAAATTTAGGACCCTTTAAAATCAAACGAATATCCGACAAAAACGTAGCCGCAATAGACGACGGCAAGACAACAAAATATGTTCACCTCAAAAATTTAAGACACCTTGTACTTTCAGATGGACAATCGTCACCTTTTCCGTCAACCTCCACCCAGGTAGAACGGACACAGAAATTATAATTGAAGACATAAAGAACAACCCCGGTATACTACCAATAAAATTAGGCAGTATGCAGAACACTATAGATTATTGGACCTTTGCATCGAGGAGCGGAAAAATATCATAGCAATATATATATATATATATATATATATATATATATATATATATAAATAAATATTTTTCCGCCCCTCGGTTGGGCAGCCCATAAAATGCTGTGTTATAACCTTTATATTGGGCTCCACGGTTTGGGCATGTCATATAATGCTGTGATATGACCCTGTTATTACTCAAGCACTTGTAAAAATGCTAAATCTTTTTGCCTCAACTAGCTGATTCAATTAAATAAAGCAGTTCTACAAGACACAGTATAATGATTAAATATTTACAACCTTTTCAAATATCTTCCCCCTTTTAAATTATTTACATCTGTCAGATTTTTAGAAAACGAAGCCAGCAAAACGAGATTTTTATTACATTTAGAGACTTTTTGAAACGTTTCAAGATGCCTATTGCCTTTCATAAATTTATCCAAGAAACCCCAGTTTGTCGGCTCTTACATTTTGAATTATTATTGAAATAAAACAGTTTATAGAAATAAATTATATCAAAATATCTAACCTGAAGTGGTTCAGTAGGTTCTTTGCCTCCCCAAGATTTTTCGTGTCTAGTCTGAATGTTCTGAGTCGAGTTTGAAGGTCGACATCCAACTAAAATACTATCCAAATCGTTGTTAGTGAGGTTGTTTCAATAAAAGGTTTTTCATCTCCGTAATTAATGAATATTTACCATTTTCAGAGATTACCAAATTAATTTAACAGGCAGAATTCTCCAAAGTCTTCCTGACTCGTATCCAAAATTGTATTTAAGATCGTTATTAAGAGTTATAACAGGAGTCGTAACAAGATCTTTATTAAGAGTTTCAACAGGAGTATTAAGTATTAAGCAACTTCAAGTTGTGGTAGTTAACTTTCCATTATTATTTATAGGTTAGATCTTTTACAAAAACTGTTTCTGTATCTTAATAATGTTATTTTAAAAAATTAATGATGTGTTTTACATTGTTGAAATAACACAGCATTTTATGGGCTGCCCAACCGAGGGGCGGAAAATATCATAGCAATATATATATATATATATATATATATATATATATATATGTATATATAAAAATTTTCTTTTCTTGGGAAATAGGTCATTTATTAAAACATTTATTATTCTCACTTAAATAATATGTAATACTAAACATAACGCGTTTCGGTTATCATAAACCTTGTTCACATGTTATTAAAATTCCTGTAAATTTCTAAAATATCTTAAACTATTAAAATGTATTATAATTAAAACTTACTTGGTAACATTATTTTAAAACTATTTGCATGTTGCAAAATCTAATAACTAATAGCTAAACTAATCAATTTTATTTAATATATCCTAGGCAGTTAAACAAGTTATCAAATAACATTAGTGTTATCTGAAGTGATACGAATTTATATTAATTATTCTATACTTTACTTAATAATAGATCTTAATATTTTTATATACAGAGTGAATGTTAGAATAAGTACCTTTTTAAGATGGTTTACCATTAAGCAAAAAATAAGCACCAAAATACAGTATATTAACTATGTAATTATTAATTATGAATAATATTGTTATAAATTTTAGTGAAATGTTCAATGTCCGTTTTATTATTTATACTGTTTATGTTCCGTTGAATGTGAATAATTTCTAATGTACTACGTTTATTTTCGTTTTGTTCTACGTTAATTACACTTAGATTTTCAAAATCAAAGTTATGCATGTGGTCCAATGCATGATTTGCCAGTGCTGTGTTTCTTTTATGTGTTTTAATAGAATATTGGTGTTCATAAATTCTACGGTGTAAATATTGTTTCGTATTTCCGATATATGAACCGTTACAGTTTTACAGTTTATTTTATAGATACAATTAGTTTTGTCTGTAATTGGTGTTAGCGGTTTCAATTTTGTAAAAATTATTGTTATTATTGTTAGGTTTGTGAACAACTTTTATTTCGTATTTTTTAAACATTGTTGAATTTTATTGGATACTGTTGGGTGATATTTTATACTAACATAATTTTCTTGTTCTTTTTGGTTTGTTTTTGGTGGATTGTATATTGCGTGGATTGTTTCCTTTATGATTGGTGTGACAAATTTATGTGGGTATCCGTTCTGTTTTAAACTTGTTTTAATTTTATTTAATATAATTGTTCTTTCATTTGGGTGTGTAAAATGCATTGCTCTATTTACTAGGTTTTTCACTACATTTCTTTTATATATATTTGGTGTATTTGATTTAAAATTTAGGTATCTACCCGTCCATATTTTTATTGTACCAATTGGTGACTATTGTTCCATTTTGTTTAAGTTTTAGTTCAATATCTAAAATTGTATTTTGTTGTTTTCCTGTTTATTCACTGTAAATTGTAGGCGTGGGTGGTATCCATTAAATTTTGTAAGTGTTTCATCAATCATGTTTTTTGGTATGCATAATAAGCAATCGTCTTCATATCTCTTATAAAAGTGTGGAGTAAATGATAATGTAGGAATAACTTGATTTTCTAGTTCTTCCATAACTAGGTTTGCTATGGTTGATGATAATGGTGACCCCATAGCAGTTCCATGAATTTGTGTGAAAATTTGATTGTTAAACTTAAAATATGTTGAATTAAGGCATAGTTTTACAGCTTCCATAAAATAATTTTTTTAATTGTTGTATGCAATTTAATTTTGTCCCAATTGGAATTTATATTGTCTAGAGCTAAATTTAAAGGCACGTTTGTAAATAATGAAACTACGTCAAGTGATATTAAAATGTGGTTTTTTGGAATAGTTTGTTTACATATGAAATTGTGGAAATCCCATGAATCTTTTATATGATATTTAGTTTTTCCAATTAAGTTTTGTACAATTTTTGCTAAATATTTTGATAATTTATAAGTTGGCGTATTTATGCTGTTTATTATTGGTCGCATGGGAATATTATCTTTGTGTAGTTTAGGTAATACATATAAATTTGGTGCTTTTCCGTTATGCATTATTAGACTGTTTTTTCCATTAGTGTTAATTGGTCTTTATTTAATAGTTTATTTAGAAATGTATTTAGCGTGGTTTGAATTTTTTTCGTTGGATCAAATTTTTCTAATTTGTACGTGTTTTTATCATTTAGCATTTCAGACATTTTATTTTGGTATTCAGTTTTGTACATTATTACTGTTTTTTTACATTTATCAGCATTAGTTATAATAATATTTTGATTTTCTTGAAAGAATTTTTTTGTTTGATTATATTGTTGTATAATTTCATTATTTATTTTTTTATTATTTTTTGTATTTTTATGGTTTGTTAGTATATTATTAATTTTACCTCTAATTTCATTTTTTATATTTATAGGTTTGTTTTTAATTGCATTTTCTACACTAGCTATAATTTGGTAAAAATTGACATTATTAGAATGTGTGGAAAATTTGTTACCTAGACTTAATATATATTTTACGGAATTAGGGATATTTATGTTAGTTAAATTTGTTATCCATTTATTGTTTATTATAAATTTGGTGTTTTTGTTTTTAAGATTCTGTAGGTTATCAATTTTTTTACAATGATTAGCTTTAATTTTCTCAAAAATTTTATTATATCGATGGTCGTTGTATTGGTAAAGTAATTTTTGGCTATATGTTTCTCTATTGGTGTTTATTTCTCTCTTAATATTATTATAACTATTTTTTAAATAAAATATGTTGCTATGACACTGTTTGATACATAAATTTAAACATTGCAAATAAAATACATTTAAAAATTTAGCATACTGTTGTTTATAGTTATTAGAGTACATATAAAATTTTGGTTTTATTCTTAAAAATTTTGGTATAAGTCCTAAATTTCGGCATCTTATTAGAAAAATTCTTAGATTCTTAGATTAGATAACACTAATGTTATTTGATAACTTGTTTAACTGTAATTATATATTAATATATTATTATTTATTAATTATTATATTATATATTAATAATAATTAATAATTAATAATTAATTATATATTAATATATATATATATATATATATTATGTATAATAATATTTAGATTTGATTAATTTAGTTTCTATTTTATTTATTAATTTAGATATTAGATTATTTATTGTTTTAATTTATATTATTTTATCGTTATTGATTTGTTACCTTACGATAATCGGTTAATACAAGTCCATATTTAGTGGATTTTGTAAAACATGGACCTGCTTATTTAATTTTTTTAATACTGTTATCGCCCTCTATCGAAATTTTTCTACACTTAAAAAAAACCAACCAACCTTAACTTTAAAGTATATGATTTTACTACCACAAAATGTCTGACTATGCTGATATAGTGCGAAACCACATTCTCGGTTCAGAAATCGATCTTATACAAAGCAATACCAATTAAAATGAACTTTATACCTTACGAATTTTGTCTGGACTTGAATCTTCCTTACAATGTGTTGGCTGTGGTGCAAGGCTTTTCTCTTACAGGGTAATATCTATAATTTATTTATATTAGTACTTCTCATATGATTTTCAGGACATAAAAACAAATTGGTTCTACACAAATGATGAATAAATGTGATACCGATATACTGGTTACTACTTGGTTAGAGCCACAGCAACAAAATTAGAAAGTTGAGTTGGTTTAGACATTAAAGTGGCAATACCTCCTGAACGGTTAAACCTAGTCATCTAACACTTTTTTAAGTATATATGTTACCGGAAATCCAAATATGCAAAAATATACAGTGTATACTATTAAAAAAAAACAAGTTTGAATCAGTATTTTTTCGTGAATCACATTGCATACACATATGTAATTTAAAATTAAGTGACAATGACTATGTATTACCATACACAATTAGTTTTAATGTTTTTGATGGTTAAGCAACAATCTTTTTTTGCGCATTAAACATCCGGCTTGTATGAACGTTATAGATATCGAAAAATAATTTACTACTATTTATACAGAGTGGAAACTTTAACCGGCATGAATTCTGTAACTTAATAAATAAAGATTTGTCGCAAAATTACAGAAGCATGTCAAGTTTTGCCTTCAATGATGTACATTACAAAGAGTTTGTTTATTTTTTTTAATTATCTGGAGGGTTGCAACCTAAAACATTTTTTTTAATTGGTAGGGTAGATTGATTAATTTTTTATGTTAAAGCTTTTTCAATTGCAAGTACAATTATGTATTTTTTGTTATTTTTATAAATAATGTGCCGGAAATAAATAAAATAACTCGCGTACAAGGCGTCAGTCACACGACCATTTTAAAAATTTTGAAAGGAGCTAAAAAGCACCTCTAAAAGATGCAAAACCTGCACGAGCTTATGATTTTGACTATAGACTCGAATTTTACGAACAAATTATAACTTTTATCGGCGGTGGGTAATTTGCTTTAGAATTGGTACTGTTTTCTGATGAAGCTACGTTCACATTATATGGGCTCGTCGAGCGGCATAATTGCCGTTATTCAACTGACGAAAATTCCCACTGTATGCGCGAATGCCATACTCAAAGTCTTTAGAAAACAAACGTCTGGGCTGAAATTATTGGGAATCGCATAGTAGGTTCTGTATTTTTCAATGAAAATGTAACCGGACAAACATACCAAGCTATGCTCCAAGATGAACTGGTTTCTGCTTTAACGGTTTCATTTCCTAATAATTTGAATTCCGACTTATTTGACCAACGAATGTGGTTTCAACAAGACTCAAAATGTACTAACTTATCTCTACGAAGTGTTTCTGAATAGGTGGATTGAAAGAAGGGGCACAATTGGGTGGTCAACAAGAATACCAGATCTTTCCCTATTATATTTTTTTATGAGGATATCTAAAGAACAAGGTTTATGCTACTAAACCTAACGGCATTGCGGAGTCTCGACAATAACCTGGGATGAAATTAGGCAAGTAACACCAAAAATATTACTAAATATTTGAAATGCTTCCTATTATAGGATATTATGAGCAATAAGGTGGAGGGCACTTTTAAAATCTTTTACATTAAAGTAGTTTCAGAAAACATTTTTATATTTTTTCCAAAACATTGATTATAAAAAATATAAAAAAATACGTAATTGTATTAGTAATTGAAAAAGTTTTAACATAAAAAATCAATCAAACTACCCTTCTATTAAAAAAAAACGTAAGGGAGTGTTGCAAGCACCTAGATAATTAAAAAATAAACAAACTTTTTTGTAATATGCTCCACTGAAATTAAAAATTGACATGTTTCAAGAAATCTGCGACAAACTTTTATTTAATAAGTTACTGAATTTGTTCCAGTTTCAGTTTTCACTCTGTAAAACCGTTTTTTCATAAGAAGTACTAAATCAAATTCAGTGTCGCAAATAGACATACAAATTGAGCAATTTTGAATGCAACCCATGAACATTTTTGTAGTAACATTTTATAGTTTTCTGGTAGAGTATTTGTCAGATAGAGTTTGAACGTTCACTAACACAATAATCAACACAATAGCTCCAAAATATTTCTAGTTTTTTGATTGGCACTTTTTGAGATGCCATTAATGTATTTAATGGTAAGAGATTCTTACCAGATCTTTTTCAATCATTTAAAGCGGTGCGTAATTTATTTAAACATTTTCTCTGCATTAATGTATTTTGTATTTAACTAACTAATGTCCTTTTATTCTAAATATTGTTCTAACGTCAGACTTGCATTTTGGAACAACTTTTAGTGGCTCGTTTTTAAGCTCCATTTCCTTGCCCCCTCCCCCTCTTCTAATTTTTCAGATTAGAGTATTTGATAGTTTTGTACCGCGTTAGTGCTATTTTGTGCCGGCAACGTCGAGATTTGTACTGCTTCCTAAGCATAGAAATTGTGTAAAGAGCTGTGGAAACGGCAGCCCCGCCCACTACACTTCTGGACAGAAACTTTGTCAGAATCTTGTGCCACGTTAGTGCTGTTTTGTGCCGGTAACCACAAGTTTTGTGCTGCTTCGCAAATAGAGATTTTGTGGGAGGGGCTGAAGAAATGGGAGCCGCGCCAACTTACAATCTGGACAGAAACTTTGTCAGAATTTTGTGCTACGTTAGTGCTATTTTGTGCCGGTAACCCCGAGTTCTGTGCTACTTTCCAAGCAGAAATATTGTGGAAGGGGCTGGGGAAATGCGAGACCCATCCAGTTAAACTTTAGACTAAAACTTTGCCAGAATTTTGTGCTACGTTAGTGATTTTTTGTGTCGGTTACGTCGGGTTTTGTGCTACGTTCCAAACAGAGATGTTGTTGGAGGAGCCTAGCAATCTTTGAGGAAAGGTTTTAGTTTAGTTCAAAAGTTGAGCACAACGAGGTTAAAGCACAGTAACTACCATACCTTATCGTAGACCCAACGTACCAGAAAATTGTTTTCCTTAAACGTTGTTGTATTTTTAAAATGATATAAATACGTATGTATCTAAAGCGGTTCTAGAAACACTTTAATATCAAACAATATAATAGTCAACTTTAAGAATTCCCACAACGCTACACAATTGCACAGCGATATTACCTAGAAATTAAGTAATGCAGCAATGTTGGCAAAAGAAATTTAGCGGTGCTGACGTTATTATTATTATTATTATTATTATTCTACTTAAATTGATTAATATAATTAACAGTACATCAATAAAGTGGTTCAAATAACGTTTGCTTTAAATTATGACTCGATTTTTGCATAATGCTTAAGAAAATAATATGCTTATTGTTATTTGTTATATGATTAGCGTTGATTATTATTGTATGTGATATTTAGATACAGATTAAAGTTAAAGTCTTTATAATTTTTATACCGGTAAAAAGTTCGATATATAAAAACAAATAGTTGTAGTAGCCAATGTATAATAATATATTTGAAATACAAAGAATAAAGTCAAATTCGTTATCAAAACAGAGAACTGAAGGCATTGAATTTAAATAGGAAGATAACTTATTAAGTAACGATTAAAAATGTCAGGTAAATTACAGGGTACACAACTACAATTGACAATTTCCTGTTACTATTGTGTCTCCTACATTTCTTGCTTTTGTAAGTTAATCATCCTTGCAATTTGTTTCAGATTACTGTAAGTGTGTCG
The DNA here is from genome assembly GCA_036346225.1 of Platerodrilus igneus. Classification (NCBI taxonomy): domain Eukaryota; kingdom Metazoa; phylum Arthropoda; class Insecta; order Coleoptera; family Lycidae; genus Platerodrilus; species Platerodrilus igneus. The sequence continues at coordinate 3,377,004 of JARFIW010000020.1, forward strand.
CCAGACTTTTACTTTTAAATAAAACTTTCTGTTGTATCCCAAAAGTACCTGTCCAAGCTGTAGGTATGTATTTCTATTTACAATAATATATATATATATATATATATATATATATATTTATATATATATATATATTGCTGTAACAAGTCCCGTGTTGGAGCGTTACTAAAAGAATGTTGTGACAAGGGCCGGCGTTAGGCACCGCTAAAAAATGCTGTGATACAGATACAACAAGTTGTAAATTTTGAAACTGTTGACTTACCGTCCCTTCTAACTTTTTTCTGCCTGGCTAGTTCAACGAATTAATGTCGTTTTTAAAATGAAATCAAACACAGCAATTCATAAAGCATTTATACAGTAAAATGTTTTCTTTCATACAAAATCATATAGAACATTTATAGTGTAGCTTCGTTCAAAGATCAAATTATTTCGAACAAGTACCTATATACTTAATTGTCAAAATGTCTCTTACCTTATTTAAGTTGACATTTAAGAACTAAATCTCTTCTCTTATGGATTACTTCTGTTTATATATAAAAATTATTTTTTTTTAGAATGTAAGATTGTTTACGTGATTGCATTCCAAATACTACACGCCTATCTGATGTAAGCTTTTGGGAATTTCTCGTTTTATTACCTCATTAGCGCGATCCACTTATCAGTAACGTGCACTGCCCGTCTCAATCTAATACATATAAGGTTACTGGTCGCATCTTTTTTACAATGATTGCGAAAGCTAATAAATAATTCTTATCCATTTTTATGAATTTTTCATGTTCCGGCCGTTTGATAGAATTTATGAATGAACATAACACCCTGTATAGAAAGTGTATTGTAAATAAATAACCATTACTGTACAGTAGCGAAAACACAAATTTAAGGCGTGCTTGTCAATAATCACTCTAAGATAAATACAAAGCCATTTATTTTCACTTAATAATTATCAATACATTTCTGATGCATATAAAATGCTCTTCATTTGCTGTAAATAGCATAGAATAGTGCTAGCTTTACGTATTTACGTAAGACGAAACTAGAATTAATCTTAATAATTGTGTACTAAAACACGTTTTGCCATGAAAACCAATCTTTTATTACAATTATGATGACGCGGGTCTTTCTGCATGTGCAAAACGCGTTTATAAAGCAACGAAAGCTTTAAATTAATCTTATAAATTGACTTTTGTATTACATAAATTCAATTTAAATAAAACATGTTCTCAAAATTTCAAGAGGAATTTAGAAGAAGTACGTCAATTTTGTAGATCTAATTGATAAAGAAACGTTTATTCCAAGTAGCAGCCGGAACATTAAAACCCATAAAAATAGATTAGAATTATTTATTAGCTTTCGAAATCATTGTAGGAGAGATGCGATGCGACCAGTAACCTTGTATGTATTAGGGAAAGACGTGCAGTGCAGGTCACTGATAAGTGGATCGCGCTAATGAGGTAATAAAACGAGAATTTAACAAAAACTTGCATTAGCTAAGCGTGTAGTATTTGGAATGGAATCACGTACACACTTGTACATTCTAGAAAAGAGATAATTGTTATATATAAACAGAAGCAATCGGCATTAGATTCATTCATAAATTCGATCACGAAAATGTTACTTTAAGAAAAGAATTTCGAAACTTTTGTTTTGAGTATCCGCTACGCATACCTTAATCTAATTATTATAATGTAATAGTGAATATAGAAATTCTTAAAAATGCAGTTATTTGAATTTGTAAAATGCAATAATGAGGGAAAATTCTTTGACACACAAAAAGCTATTTTAAAGATCTAATTAAATAATTGGAAGGAAGATTTAAGCGAATATGCATGATTTTCTAAACTGGGAATTGAACGTCAATTTAATATAAAGCCAAGAAGCCGAAGATATTTAATACTGTTAATTACGAATTGGAGAAGCGCCTTATAGATTTTTGCAAGTATTACTTATAAAATATTGTTTATAACTGATATTGGAGTATATGTCATTTTAGTTTAAGATGGAATAGGTCTTGATTATATAATAAGCTTTTCTGTAAAGGTGTATACCAGAACGTTTATGTTTTAATAGATTATCTGTCAACGATATTTTTGGCCAAACAAACCTTACAAGCGTGGGAATCAAAGCCAGGTAAACTATATATAAGGGAAGAGATTTAATTCTGATTCGCAGTACTCTTTTAGCGGCGCACAACGTCGGCCCTTGTCACAACATTCTTTTAACTAGATGGGTCTCGCATTCCCCCAGCCTCTCCCACAATATTTCTGCCTGAAAAGCAGCAAACTCCGGATTACAGACACAAAACAGCACTAACGTTGCACAAAATTCTGACAAAGTTTCTGTCCAGAATTGTAAGTAAACGGGGCTCTCGCTTCTTCAGCCCCTTCTACAATATCTCTGCTTGGGAAGCAGCACAGAACTCGGGGTTACCGGTACAAAACAGCACTAACGTGGCACAAAATTCTAACAAATTGTCTGTCCTGGATTGTAAGTTGGCGAGGCTCCCGTTTCCTCAGCCCCTTTCACAATATTTATGCTTAGAAAATAGCACAAAATTCTGCGTTACCGGTACACAAAAGCACTAACGCGGCACAAAACTATAAAATACTCTGATCTCAAAAGTTTGATATGGAGAAGGGCAAGGAAATGGAGCTTTGTTTTTATCGGGTAGAGGAACTCTAATAGGAAAATATTAATAGAGGATATTAATCAATATCGACAACATGTGTCGAAATGTTGGTGACATTTTGAACAACTGAAATGATTTTGACAGTAGTTCGAGTTTTTAAATACGTGCAAGTTCGTAGTAGTGCAGTTGAGTGATTGGAAATCGGTTTCAGTGTCCCATGCATTAATTTTTTCTATTTGCGCCGTATGCGTGGATGTTTGTGCGACATACGTGCATGCGGCGTTTGCGTGCACGCGTTTGTGCACGTAGGGCGCTTTTGGCTGTGTATGCACGCGTGTGTACGCGTATGTATGTGTGCTAGAGAAAAGAATGAAAATAATTACAAAAAGACATTATTAATGACTTCTTAAACTATACAAAATGGTAAATTAGCACAAGAAGCTCTTAAAATGCTCAAATCTTGAGATTAGTAGATGTCTTTAGATTCAGGGTATTGGTACGTAAACTTTAACAAATATTCTTTTAGGGTTACAAGCTAAATTTAGTAGTCGCCTTTTCACGTTTGTCTATGATATTGTTAAATGCCTATGTATATTTTGCTAAAACGCAAAAAGCAACAAGAGAATCTCTTTCACCTTATAAAAGACATTTTATCGAATAAGTTTCTTATTGCAAGTTGTCTAAATTAGTATAACTAGTAGTAAATTAAAAATAAATGACTTTAGATTAAAATCAGCAATCTCTAATAAAACAATTTCTGTGTTTTAGTACGAATACCAAAACGACGTTTTGTAAATATCAATAGCAACATCCAACCTCTTGGTAAGTTATTAATTAGCTGAAAAATTGCATGTATTCTTTTTTAAACGACTCGGCTTTTAAAGTTTTGCTTGGAAATGTAAGCTCTTATATAAAAATCTATTTGTAGGTAAACAGCTAAAAGTATTATTGTAACAAAGTTCACTCTAACATACAATTGAAGTATTAAAAGCAACCAAAACCATAGTAATTGTAGTGATCTCAACTCTAGGATTGTAAGTAAATTTTAATCATAATTAAAGATTGCACGACTGTTGGCATTTTCTGAAAGAGAAAATAGTTTAATATGATGAGCTGCGAGATAAGCGAAACTGGCCATTGCTCGATTTCTCCTTAAAAATGCCAAGAAATACAACTAAGTTCGAATTCGTTTTCATTTTCGAAACCGATGGCAGATCCCTCATTACGGCACGTTTGTTAGGTAGTACTTTCAGTGGAAGATCATCAACAGCATTCGTTGTTGAATTTGGCTTGCTGTAGTTTTGAAAATTTTCTATCTTACATGTAAATTAAAACGCTAATTCTTTGTATATCTGAAATATTTGAAATATCAGTTCGTTATGAGTACGTATTGTAGCCTTGTTTAAAACACAGTACCCTTAAAAACTGAATAATGTCGTAATATATTGGATAATAGCTTAAAGCACTAATTATGCATAAATAAATAAAGACGAAGAGTAAAATTCTGTTAAAGATTAGAAAAAGGTGGCATAATGTACAAGTTAAAGAAAATAGGAAATTTTGAGGTTTATTTGAGGTTGTTGCAAATAAACATGCAATTAAATACGGAAATTTACTTATCAGCTAATATAAGTCAAGCTAATATATTTACGTTGTTATTAAAAAGGTTAGCATTTCCTTTGATGAAAGACCAAAATACGCTCTTTTGAAAATTTAATATTTCAGTATTACTTAAGAAATTTGAGAAATATTGCATTTAAAACTAGTACCAAATAAAACATAAACAACAGCCGAACTTTTTACAATATCCCTGATTTGTTGTGTAATGGATATTTCCGTTTTCAACGGACCTGCACCTTGTAGAAGTTATATAATACTAGAACAGGTAGAATGGCTTCTGTGTTTCAGTAAGATAAAGAACAGAACTATAAGCTTTACCACATTAGTGGCGTCTTTAGTGAGGAACTGGAGTAAGACGGGGCACGAACTCTTTCGGTACTTAAACTGGGAGTGACCATATGTATCGGTATGTCATTCTAAGACACACTACTGCGATGTGGAAGGCAACGAGAATCACCACATTACCTCTCCAGCGTACCAAAAACGTTATCAAAATTGATACCTTGTTTTGGGGTAAAAGATTCCGGAGTTAAAATAGTCCCTCATTGAGTATCTCTGGGAGGGAATTATTTAAGAACTCAACAAGAAAAAACAAAGAGCCGTGAACATCTTGTGGGTTAAGGCGCGAAATGTTAGAAACATGAAGCAAATAGGTAACGAAGAGAATTTGAAAATTGAAAAAAATAGAATAGTATTAGATATAGTAGGATTTAGCGAAGTTCGGTAGGTCAGAAGCGGGGGATTTTTGAAGAGGAGGATTTAGGGTAATTCATACAGAATCGGTAGAGGAAAATTTGGGTGTAGGAATAGTTATGTGCAGAAAGATAGGAAATTGTATAGAAAACTACTTACAAAAGAGTGAACGAGTACTCGTGACTAGATTAGAATCTAAACGAGTAAATATGGTGGTAATACAGGTTCAAATGGCCACTTCTAGCTACAGTGAGGAAGAAGTAGAAACGATTTACAAAAATATCGAAAACAAAGTAAGATTTGTAAAAGGGCATAAAAATTTAATAATTGCAGAAGATTTTAATGCAGTGATAGGTGCGGGTAGGGAAGGAGCGATAGTAGGTTTATTTGGTTTACGCACGAGAAAGGGCAGAGAGAATAAGCTAGGAGAATTCTGCAGCAAAAACAATTTAACCATCACAAACAAATTATTTCAACATCATTCTACAGAATAATACACCTGGAATATGGAGTTATCAAATAAATTATATTTTTGTTAAACGACTGTTTAGAATTCAAGTAAAAGACTGTAGAAGCTATCCGGAAACAGATATGGACACTACCTACAACATAATAATTATGAAGCCCGTCCTTAAACTTATAAATATGAAAAAAAGGAACGGAAAAAGCACGTTGACTTTGAGAAACTAAAAGATAAAGATACCCGCAAAGGTTTGAAAAAAAGTCAAACTAATTGTTGAAAAACATCGGAAAATTTTCTGGTACTAAGAAAGTAGAAGCAGAATGGAGTAACATCAAATCCAGCTTAGATATTGAGGTCAGAGATAGTCGGGCGTATAAACAAAAGAATAATAAGGAACCATGGGTGATAAAAGATATTCTAAGTTTAATAGAAGAAAGACAAAAATACAAATAAATCAGACGAAGCAAGGAAACAGATGCAAGGACATAAAATAGGAAATTATTTGTAAATGCAGGTAAGCTAAAGCGCAAATAGGTACAACAAAAATAGAAATAGGAAAGACAGAGGAAGCAAACAAACTAATTAGAATGAGTTTTAGAGATATGAAACCTTACAGCAAAAATAAAAAAAAGCGCGGGAGGGGGCATCATTATAGAAAATTTACAGGAAGTGAATAGTTCGTAAGAATATATAGGGAATTTATATGCAGGACCTTAACTAGAAGCACTAGAACAATAATCAGACAGTGAAAAGGATTACTTAAAATATCTTATACCTAGGAATACATTTGAACTAGCATTAAAGGCTCTGAAAAATGATAAGACAGCTGGTATAGATAAAATGCAAACAGAAACTTTATAAGCCGTTTACTTGCAGTGACAGAGCGTCCTTTCCAATTTGTATGCTATAGTTTGAGACAGGTGAAATACCAAAAGAGTTCAAACGTTACAACATAGTCACAATACCTAGAAAGAGGGGCGTGAATAGATGTGAAAATTTTCTAGCAATAAATTTGATAGCACACGTGTCAAAAATATGAACTAGAATTGTACAAAAACGAATACAAAAATGGGTTGAAATAATACTAAGAAAAGATCAATTTAGATTTGGGCGAAACTAGAAATACGGAACGCCGTTTAGTTTTAAAAGTGAAAATGGAGGAAACAGTATAAAAAGAAGAAAGCATGTATATAGGGTTTGTAGATTTGGAAAAAGCATTTGGCAATGTGAAATAGGAAAGAAATGTTTGAAATACTCAAATAGATAGAAATGGGTTATAGGGATAGACGGATAGTACATAACTTATACAAAAAGCAAACGGCAGTAATAGAAATAGAGCAAGAACGTAGAAAAGTAAATATTAGGAAAAGAGCGAGACAGGGATGTGCGCCATTCCATTAATTTTTAACTTGTACATCGAAGAGGCGTTGGGTACTGTCAAATGCGGAAAGACATTTGGAATTATTATGCAGGGAGAAACGATTGATGTGCTTAAATTTACAGATGATGTAGAGGTATTAGCGTCTAGCAAAAAGGAGTTAGAAGCAGCTCTTAATGAAATAGGAACAGTACTAACATTGACATACGGTATGAATGCCAACAAAAGCGAAACTAAAGTAATAGTATGTCAAGAAACCAGAATTAAATAGGAAACGAGAATTTACAAGAGGTAAAGGTCTTGTTACCTAGGTAACAAAATAACGCAAAATGGAAAAAGTGCAAAAAGTATGACGATAAGCACAAGGTCATGCTACATTTAAAAGAAAAATCAACTACTATGTTCGAAGACAACAAACATGAAAACAACGAAAAGATTGCTTAAAGCGTGTATGTAGAGCTGATCACTGCAAGACTGAAATGTGGACTGTAGGAAAAGCGGACAGGAAATGTAATGCCAAATACGTATGATGAAGATATTATAGACAGACAAAGTTAAGATCAAGAAAGTACTAAAAATGCTAGAGGAAAAAGTAATATACATATATAGAAAACATTAAAAAAAAGTAGAAATAGAATGATATGTCACATAATAAGGCATGAGGGAATAGTGCAGGATATATTAGAAGCAAAGAAATGAAAAAAGGGTGATAGAGGTGGACCTAGATCAGACTGTTGGTAAAATAGTGAAAAATGCAGGCCGTAGAGAACTTTAAGAAAATGTACAGGTTATATCAAAATAGAAAACAATGGAGGTACCCGTCCAACCAATTTTAGGACTGAAATCCTAATGATGATTATGATGATGATTGGTAATAATGTACTTCCACTTATGCTATAAAATAACTCTATTTTATTTTTAAATAATATTTTAATTTTATATTACCACAAATTAAAAATAAACACTGAAATTGTTGATCTATATGTTGATCTATAGCCATTTGTATAAGTAATCTTTAAAATCAAGAATCTAGTAGAATATCATATCTGGGTAGAACACGATGTAAGTCGTGTATTAGTCTTACACAAAACAGAATGACAATTATACTACACCATGCTTTTGAACTAAAGTAGTCAGTTTGATAGGCGTCGTAGCAGCTTTCAGAAGAAATATCATTGACAACGAAGAAATAGAAGTTATTCAAAGGATTACTTCCGTTTCTGAAATTGCTAATTTAGTGTCTCGAGCGACATTCGCAACCACATTAAAACTTCATTGACGATTTTAATTACCTAACAACTCAAATTAGTTATTGAGCTAGACTTAACTGAAATTTAATTTTTATACTTTTACAAAATTCTCTTAGTGTAAAAAGTTTGATTTTTAGTTCACCTTTCTTTTTCTTAAACGTTTTTCAAATACATGATCAAAGAAAATCGAAAGGCAAAAAGCAACTGAGGCGAAGGGAAGGTTAAAAACTTTTTACCGTATTTGAAACTGATTTCCATGACCTTACAAGAAGCAGTGTGCCATGGCGGTTGTTCATAATTGTTGTGGTAGATGATGTGGTATTACAACTCGATCGCGAATTTAAATTGAGACTGGTAGCGGATACATTCAACGTTAAACATAAATGCCGTTTGGTCAAAATAAATGCCCAACCCTTCTTGGTGTTGCAATTTCCATGTCACTGAGTATATTTTTACAACATGTTAAATAATCAATTGTTACAAACGGTTATACATCTTTAAAATTAGCAGGTGTTAAGTCACTGTTATATACGTTATAAGTATGCATATTAGTTTTTATTACTAAACGCAATTTTATAAGTATTGTAATGTTTTTATTTTTTGATGGCTTTCCGCCACCTTTGTTTTTGTTCCGTCATTACAAAATCCTGAATTGGGTATATATTCAATTCCACAATCGCTGTGTACGACGGCAAACTGCCAGTGTAGGTACAATAACTGTCGCCCTGCAGTACTGATATACTCTATTTGGGTATTGATATCGCAGAGTGTGATGTCATCAATCTTTGTAATCCTAAGAGTCCGGCTGGAGTAGCCGAGTCCCTGACTGGAATAGCATCTACAACATTAACATCTTTATGGACAGGCATGTATAACATTAATTCGGTCTCTCATTGTCTTCTTTGTCGAGGTACAGCAAAGAATTTGTAGCCTTTTCTAGATAGACTATTAATAGTTCTAGTAACTTCTTTGGTAATTAAAGCGCCTCTTTTGATAAAGATTGGGTCTCGAACCATTCGAATGGCTGGTTCCAAAATAAATCCATCCGATCCTTGAAAGAAGACATCTCCCAGTATTGTAGTTCGATTGGGATTTCTTGCTCTTGGTCGCTGAACGAGTTATAAAAAGCTAGTTTGTTGGGTATTGTCTACAATTTTTAAAGAATTAGAATTGTATATTATTTAAAAAAATTTTGCTTTTATTTATGGTTGAGTTGCTTGAACAATCTTTAAAGTCCTTTACAGCTGTAGTCGAAAGGTATCCTGCATTGCATTTTTCTCGATCAACTAAGGCTTCTTCCCATAGATCATCTTTGAAATCTTGGGCTTCGGATATGTGGTCGCAGCTACCGCATCTGCTTTTTCGACTTCTATGATATTCGGATTTCAAGGTTTTATCATGCCAGTTGGATATAGTTAAGTTTAGTAGTGCATGTATAGTTATAATACAAGACTACTTACCAAATTGTTGAAGCAGTGTAAACGATTCAAATTAATTCAATTTGAAATGAGGCAAATAGCCCCTATTTTTCCCGAAATTAAAGATACGACCACACCAACTATCTAGAAATTAAATGAGCTTGTAATTTTCTCTTAATAAATTATTATACTTATCAAAATTTGTTATTAACAAGCAGATCAAATGCTTTGAGAATCAATGTACAACTTTCTAGATTTTTGTTGTTTTTCTGCTTATATAGAATCCAATCAGAACATTCACCAAGTTATTTGAAAATTTGTACCGTTAACACTGGATTTTTTTCTAATTTTATGAAACTACTTTCTTCAGGAATTTATAATTAAACAAGGATGTTAACAAAGAAACTATCTTTTTCTGGCGATTGTACGTAAATAGAAACGTTTGGAGTTTTTTGACATCATCGCAAACAGCAATCTAATAATTATTCAGTAAAAAGTCAGTGATGTATACAAACAGATAATTAGTATAAGTCGTTAAGAAAATACATTTGCATTTATCCTTATGTAATACATTCATCTTTCAAAGCTTTGCTGCATTTGGTGTTGTTTACAAAAATTTGCACTACATTAAATAGCGTTTATTGCAAGAAAAGCTATAACAAAATTATACGTTATCTGAAATATTAATAATTCGCATTAATTCTGGTTTGTTTTATTTAACGATGTGTGTAATTAACAATTAATGTCGTTCTCGAAAGGTTTGTTAATGAAGGATATTATACATTTACGCTAGAAAATTGCTTTAATATGTGATTAAAATATTATGAGTAAACAACGGATTTTTTACATGAAACCTAATTAATTTAATAATTAGAATACCAGAACATTTCCAAATCATCAAGTATTGCGCAAGACATTTGAATGTAAACGGATGCTCCTGTATATTAATTTTTTCAATTTATACATTTACACTTATATAACAGGTGTGTATTTTTTATTAAATTAAACTCTGTTGTTTTAGCATCTAAAATTTTCAAGCTTTTAAACAGGTGCAGTGAAGGAAATAAAAACTTAATGTTTGCAAATAGTATGACGTTATCCGTAAATTGAAAATATTCTGAACTCATTTCTATAAAAATTAAATATTAGCACTTATGCATTATTTTAATTATAGGTGATAATATTGTAAACTAAAAAACCTCTCATGAATATCAGATAGCAAATTGGACCTCCATATACCATAAACGCCTATCTTATCTGATATGACCAGGTCGAGAATTTCTTGTTAATGAGGGAAGCCCAAGGTAAAGTTGGATGGAAAACGGCTTGAGGAAAAAAAACTCATTAGAGATAAACGGCTAGTAGAGTGTTAGCTCTGGATAGATCATGAGCTTGGGTCATGGGTTGACAAATGACCAAAAATATAGATAAAAAGCGCCACCGTATTTTTTAACACAACAACATACGAAGATACATGTAATTTGTATTAGGGGAATGCGGAAACCTGAATCTACACCGCTTATGTAGCTACAAAATCTAAATTTCAACCTTGCAAAGCACTTACCAAAATGTCCCCAGATGTATTACAGATGTCTCTGCATAACCTGTGAACAAACAAATGCACAACTAGGACACCGTTTGTGTCCTTAAAAATATTCACCAATAAATAGCATGTTTGATTCTAACTTCCAAAAATATATATATATATATATATATATATATATATATATACACTCAGGGTATTTGTTATCATAAAACAGAGTTAATCTTTTGCTTATTAAGCACCAATAAATTTCCTTTGAATTTTAATAATAAAAGAATTAAGGAAAAAATATTCTTTTCAATTAAATTGGTTTAACTTGTTTCAACATTAATATTTACAATAAAAATTTACATGGAAAGAAATTAGTATTGTTTTAATTTAAAAAACATGAACATCTTTAAACTCAATATTTCAACATATTTTTACTATAAGGTATTTGCTTTCTTAATAATTTAAATTTCAAATTTAATCATAGCCTTCAGTAGTACTACAGTCGACTTTACAAGTGAGAAATAAGATTATTTTACGTGATACTAAAATGTATCATTCAAATAAAGAATAAGCTTTAACTTTATATCCTTTAAAAATTTATCATGTCTTAAAATTAAATTGCATGACCTCAAAATAATCAAAGATATTATTAATGTAACACAAAATAACATGTGGTAATTATATTGAATAACTACATATTTTTGACATCACATGTCAATAACAATTTTTTAGTGAAGCTATAACTGTCTGCTTGTGAAACAAATATTATAGGCAACTATGGAGCCATCTTTAAAATTTGTAAAGTTACGAGAATAAAACTGGATGCTTCTTACAAAATGAATTTCAAAATAACTAAATCAAAGTAGAATATCAACCTCTGATCATACGTAAAACATTTAAATAAATACAAATTAAATTAAAGGTTAAATATCACTCACGTGCTTAAAGTACAGTTCAAACAAAAAACTTGAACGTCATCACCAGAATCAAACAACATCAGATGTCGACAAAATACCATTATGCTACATTTTACGTTGGAATTTTCAAAAACCTTCAGAACAAAATATCATCCAACCAAATAAAATCTTCGTTACATATGTCCAATAATTTTCATGTTTTCTAAATTCTAAACTAAAGCTTTATATCTGTGGTATTGCACTACGGAAAACGAATTAATAAATTTTATCTAATTATTTATACTAACTGTTTTAATGATGGATTACTTCAAATATTCTTCGCGTCTGCAGAAATCAACTAACTTCACCGATGGTGGAATATAAAATAAAATCTTCACCAAAAGTTGTCAGGAACTACATCAAAACACGAAGGTATCCGTTAATCAACCTCTTTTACGAACGCGACAGCAGGCCATGTGCCTGAACATCATGTTAACTTTTCTATGCTCCGGAGAGCAGCTTACTTGTTCAAGTGTTAATCGAAAAGTAAACTCGAAATGACAGACCAACGATTTATGATGTAACTTAGATATAGAAAGTGGAGGAGCGCATAATCCATTATACACTTAATAAATTATTTTTAGTGATCAGACAATTATAAATTATATTTTTATATTATCGAAACATGATATTAGATTTATAAGGAATGTGCAACTAACTGGAAAAAAAATACGTTACAATATATCTTGATGCGTTAGTAATTTATTGTACTGCTTATCTAATAACGTGTTACTCATTACAAGGTCATTATACATTCAAATACGTATACCGTTTATGTGATCTAAATTGTTGTGCAGGTAATTGGATGTACCATGGTTTTCCTTGTGAATTCTCACTGGTTCGAATCTCCTCACAGTTGTTTTTAATTTTCTAATGAATTTGTTCTATATCATAATGTTGAGGTGGTGCCACCGTTCAACGTTGATAACTACAAATGTGTGCGATAACATTAAGCTGTGACATTAATAGCATGCTAGAGAAAACAAGTTAATAAAATGCCCCCAGGCTTGTGAGACAGACAAGCTGGTGTAATTAAGTTAATGTATGTCTATCTCTCATGCACTCACATATAGTTCATATAGAGAAAATCACAATGTCTTTCTTATGAGTGTAAATTCAGTCACTTTTACATTGGTTTAAACGAGTTAAATTTGTTTGCCGTGTTGTCAGTTTTCCCCTACTCCTAATATCACATACCTATGTAAATATTTCTTAAATATAAATGATTTGTACTCGTACATAGGAACAAACAAAAGAAAATTGTAGTTAATCATGAAATACGGTAAATAAACCTGCTTCAAAAGTTTGTAGTAGAAAACTATCGAGTATTACAACAATTTTCAAAATTTTCGAATTTGTGATGACCATTCAACGTATGTGATATCCAGTGACGTTTGAACCACGTTAGATTCATTCTCCAATCTGTTTTCATGGGCGACCGGCATTGTTAGTGTACTTTCATGAACGTTGTCCTGGAAACAAATATAGCCTCTTACGCATTGTTTGAACCCTTTGTACAAAGTCGCCCGCAAAAGTAAATCCTCCACGACGTATGCGCTTCTCTAACTTAGTTGGTTCGTATGTGAGTACTAATCCCACAGTCACATATTTGATTCCAGGCACAAACCTAGGAAAATGTTGGGAATAAATTTTTTTGAAAGTACGCCCTTGTCGGATAAGAAGTTAAATGTGGGCACCACGTGTGAGTGTTTTCACTCACGTTACATATCCCCTATCTTACATGAGTTGCCAAGGGATCGGTTACATTCTAAATTTGCGAGTAAAAAAATCACCGTAATCTAGTACCTTTGGAAGGAACGTTAAATAAATTAAATATACGATTTGCTACAATGGCAACTATTTCGTATTAGAACTCCTTATTTCAAATTATGCTAATTTGCAGATTTATGCAATTTATCTATTACTAATATTACTAAATAATCAGACTTTATACAAGTTTTTAAAATATATAATCATTCCCCTGCAACAATGTCCGCAAGCCAGGAACTTGTGACAATTCAATATTTTTACTCTATTTATAATATAATCTCTTCCGGTTAAAATAGTTTTAGAAAAAGTGTTCATCATCTCATCTCATTCTTCGAAAAATGGTTGACAGCGGTTGCAACGCCATACTTACTGTGCAAAATGATGCTTCCACCAGTAATGAATTTTTTGAAAAAGCCATACGTCTTAATTCAATGTTTTAATTCAATACTAGTCAACCAAAATATTGAACTGTACATTACGGATCTAGCTTTATAGTTATTTAGTTAAAAGCTTGTTTAAATTTTATTGTAAAACTTTCAGGAGCTTAATGCTGCTTTAATAACATACAACTTCCTTATATAAGAGTAGAATAGCGCATTGTTTTTTTACCTATAGTTTCAACAGCGCACTTAAACGTGTAAGCTGTTCACAAACAACATTTGCTTTCTGTTGCAGCAAACTCCGAGAATCCATAATTAATATGCACCTTCTTCTCCACATGCTTATGACTAGTAGGAAAATAACAACTATCAACCCTAATGTTTCTTTAGCGGATGTTTAGCAGTATATTCATATTCGTTTAGATGTTATTATTAATCACCTAATTAAAAAGTGTAAACGTAGTTGGAACCAATAGATTACTTGCTTATGATGATATTTTATTTTGATTTTATGGAAAAGAAAAAATTGCAAACAATATTGACTATTTTATTATGTTGTACCTAAGCATCCTTCATCAGTGATTGGTAACTAATGATTCTTTAATAAATGTGCATAAGTCATACAAGACAAATATGTAGACCAATCGTCGATGTTTCTCGTAAATGGTGTAATGCATTTTCTAGAAGCGCAATCGCTATACCCTGTATGCTAAGTGAGCATTTAAAATGTCATGTGTAAAATCTGTACTTGTGATGGGCTACTTGGAAGGTAAGTTTACACGCTACATTTGATTTCCAATGCTCCACCCGAACGTTCTACATTGGCAAGATAGCGAGTTTTTCTAACCTGGAAGTTTTGAATTTAGCCACACCCTCCCTGTGCCAAGCCAGTTAGTGATTTTTAACGTGCGTGCCAACTCTCACAAGCAGATATAGACACTGACCACAACATCGTAGTTATGAATGGTGCACTTAAATTTAAAAATCTGAAAAAAAGAAACGAAAAAAGGCACTTTGACTTTGAGAAACTAAAAGATAAAGATATTCAAGAAAGATTCGAAAAAAAAGTCAAATGAATTGTTGAAAGAACCGAAAAAATATCTGATACTGAGGAAGTAGAAACAAAATGGAATAACATTAAATCCAGCTTAGACATTGCAGCCAGAGATATTCTGGGGTATACACAAAAACAAAATAAGAAACCATGGATAACAAAGAATATCCTGAATTTAATAGTAGAAAGACGAAAATACAAAAATAAATCAGACGAAACAGAAAAACACACATATAAAACCATAAAATGGGAAATTTGTAAATGCAGGAAAGCTAAAGAACAATGGATTGATGAAAAGTGCAAAGAGGTACAAACTAAGATGGAATTAGGAAAAACAGATGAAGCATACAAACTAATTAGAATCAATTTTAGGGATATAAAGCCGTATACCACAAATATAAGGGACGCGGGAGGAAACGTCATTATAAAAAATGTAGAAAAAGTGGGTAGATGGCAAGAATATATAGGGAATTTATATACAGGAGAGGAACTAACAGCAGTAAATCAGAAATCAGACATTACAAATGATGACTTGGAATATCACATACTTAGAGATGAGTTTGAATTAGCATTAAAGGTTCTAAAAAATGGTAAGGCGCCGGGTACAGTTAAGATGCAACCAGAAACTCTAAAAGCCGCTGAACAAGCAGTAACATAACGTCTCTTCCAACTTGTAAGCTATATGTATAAGACAGCGAGATACCCAAAGATTTCAAACGTAACATCATAGTAACTATACCCAAAAAAAGAGGCGCAGATAAATGTGAAAATTTTCGAACAATAAGTTTGACATTATAATTTAATTAACAACCGCTATGCTTGCGGCCACGTCCCCAATGCTCCACCCGAAGGTACTACATTGGGTTTAAACGCGAAAATATAAACGTGCTTCTAATTATTCTAACTTCAAAATTAACACATCCTAAATAAAAATCTAACAACTGAAACAAAAACTAAAAATAGGGTTTCATTGATTGTATCCCTAGCGTTGATTTGGAGTGTGCACGATTAACAAGATACAAACAAAATGAATTAAAAGGGATCCGTAATGCCGGATAGCAGCTGCCAGCTCTGCTTACCGGTGCGACCTGAAGGGTCGACTTAAAACTATCCAAATCTAGCTAGCTAATTTAAAATGGATTCAAATTTTTTAAGAATACGCCAAATATATTAATAGCGAATCCAGTTATACCTGCTCTATAAATTTACAAATTTGTCTTCCTGGTATAAGTAATTTGTTAGCCTAAGTCCGTCCCTAGCTTTCCCTATCATTCCCTAACTTATTTATATTGTAATTACAATCTTCTCAAACAATCTTCCTTCCTATATATAAGCTACCACTAAAAATGACGGCAGAACGTCAAACAAATAATATCAAGCCACAAACAACAAAAGCAGGCAAAAATATAAATATAAAAATAAATATAAATATTTATGTAAATATATAAATAAACATCTATAAGCATTAAGCGTTGAGCAGTGTATAAAATTGCAAAAAGCATAACCCAAATTATCAGGTGAACTCGCATAAGCATTACACCGGCTAGCGCCAATACGTACAAAACGTGCTCGCTAAATTATTTCAAATCTAATAATTATCATCAATCAATGCTTATGCTAGCACAACTGCCACAATTTTGTTCTTATCTCGTTAATATATTTCTCCAGCATCCGAAGATCTGGTCGTCTGCATACCTTTAAACTTACTTCTAGGGGGAAATGGATGCACTGCTAAAGTTCTGGTGGGTATGCATTAATCGTCCTGGGGGGTTACAATCACTATCACTTCACTTTTAAGTCCTGGAGGAATGCGCGGTTTCACTCTATTTTATTTATTATTTTATTTCTTTCTTTATTTCACTTATTTAATTTAAGGAGGTTTTTGATTTATATGTTCTTATTTATTTATTTGCCCGGATTAAGTTTTAAATTTTTTATTTATTCCCGATTTCCGCGCGTATAAGGTTATATAGTGGTTATAGTGATTGTATTAGTGGTGCAGGGGTTGTCGTGCATATGGACTTTTATAAATATTATAATTTTCTTTTTGTTTTTTTAGTTTTTGTATTATATATTTTTTTTTACTTTTTTTTTAATTATTTAAATACAGGTTTTGGTTACCAAACTCATATCATTTAACGCCAGGTCAAAATCTAAAATTTCCAATCCTCCCTCCACCCCCTTCCGTTTTACGCGCGGTTATCGCCGTCTAATCTCGCGACCCTTCCCGCGAACTCTTTAAAGGCTGTCCAGAACGCCTTCTGGTTAGCCACTTCCCCAACTTCCTCTAGGCTCTTTGGCCTTGCTAGACCTAGGATAGCTAATTTGCTATCAGCTAACCCTCGATTTGCCGCTTCAAGCGGGCAGTCGAAGAGCACGTGCTCTGCGCTTTTAGCGTCTTCACCGCATTCGTAGCGGTCGTTGTCCGTTAAACCCAATCTTTGTAAATACGCTTTTAGGGCGTCGTGTCCTGTTATCAGTTGCACCATTTTATGATCGAGTATGATCGGTATGAATTTGTGGGTCAACCTGCCTGTGGCAGCGTTGTTCCACCTCTTTTCCCATCGTCGGATTGACTTTTCGCGCAGCTTTCTTTTAATTAGAGACCTCGGTATCGACGAATGTGATATCCGAAAGTCGCCCGTCGCGGCCTCTTTAGTAATTCATCAGTCCTATCGTTCCCTACGTTACTATCGTGCGACCTAACCCAACAGAACTTTATACGTCGAAACACAAGCGCCGTATGCGCTATCCTCCAGACGTCCGCCTGGAGGTTTGTTAAGGTGTTCATGTTTGTCAAAGCTGTCAGCGCTGATTTGCTGTCGCTGATTATTTAATATTCATCTCTGCCCGTGTGGTTTATGACGTAATCGATTGCCTTTCGTATGGCTACCAATTCGCACTGGAAGATAGTGCTCCAGTTTGCGAGTTTGGTTTGATACCGAAACACCTCCCTTTCCTGCTTAAACACAACAAACGCCGCGCCTGCTTGCCCGACATCCATACGCCAACCGACTGTGTAAATTCTGATACCCGTCGCGTCCCCATCGCCTTAGACAAACTCGATTCCTCTAATATCGGCCGGGTGCCCCAACTCCGATACAACGATCTTTCTCTCTACCTCCCTATTACCAAGATGAATATCTTCGATAATTTCACGCCCTTTCCCTATATTTATCAATCTCCTATCTCTAATCTCTCTAACGACATATTCGATAGGGACAGTCCTACTGATCACCAGGACCGCCTCCGTGGAGATGGTTCTGTATGCCCTCGCCGCTTTCACCACGGTTATGCGTTGCACGCTCATCAATTGACGCATCTCCCGGACTTTACAACCTTCCGCCCATACTGAAGCTACGTACAGCATTGCCGGCTCAATTGCTCCAGCGTAAATCACCCTCAGCGTTTTGCCCCTGAAACCCCAGTTGATTTTTGCCGCGGCCATCATTTTGTTTGATATTTCGCTGCCTTTGCTTTTAACGTACTGCACGTGAGCTTTCCAATTTAACTTATTGTCGATCTTTACCCCGAGATATGTAATTGCTTCCTTAAACGGTATTTTCTCCCCTCCCTGCTCTAGCCTAGACGGTCGCTGTCCCGGTTTTTTCCGAAATAAAGCACTTCTGACTTCGCGGTGTTAAATTTTAATTTTACCGCCTGCGACCATTCGTGTAGTTTATTGAGCGCCTCGTTCGGTTTTGTGCGCATTTCCATTAACAATCGGGATCTGACAATTAAAAGCGTATCATCCGCAAAACTAACGATTGAGCATCCTGTGGGCAACTTGACCTTAAAGATGCTTTCATACAACAACTTCCAAAATGTGGGACCAGAGCATGACCCCTGCAGGCATCCCCTTTCCACCTCGCGCGACAAAACTTTCCCCGGAATTTCAACCTGTGCCAATCGCCCCGAGAAATAACTCTTGACCAAAGACATTAAGTTTCTCGGACAACCCCTATTTTCCAACTCGCAAACAATCAATGGCCACCAGGCAGCATCAAATGCTCCCGAAATGTCCAAAGCAACAACAACACAATACTCCTTTGCATCCCTCGCCTGCTTAATTTCCCCGACAACCAACTCTAATGCGTGGATAGTCGACTTTTCCTCCACAAAACCGAACTGTCGGTTATTAAAACCGCCGCTGTCACGCACAAAGTGCTCCAATCGGGTAGTCATAACGCGATTCAAAGCTTTCCCCAGCACCGGTAGCAAGCTAATTCAACGATAGCTGCCCGGGTCTGACGCATCCGCCTTTTTAGGTTTAGGTATGAATTTCACGTTCTGGACTTTCCAGCAACGCGGAAAGACGCCCCTTTCTAGACAAAGATTAAACAACCCGGTAAACACACACGGGGCTAACAGGCACGCCTTCAGAGCAGCGTCTGAAGTGATTCCGTCATGCCCAGGTGCCTTCTTAGGGTTCATCCTTCTAAGAACCCTAACGACCTCGTGAACTAGAATTGTCTAATCGGCACCTGTTCCTTGCGCCTTTGTAGCTTGCCGACGTACTAAATCGTGCGGCCCCTCATCCTCCTCGAGATTATCTGAAGGGAAGAATTTCTCTAATAAATATTCCGCCGTGGTTTTAAAACCTTCCGTATATTCGCCATTTGTCTTTCTTATGTTACTGAGCGCGATTTTCTGTTGTTTACCCCTTATTACGCGGTATGCGGTTCCCCAAGGTTCTTTCTGTGAGTTTCGCGTGCAGAATTCTTTGAATTTATTTGTTCGCGTTTCTTCTATTAATATCTTATATTCGCGGTAACTTTGATTGTATTCTACTCTCCGTTGTTCTCTTATTTCTCCAGAGGCGCGTTGATAGCGACGCCTTAGGTTATGCGTTTCTGCCCGCTTGGTGGTTAGTTCCCGGGTCCACCAGGGTACGCTGTCTTTAAGTGTCTTCTTTCGCGGTATGGAGTACGACCACGCGTCTACCACCGCGTCGTTTAAATTTTCCGCGAGTGTTTCTATTTCGTCTGCCTCTCGGCAGTTAGATAGCTCGTTTTCGAGCGCAGGGATACTTTCGCCAAATTTTTGTTTAAACCGCTCCCAATTTGTTTTTTTATTACAGAACCGCGGAAATATAGTTAGCTGCTCGTTTGCGCTTGTTTTGGTCTCAACATCCCATATTATTAATTTATGATCAGAAAGCGTTTATTCGCCCGACCTCAATTTCCAATTACAAATGATTTGTAACATCTCGTGCGAGGTGAATCATTAGTGTTTATCATACTAAGATTCCATTCCGTTAAAAGATCAGCAACCTGTGAACCTCTATCGTCTTCTATAGGGCTACCCCATAGTGGCGACTTATCATTAAAATCTCCCCCGATAATTAGATTTTTATTCCTACCAATTTTACGAAGAATTCCTTCAATTTGATTTATTAAGTCCTCTGTTTGAGGATTTTCCCGCCGAGAGTCGACCGGTGGAAGGTACGTGCTAATCACGTAAAACGTATTTAATCCGGTTTTGATTTCGGCTGTCGTTAGAAATTCGTTTGATTAGAATCGTAGTTGCTGTTATTTGTACTTAGTTACACAGTGCAGTAATGAACTTGTGAGATTTATGCTCGATAATGTTGATTTAATTACTGTAGCCTTGAATTTGCCTGTTTCTATCTTGCGGTTTTAATTTGTTTGAGTTTGCTTGAGTTTCTGAAGAATCTGTAGTGGATAGATTTGTTCTCGCGATATTTACTTCGCTTTGCGTTAGTTCAGTTCTGTTAATTTGTAATTATATCTCTTTCCGTGGGTTTTAATTAAGTTGCATAAACGTACAGTTCGTTTGTCTTGTATTATAAATTTAGCTTGCAAGTTAATTACTTACTTGGTAATTTTAATCACTAGAAGATGTAGTTTAGTTTCTTGGTATTTGCGTACGTGCTGAATAGCATACGACTATACCTGTTAAGGTAATTAACACTTACAGGTGTTAATTTTCAATTTATAGGAATTAAATAATTTGCTTCTTTAGTAGTTAATTGCTTTGCACAATGTTGCGTCTGTTTATTTTGTGATGCACGACTTGTAATTGAATTTCTCCGTATTGTACGTTTTCAGGTTGCAATTATGAGCGTTTTAATTATAACTTTTTACGATGACCGTTTAGCTTTACTCAGTATTTGTACTGGGATAATGCAATTTATTTATAAATTATGAGTAATTTTAATTAAAAACGTTTAACTTTTATTCCGTGTTTGTACTAAGATAATTGCAATTTATTTATAGATCGCTGTAGCGAATAGTTTCTCATTAAATGCTGGTTGCAATTTATGCGCTTTTATGATTAATTACTTGTGAATCTTAATGCAAAAATACGTTACTTTATTCTATACAGAGGTTCTGAAGGTTATTGTTTTAAGTGTGTAATAAATGATGCTTCCTTCGCGAACTTTGCTTATCTTAGGTGAGTTTTAAGTTACACGGGTTTCAGTTACTGCAGAGTGTTTTGCTGTAATTTATACAGTATGATAAAGGTAAATGGTTTAAATAATCGTTCCGTAATTGCTTGTTTGAAGAATTACCTTTAGCTTTGGAATTAATTTGCGTTCTGTCTTTTTAGTTTACCGGATTAAACGTGCGTTTTGTATCGCGGTAGTTAATTTTTCGTATTTAGGTATTAATGGATGTGCGTCCGTTATTTTTGGTTAATTTTTGAGTTTGTTCTAATAATTGTGATAAGAATCTCTTTTAAATAATCAAGTCTCTTTTGCTTTTTAAAAGAAAATCTCTTTTACTTTTAACATTCAAGTCTCATAAAATTTTATAAATTCTCGTTTGAAGATAATTCTCTTTGTAACTATTTTCAAAAAAATATTGGCATAAAATAAAATAACATTCATAAAATAATAGTAAATGGTAATCAAATAATAAAATAATAAAACTAGCATATATCAATTATAGTTTGTAAGATCAGTTGGTATAAATGGAAATGAACTTACATTAGTTTCTTCATCTGTTTCTTTTTGTGGGCTCGATCGATGCTGTATCGTGTCCTCGTTGGTTTGTTGTTGGATTCGGACAATTTTTGTTCTTCCTCCAACCTGGTTTGGGTTCTGTCAAAATTGCGAATTGAAATTCTTGGTCACCAATCTTCCGATTTTTGGATTTTCAGTGCCCTTTTGACATCCGTTACGACTGCGCCAGTTAAGGTTCGGGCCTTTGGAGCGGTGTTTTTAAAAACAATTCCGAAGACTTAACAAATTTATTTTAACTTAAAACAGAAATTACAATGGAATTTTGAATAACTTATAAAATAACTTTAATTCAAAAACATTTAATTAATTGTAATAAGATGAGTAGCTTGAACAACGAAGTATGGAGTTCGAAGACTGACTGCCGGGCCTTGAGCTCCCGGGCTTTTTATAATAACCTGCCCCTCACACGGCTGTGGAAACTTGCAGATCTAATGTCTGCTTTTCTCTTAATTGTACACTTTATTACAATGTAACAATCTTATTTCTAAGTAATTGCGGTATGTTAACCGCCTGTGACCTGCCACCTGCAGTATCACTGCCCTCTTAGATGCAAAGTTGCATGTCCGTTCTCATGAACGGTCGATAACCTCTCTGGGTTATCCTTGTATTACAATGTTGCAATGAACTTATACTTTATTTAACAATTTCTAATAATTCCTATTAGATTCAATATATTCAATATATATATAGATGATTGGGGGATACATAACTCGCGTAAAGTCATATTTCCCTATGATTACATTAACTCTTGGGGTAGGCTCAATGAAACCAATTTACCTTGTAAAACAACATTCTTTAACCGTTGCGCAATGAAGAAGTCTCAGATGAAGACTACAATCATGCTAAACACGTTTGGCAAACATTTAATATAAAAACACTAGGTGACTATTCAGATCTATATTTAAAAACAGATGTACTGCTCTTGACTGACATATTTAAAAACTTTAGAAAAACTTGCATGTTCACGTATAAGTTAGATCCACTTCACTACTTTACGGCTCCTGGTTTAGCTCTAGATGCAATGTTAAAAACCACGAACGTTAAACTCGAGTTGCTTATTGATATTGAAAAAATAATGTTTTTAGAACGGCAAATTCGTGGTGGCGTTTCTCAATGTTTGAATAGATATGCCAAAGCAAATAACAAATATATCAATGCAGATTATTATCCGAATTTCGATTCTAAATATTTAATGTATTTTGATGTCAATAATTTATATGGGGCTGCAATGTCTGAATATCTTCCATATGGAGAATTTGAATTTTTAAATGGCACCAGTCCAGATATAGTACGTTTAGACATACTTAATATTCCCGATGATTCTGATGTAGGATATATTTTTGAATGCGATTTACACTACCCAGTATCTTTACATGAAATTCACAGTGACTTACCTTTGGCGCCTGAACATATAATACCACCAGTACCTTCTAATAAATCAAACCTAACGAAATTACTTACAACTTTATATCAAAAGCTCAACTATATTATTCACTACAAGAATTTAAAAATGTATTTAAGCTACGGTTTAGAACTGAAAAAGATTCATAAGGTTCTTCGGTTTAAACAAGCTCCTTGGTTAAAAGAATACATTGATTTGAATACGAAATTAAAACAACAGTCAAAAAACAGTTTTGATATATGCTTTTATAAAAATATGATAAATTCGGTTTATGGAAAAATGATTGAAAACGTACGGAAATGGAAAGATGTGAAATTAGTTACCAAATGGGAAGGACGGTTTGGAGCTCGTAGTTACATAGCGAAACCTAATTTTCACAGTTGCACTGTGTTAGACAAAGATCTGGTCTTAATAGAAATGAATAAGTTACAGGTTTATTTAAACAAACCCATTTATGCAGGTTTCTCTATTCTAGATATTTCTAAAACTTATTTATATGAATTTCACTATAGTTATATAAAATCGCAATTTGCTAACAAAGCAAAGCTTCTGTACACAGATACGGATAGTTTGATATACGAGTTTAGCGTTGAAGATATTTACTCTTATATCAAACAAGATATTCATAGATTTGATACTTCCGATTACGACCACCATAACAAATATCATTTCCCATTATCAAATAAAAAGGTTCCTGGTATTATGAAAGATGAAAACAATGGTGATATCATGCTAGAGTTTGTAGGGCTTAGATCTAAAATGTACACTTACAGAGTTCAGGATAGGGTAATACAAAAGTCAAAGGGATCTTCCTTAGCAAGTATTAAGCAAATTTCTTTTGATGATTATAAGAATGCTTTATTTTATAAAAAGACTGTACAGAAACAGCAATGTTTAATTAGATCAGTCAAACATGATGTGTTAACTATAAAACAAAACAAAATTGTTCTTAATCCAAGTGATGATAAAAGAATTCTTAGTACCTCAACCACTGATACTAAACCTTGGGGGTATTACTATACACTCAGAAATGACTTGTAAAGCTGCAACCACTGACTCAAATAAAGAATGCAATTTATCCCGATTAATATATAATATTTTTTTAGTTTTAAAAACTTCAGTGTTATGTTTATACCTGCACAAGTACACCGTTTTTCTTTTTGGATGTGTCTAAAATAGGATATCTTTCCATCTGTCCGAGTTGAACTATATTAGTATAAATGTATTGTAGAGAAAAATAGTAGTAAGCGTCCTGTTAAAAAAAAAAATCCAGTTTGTTAATAACATACCAGTTAGTTTATTTGAGAAATGTATAACAAAACTTTTATTTAAATTGCTTGTAAATATTAGCGGTTCTACTGTCACAATTTGACAATGTTTATGACTGTTTACTAAATCACCTAATAATTCCAACATGTAAAAATATTTAAGCAAAAATTATTAAAAGCTATTAACAATTAAACATTTGATATTGTATAAAACATGTAAAATAATAAATAGACTGTGATTGCTAAATGATTTATTGTTTTTTTTCTTTCTTTTTTTCATAATTTGTAAAGGTACAGTAATAAAGTAATTATAATATTCTTATGCTGTTTGAGAGCGGATTGTATTTGACTATCTTATCATGAAGTATAAGGCAATGACAAAATGTATTTGGCAAAACGTTTCTGCTAGCTTCAAATTCTAATCTAATATCGACAGTACCAGATTTTAACGCTTCGTTTTGTCTAGAACAATCTATGACTACTAATGGCGCAATACTTCGTAAATCTTCAGGATTAAAAAGTGGTTCATTTTCCTTTTCGTAGTGTGATTGCTGAAATTGGGCATACATCTCATATAACAACGCAGTCTGTTTATTCTCGAACTTCAAATTTAAGTTATCGTACGGGAAAATTTCTGAATTTAAATAGAGTTTCATGTTGGTTAAATAGCAATGATCAAAACGACTGTAGTTGCTCATGTTTTTTCGGTTAGTTTAGAAACCAACAATCACAAATCTTGGTTTATCTAATTGTGTTGTTGTTTTAATGTTCCATGTATGACGTTTCGTTTCTTGTAGAAGTTGATATTCATGCAACTCCCATTCTCTAAACGGAATATGCAAATCCTGATTTTGTGCAACGCATTCTATTAAATTAATTCGTTGAGTATCATCAACGGCTACATGCGGCATTTTCCATAAAACTTTGTATAAAACAACTTTTATTTCTTCATCAGGTGTAGGATTAATTATAGCATTAGTATCAAAACTAGAACGTAGTAAAACTAACTCATGGCGGAGGTTTAAAATGTTTTTTTTTAAATCTTTGCATAATCCGAGAACCATTGAAAGGTTTATTGCAGCGTTAAAATTCCTATTGGCATCAACTATTTGCGAATCATCCATAAGAAACCACCCAGCGTTTTGTAAATGCTTACTTTGATTGCTATTATATGAAACATATCCCTTCATTATAGACGTTAATCCAGGATTCCGAACACGATCTACAATGACACCACCAATCCCATATCTAATTTCATCAAAAAGCAGCAAAACCTTATTATTTAAAAACTTTTCTGTCTGAGACGGCGTTCCATCTGTTTTAATTAATTTGCCTTCTATGTACAGCATACTCTTCGATGGTAAGGTGTAAACATCTTGTTGTTGTATAGGGATTCGAATTTCATCATTATTGTTTAAAGATGTGTTAGCATAAGGCTGATGAATATGTTTTTCAATATTAACAATTGCATTGTCAAAGTAAGCTTTTTCACGCACGTTCAGTATTTCACTATTCATTCTACTTTTTAATTAAATAAATGCAGTCCTAATAATTGTAGAAACTGCCGGTTTTGTACTGTTAACGGTCTTGAAACAATTAATCGAGTGTCTATTGCTTTAAAATTTCCAGCATTTATAGCAATTCTTGACATGTTGCGTGCATTATACTTAATACCCAGGGCTATTGCAGATTTTTTTTAAATGCAACCTTACAGTTAGCAGTTCTCCTCTGAAATTAACTAAATTTCCATCTTGATCTAACACTTTAACTATTATTTCATTTATTATACGTGACCTGATTGGTAGATATATAATCGTAGGTGGGCACTCGACAATTTTAAAACCTGCAGGTACTTGAGGAAAAAATTCATGTATTACATGCACTGGTTTACTATTTAAATAGGATCCACTTGCAATATTACAGTCGATTAAAACTGCATTCACTTTACAAATGTTGATTGAGTAGTCTGCTTGATGCGTGGCATATGCTAGCAATTTTCATGAATTGAAACCGAGTAGAGAACCAATTGAATCCTTTTTGGTAAAATCCACCTCTTCACTACATTTAAGTGTATTATTGTCAGCTGTAATTTCTATATACACTGGCGTCTTTCTAGCGCTTTGTGATTGTTCCATACGACCACGCCATCTTTTATCGCCTAAAGCTTTTTGAAGATATTTATTAATTTCTCTAATCTCATAAGCACCTTCAGGTATTTCTAACAATACCTGCAATAAAAAAATTAGAATAGCAAACCTGCAATAAAAAAAAATTAGTCCTGCAAACCTGAAATAAAGAAAAAGCATAGCATGCTGATCGAGCATAGATTGTTCAGTACTTTGTAGAATGAAAAAAAAACTGTTTGGATAATCTATATAATCTAACAACGGTAAAAGCAATACAAAAATTTTTAGTACAAAGTGAGGTAATATTGGGGAGTAGCAGAAACGTTTCCTCACACACCAATTAAACATAAATCAGACAAAATTTTAACAAAAAAATTAATAGGTAAGCACAATTGATATGAGTCATCCAGGATTGTTGATTCTTCTTTTTTTTTCAAATAGCATGCAAGTCTATGGTAAAAGGTATCAGAACGACAAAGATATGGCAAAACAACGGATAGATATTTAAAGTAAGAATAAGTAGGAAATAGTTCAACTTACAAAAGGTCCTTCAATAACGCTTCCTTGCAATTGAAGTGTGGGATTCACGATGTCCGGCACTAACGCAGCACTTCACCCTTGACTGGGAGGGTGTTGATGGAACTTATCACACGTTACCCTAATCACACCTACGTATTTCACTGGTGTTAGCAGCAGACATTATCACGCGACGGAACTATGTAGCATTGATAAATTTCTTGTTAATTCTATTTCCTGAGACAATAATTTCGAAATATTTTGTAGCACTAGTTTAATTTCAACTGGGACCAAATGTATATTATTTTCATAAACATCCAAAAAGCAGTGAGAAACTTCAACCAATACCTTTGTAAACCGGTAATCTGTTATATTTCGCAAATAACGAAATTTGCGAAAACAATGATCTGTTTTAGATTCTTTGGGGTTAGAAAATTCAGAAACTACAGTATCAACTGTATTTGGATAATCCAAAGTATGTACTACTCTGATAAAAAAAAGGACCGCGAAACTAGATCGCACACACAGTTTAAGTATGAAAAGACAAAAGCACCAAAAAAACCACAATGAGTAAAGCACGTGTATCACTAAAGTAAGTACGTAAAATGTTCCGTAAAACACGTGCGTCGACCAAACACGTTCGCCTATCAACCATACTACTTCAATCGGAATTAGCACTACCCTTTCTACAGTTAATATACAACTTTTATTTCACAAGAAAAACAACTAAAATCGTGCCGTGCTTGTTCATGAACAATTCTAAAATTGATACCGCATTAATTCTCACTATTGTCAAAGCAAAAAAGAAGCAGTATTTTTAACGTAATTAATATATAGGAACCAAGAACAAAACTACAACTACTCATCTGTTTATTCAACTCGTTCTATTACAACCTCTTATCGTCTATTATCTAGACTTGTATATCCACATAAGGAACAAAATCTATACGAACGGCAAGACAAGAACGATGCAATCCACTCATTATAATACGATGCATTCGCCTAAGGAGTTAATAAATATAAAATATAGAAATAGTAGTTACAGAAATGTATTTACTAATTGGGAAAAAGCGTAAAGTGTTAAGCTATAAAAATGCACGTTACAGATTCCCCCCTAGCAAAATAAAGACGTCGGCGTGAAAGAAAAAAAAACGACAGACAAGGAACCAAACAAAAAAAATTTTTTTTTCCGGTCTGAAGGACCAACACCAGTATAAGAAAAGGAACATTTTTTTTTTCAAAAATAGACAAAGTCATCTATCGTAACCAACAACGACAGAACAGGTAAAGAAAGCATCAAGTAAATACCCAATGAGGATTAAAGCTCTTAGCTACTTTCAAAAACGTCAAAAGACGGATGTCTCCAAAAGGGACATTTCTGTTCTCCACCTCAAAGAAAAGTTTTGGCTTCCCGCGGAGAAACCAAGAGGAAAGGAAGAAAAAAAAACGAGGAAGAAAACTCGTAGCAAACCAACTAGACGACACAACTGTCAACCTCACGTGTGCAGCAAAGAGAGAACCAAGACAAAGCAAAGGACAAAGGCAAGCTAGTACACAATCTAGAATACTTCCGACTAAGGTAACACAGATTCGTATGAAACGATTACTCAAGCAAAGTATGGCTAACAGACCTACAAAAGCGACCAAGTCGAAATACCTAAAGGAAAAGAAAATAGATCTGAAGCCTACCTCAAGGAATGGATGTAGAAAGCGACTATAATAATCAAGTAGTGAACAAATGGTAGAACTAGCCAAAAGAAAAAGTCACGAGATGGGCTAGCTACAAAATATAAATAGGAATACGAAATGGGCGCCAGTGTTTTCGGACACAAGCTTATCAGAGAAAACACAAGACCAATAAGCCAAAAAAATTACAAGTCATTAGGGATAGCGACACGTAGGGGTCAAAATAGAATCGGCCGTAGGGAGCCCTCTAGGATCCGGAGGTTCAGGATCAATGTCTGGAGGGTCTAAAGTTTTATCGGGTTTGAGGTCCTTAATATGCCAAGTACCCAGATCGTTACCAGAATCATCCACTAAGATATAGGTTCAAGGAGAAAGTTTAGTCCTAATAGTAAAGGGACCCACATATTTGGAAGCAAGTTTAGCATTGAAGTAGCGAGTAGCATCCGAAAGAACATAATTGCGTTTCCAAACGCGATCGCCAGGAGATAAAGTTAAGGGACGACGACGAAGATCGTAGTGTTTAGCATTTTTCTTGCATGCTAAGGAAAGGCGTTTCGAAATTTCTTCACGAAGTGACTCAAATTTGACTAAGTCAGTAGGAGGAATAGGACGTTCGGGATCCATAAGAACATCATCAGGATCAAGAGGTTTTCCAAAATGATCGCCATAGAGAACATGCTCACGACCATATAGAGCAAAATACGGGGAGTAACCAATAACCTCATGTTTAAGCGTTCGAATAGCACAACCAATTTTTGCTAAATTAACGTCCCACCGACGTTGATTATCAGAAACGTAAGAAGAAATCATAGTTTTCAGGACTCTATTAATACGTTCGGCCGGATTCGCCTGAGGATGGTAGCGAGCATTAAACAGAATTTTTGTTCGATAAGAATCACAGAGTTTAGTGAAAATATTACTACGAAATTGTACACCATTGTCCGCAATTAGATACTGAGGAGTACCATACACCAGGAAAATATTTTCCTCAATGGTTCGAGCAACAGCAGCGGCCGTAGACGCACGTAGAGGAAAGAAACAAGCATATTTTGTAAAACAATCGGCAACAACTAAAATGAAAGAATTACCTTTAGAGGATCTAGGAAGAGGTCCGACAATATCAGTACATAGGACTTGCCAAGGACGAGTGGCAGTAGCACGGGGAGACATAAAGCCAGGAGGTTTCTTTTGTTCGACTTTGTGTGCAGAGCAAATTTTACAACGACGGACGTATCGAGCAACAGCGGCTCTAAGTTTAGGCCAATAGTAACGCATGGAAATTTTAGAGACAGTTTTGTGGACACCAGAGTGACCTGAAGTAGGTAGATCATGATTTTTGTATAGAACCCTATTCCGTCGTTCACTGGGAACTACTAACTTCCAATCGTCTTGAGGAGGTTGGAGCAAAGACTGTTTAGATTTTACATGTTTATATAGTAATTCGTTTTCCACATGCCAGTTACTGTATAGTTTAGGATTGGAATTAACACGAGTCCGTAGCTTAGGATACCAAGGATCCAAAATTGGCAGAGTAATAGAAGATTTAGGAAAGTCATCAATTAAGTCAATTTTAGGTACTGAGCGAGATAAGGCATCGGGAACGATATTTTCTTTACCTTTACGATGTACGATAGTGAAGTTATATTGTTGAAGTCGTACAGACCAACGAACTAAACGACCGTTGGGGCTTTGTAGATTATTCAGGCAGATAAGCGAGTGGTGATCGGTAATCACAGTAAAGTGAGAACCCTCGATATAGGGACGAAATTTCTCAATTGCCCAAATAACACCAAGACATTCTTTTTCGGTGGCGCTATAGTTGCGTTCCGCCTTTTTAAGAGAACAGCTAATGTAGCTAATGACTTTTTCGTCATCGCCCTGTTGTTGAGTCAGCACAGCACCCAGACCAAAATCAGAGGCATCAGTCTGTATAGTAAAGGGCAAAGAAAAATCAGGACAACTCATCACTGGAGCCGTTACCAAGTGTTCTTTCAGCAGCTTAAACGCCTGCTGACATTCCGAAGACCAATCAAATTTAGAATTTTTCTTAGTCAAAGCAGTAATTGGAGCAGTAAGAGCAGAAAAATTTGGGATAAAGCGACGATACCACGAGCACATACCAACTATGCGTCGTACTTCAGTTACAGTAGTAGGAGGAGGAAGATTAAGAATGGCCTAAACTTTTTCTGGGTCGACATGGAGTCCATGACGATTTACTACGTATCCCAGATAACGGAGTTCCGGTCGGCATATAATGCATTTATCTCTGCGAAGAGTAAAACCTGCAGAATTTAAACGAAAAAGCACTTTCTGTAATACCACCAAATGTTGTTCGAAAGTAGGGGTAGCGATGATCACATCATCTAAGTATGCGAAACAGAAAGGTTCAAGATCAGCACCAAGCACACGATCTATAAGTCGCTGAAATGTCGCTGGAGAATTATGAAGACCAAATGGCATTTTAGTAAACTGGTATAAACCTCTACCAGGCACCGTAAATGCAGTAATCGCCTTAGAATTAGAAGAAAGAGGTATTTGCCAATAAGCAGAGCGAATGTCCAAACTAGTTAATAATTTTGCGTCTCTAAGACGGTCTAGAATCGTAGAAATATAAGGAAGGGGATAGGCGTCTTTTTCTGTAACCTCATTGACCTTTCTAAAATCGATGCAGAAACGATATGTGCCATCTTTCTTAGGCACCATAACAATAGGGCTAGACCAAGCGCTATTAGATGGTTCTACAACACCACTTTCTAGCATCTCATCCAGAGCTTGATTGACATGTCAAAGTACCGTAGGGGACATGGGATAATATCGTTGCTTGATAGGACTAGATGTAGTACGGATCTGATGTTCAATGAGATTAGTACAGCCCAAAGGTAAAGTATCATCTTTAGGAAACATCTGTTGGACAATACGAGACAATTCGGATTGTTGCATGATCGACAGATCGGAAAGAGCATTGATCTGACTGATCGAGACAGTAGAAGTAGAACCGAAGGTCCATTGACCCGTTCGAAAATCTGGGACAACACCCATAGATTTCCAGAAGTCAATGCCTAAGATCAGAGACTGAGAAATAGAAGGAACGACTAGGACGTCAAGAAGAATAGTTTTATTTTCGACCGACATGGGTAAAGTAAGTGACCCGAGAATGTCACAAGCTTGACCATTGGCTACCGTACAGCTGTGGATCTCCGTTTGGGACAAAGGCAAAGAAAGAGAATAGAGAATATCCCAACCAGGACCACCAATAATTGTACGAGAAGCGCCAGAATCAAGCAAACCCTTAAATTCGATGTCGAAAATAGTAACAGTAAGATAAGGTCTGTCGTCCTCACGAGAACTAGCTAAAATAAAATCCAAAACATATTTAGATCGGTCATCAAGACCAGAGAAAGGATTTTCTGAGGAAATAATAGGTACCGAGACAACTGTAGAAGGGATCGGGTCGGTTTCTCGGCTTAGCAACTCGATCGGTAGTTTAAATTCTTGTTACAACTCGTACAATTGGTACGGGTAACATTAGGTTTACCACAACCATAGCAATAAAGTATTTGAGGTTTAGTACAGGAAGGAGACTTGTGTCCTCGTTGGCCACAGTTCCAACAGGTAACGGAAGATTTAGAAATATTTTTAGGAGCATCACTTGCACCAGGTGTAAATGTTTTCGAAGTAGTAACACCAGAATGGGGAGGGACATAAGCAGAAGTAAGTTTGCTGCGGACCGCAGAACCTGTATAAGCTAAGTCAGGCTCTAGGAGTTGAGCAAAGTTCAGAGCAGGAGGAGACTTGAAATTATCGGCTTGTATTTTGCGCTGTTCTAGTCTGCGACCTACACGCAAAAGTTCCGTAATAGTATTCAGATCAAGCAAAGCTAATTTGGTTTGGTAGAAAAGGGTAAGATTTGGTAAAATAATTTCGAGTTTCTGTGGTTCAGAGAGAGAGATTGTTAGACGAGCAAATAAATTTTCCATCGTAGCTAAATATACACCAATAGACTCTGAGGGACCCATAGTACGATGCTTTATTTCCTCTAAAAGTTTTTCGTTGTAATTAATAGTCGAATAACATCTTGCCAATTAGTTAGGGATTTTCTATGCGCTCTGAATAAAATTAAAGCTTTTCCCGAAAGTAAGTCTGATGCCGAAGAAAATAGTTGAGAAGCAGAAACGTTGCGTGCCGAGCATAATTCGTCCACGCGTAATAGAAATGCATTTAAAGACATACGGTCATCACCCGAAAATTTTAAGTTCCATTTAGACACCAGCTGTCCATAACCAGACGTAGCAATTGATTTAGAAATAGATATAGGTATAGGTAATTCATCAGAAGATTCAGCAGAAGTAAGATCATCCTCAGTATCAGTAGTAGTCGGATTAATAGTAGCCGTAGAAACAAGTGGTGCCCTAGGTGAAGTGGAAGAACGTCTAAAGCGACGGTATAACCTATCGCAATCACTGCGTAAATTACTAACACATAGCAACAACTTTCGCTGTATGACTGTTTCAGCGTCAGAAGTAACATTCATGCGTTGGATTCTCCCTTTGAGATGCATAGCAAGGCTAATAATACGTTTGCCGTCGGCAGTTGAAATATCACCATTAAAATCTTTACTCTTCGTAGTTAATTCAGTTAAACCTTCAGTCACGGCTTTATTATCAGTCTGAAAATCGATACCAGATTTAAGTAGAGTTTCAGAAGATTCCATTTTCAAAATATTCCTAAAAGATTTACGAAGTTCGGATACAAGTACCTTTGCATCGAACCCACGAGAACCGACTTCATATTTGAGTTCAGCTTCATGTAAACGATCAACTTTTAATTTCCAATAGTCCCCCATTACTACAGAATCAACAAACACCCAAAT
Source organism: Platerodrilus igneus (assembly GCA_036346225.1). Classification (NCBI taxonomy): domain Eukaryota; kingdom Metazoa; phylum Arthropoda; class Insecta; order Coleoptera; family Lycidae; genus Platerodrilus; species Platerodrilus igneus. Next base: position 3,411,002 of record JARFIW010000020.1, read on the forward strand.
ATTTAAAGACACAAAAACGAATTATTAGGCTTGTTCGATAGAGAAACTAAATTAACGAAATAACTAAATACTAAACAAAATCCAGTTCAAACGAGAAGGAAAAAAAAGATAATTTTGAGCCCCACGTTGGGCGCCAAATTTATGTCACGTTTATCGTGGCAGCCACGTTGGGCGCCAAATCTATGCTACGTTGGCTCGTAGCCGTGCGTAACACGAAGAAAATCAAAGAAATGACCGGGCTCAATCGGAGATTAGGGGGGGTTGTAGAAATCAGACCAACATATAATGTACGCGGCTGTAAGGAGTTAGTAACAATACCTGCAATAAAAAAATTAGAATAGCAAACCTGCAATAAAAAAAATTAGTCCGGCAAACCTGAAATAAAGAAAAAGCATAGCATGCTGATCGAGCATAGATTGTTCAGTACTTTGTAGAATGAAAAAAAAACTGTTTGGATAATCTATATAATATAACAACCGTAAAAGCAATACAAAAATTTTTAGTACAAAGTGAGGTAATATTAGGGAGTAGCAGAAACGTTTCCTCACACACCAATTAAACATAAATCGGACAAAATTTTAACAAAAAAAAATAAATAGGTAAGCACAATTGATATGAGTCATCCAGTATTGTTGATTATTCTTCTTCTTTTTTTTCAAATAGCATGCAAGTCTATGGTAAAAGGTATCAGAACGACAAAGATATGGCAAAACAACGGATAGATATTTAAAGTAAGAATAAGTAGGAAATAGTTCAACTTACAAAAGGTCCTTCAGTAACGCTTCCTTGCAATTGAAGTGTGGGATTCACGATGTCCGGCACTAACGCAGCACTTCGCCCTTGACTGGGAGGGTGTTGATGGAACTTATCACACGTTACCTTAATCACACCTACGTATTTCACTGGTGTTAGCAGCAGACATTATTACGCGACGGAACTATGTAGCATTGATAAATTTCTTGTTAATTCTATTTCCTGAGACAATAATTTCGAAATATTTTGTAGCACTAGTTTAATTTCAACTGGGACCAAATGTATATTATTTTCATAAACATTCAAAAAGCAGTGAGAAACTTCAACCAATACCTTTGTAAACCGGTAATCTGTTATATTTCGCAAATAACGAAATTTGCGCAAACAATGATCTGTTTTAGATTCTTTGGGGTTAGAAAATTCAGAAACTACAGTATCAACTGTATTTGGATAATCCAAAGTATGTACTACTCTGATAAAAAAAAGGACCGCGAAACTAGATCGCACACACAGTTTAAGTATCAAAAGACAAAAGCACCAAAAAAACCACAATGAGTAAAGCACGTGTATCACTAAAGTAAGTCCGTAAAATGTTCCGTAAAACACGTGCGTCGACCAAACACGTTCGCCTATCAACCATACTACTTCAATCGGAATTAGCACTACCCTTTCTACAGTTAATATACAACTTTTATTTCACAAGAAAAACAACTAAAATCGTGCCGTGCTTGTTCATGAACAATTCGAAAATTGATACCGCATTAATTCTCACTATTGTCAAAGCAAAAAAGAAGCAGTATTTTTAACGTAATTAATATATAGGAACCAAGAACAAAACTACAACTACTCATCTGTTTATTCAACTCGTTCTATTACAACCTTTTATCGTCTATTATCTAGACCTGTATATCCACATAAGGAACAAAATCTATACGAACGGCAAGACAAGAACGATGCAATCCACTCATTATAATACGATGCATTCGCCTAAGGAGTTAATAAATATAAAATATAGAAATAGTAGTTACAGAAATGTATTTACTAATTGGGAAAAAGCGTAAAATGTTAAGCTATAAAATGCACGTTACAAAGTGTACGACATGACAACTTCATACGCAGTTCTATGTACTGCTTAGAAATTGTAAGCATAAGTGTCCGCAAAACACAGTACCGTACGATTGTTCTTGGTTAAAGTTATAAAGAATTTTACATTTACCCCCGCTATTCAAATAACTTATCAACTCTGTTGGCGGTCGCAGGTTTCTGTAGCTGTCATAGTAAATGGCACTACTACCGTACTTTTTATAAAAGGTCCAATACGTGACTAAACCTTCTATTCCATTTAAATTAATTATACCACATTTTTTTAAATTAACTTTCTTGGGAAGATTGTTTCTCATGAACATTCCACGGAAATATGGTACTTCTAATTGCTTAACAAACTCTGTTAATGCTACATTGCTTAGTGCTCGATTCCGTAAAATCAAGTTGCGTTCCTTTGAGGTTTTGCAGGTGCTAAAAAAACCAAAACCTTTTTTATAAGGTTTGATGTACATGCCGTTTCCGACTGCAATGTCCTCCATTGCCTTGTTATGACGTTGTTTTTCCGCTAGTTGTTCCTTAGCTATTTTAGTATCTGAAACTGCTTTTGCGACAGCAGCTGCCCCTCCAGTAAGAGTACCAAGGGCGCTTAGGCCTGCAAAAATTGGTATTAGTGGTAGAAAACCCCCTTTTTTAGGAATTGATATAATACGAGCTGATTTAATATGCTTCTTTTGTTTTGCTGTATTGGCAGCCTTAATTGCTATGTTGATTGCATCCATAATATTAAATCCTTTAGCCCTTTTTAAGGCTGTACGTGTTTGTTTGATAATACTTTTAATACCTAGCGTACTTCTTATTTTACGTTTCTTTATCAGTTTTCTTATTTTATTGATATTTTTTGTTCTCAGCGATGCACAGGAACCCATACCAAGTTTTACTTTAGTTTTCATTGCGGTAGCTACTCCAAATGCTGCTGCTTTTTCACCTAAAAACGAGTCACCAGAATTTAGTCTTTCTGTAGCTAACTGAGCTAACTTCGAATCTGCTTGATGGCGTTTAGATAGATCCTTTTCTTTGGAGTATGCAATATCGTGCTCCTTACAAGCCTCGTCTAACTTGTTTATTCCCTTGTCTCCCCGAGCTAACCGTTTGATTAGTTTTGTACCCGGACCGCAAAATTGTAATCCGGACTATGCGCTTCAAATGATAAATTGTTAATTACAGTATTTAACAGTCCGTTCCCAGTAGTTTTAGAATTATTATTATAGGTAATCATTAGCGGACAACTGTCCTCTCAAGCTGTGCAGTAAATAAATTATCGTGAATTAATAATTCTTTATATACTCGCCGTTCTTATATATAATTCCACTTCTTTACAATCGAATTTAGTACTTGCAAACATGCGTGTTGTGAAACAATCAACATCTTTAACCATAAACAATAATGACATTGACGTGCAATCCTTAGCTAAAAAAAAAACATAGCGTTCTTCTGCCTTCATCTATTCGATGTCTAGTTGTTGGTCCATCAAATTGCGGTAAAACCAACGTTATGATTGGGTTGATAGAACATCCTAATGGTTTAAAGTTTAAAAACGTATATGTTTATTCTAAATCACTTTATCAACCAAAGTATCAATACCTTGAAAGTCTACTGCGACCAATAAAAGGGATAAAATATTATACATTTTCTAGTTCTGATAATATTATATCATCATCTGATGCTCGAAATAATTCTATATTTGTTTTTGATGATGTAGCTTACCATAAACAAGGTATAATTAGGGAATACTTTAGTATGGGGCGTCATAAACAAGTAAACAGTTTTTACCTTTGTCAAAGTTATACTCGTATATCTAAGCACTTACTACGTGATAATGCTAATCTTTTAGTTTTATTTAAACAAGATGATTTAAATTTAAAACACATATATGACGATGACGTCAATACTGACATGAAGTATGATAAATTCCGTGAAATATGTGCTGCTTGTTGGCAAGACAAGTACGGTTTCTTAGTTGTAGACAAGGATAGTGATCCATGTCAAGGAAGGTACCGAATAGGTTTTGATCACTTCATACATATTTAAACCTTGAGAGACGCAAGTATAATTAGTATCCAAGAATTTTTTTTATTACAATAAACTTTTTACGCAATGAACAAGGAGGCGATAAAACTTAAAAGAATTTAGTTAAAAAAAGAAACATTATAAAAAACAAATTACGCCAGTTAAAAGATAGTGAAGTCGTCCAAGCGGAATCAGTTTTACCCATAACATCGCGATTAGAAACTATTGCCAATAAACTGGAAGGGGAAAGGGTGGTAAAGAAACAAAAATTTAAAGAAGAAGAAAAACTGCCTCATAGCAGTGTAAAAAAATTAAACCTAAATTGCTAGAAAGGAACGTTGACTATATTGATTCGCCGGTTATTGCTCAGCATATACCGAATATAAATGACGCCATAGATGAAGATGATGATGATGATGTTGACAATGAATACGAAACAGAAGTTAATCGAAATGCTCAAGAAGCCCAGGAATATATACAAAGCTTTGTCGATTCACCTGGTGTTACCCATTATCTCGAACAGCTACATCCGCTGCCTCGAGAATATATTTACAATATGTTTAAAGATGTTAAGAACGAATTTGATTATAAATATGGTATTAGATTTAACCCTGATTCAAATGGTCTTATGATTGGCAATTCGAATTTCGCGTTGGATGATGAAAATGTACTAATAAATGATTTGAAATATAAAAGTACGCCTGAATTATACAAATTACTGTTTAAAAAATATCCTGTCGGGTACAGACTGCAAGATCTAAAGTCATACCTTGATATTGTGAAAAGAACAAATGCTAATAGAAGATATTATTCTAAAACAGAACAAATTCAGGATAATCGTTCATATAATTACAAAAATATAATATCTACATTGAACATACTTCCCCAAACACCTCGTAGACCTAGAACATTACCCTATAGAAAACGTCTTGGAGACGGTATGCCAATGGAAGTATCAAATAACGCCATAGATTATTTATATTGGAATGATCCCAATGAACTTGTTGATAGATTACGGCTTTTAGTTTCATCTCAGACTGCTGGACACACAGGTCACGGCAACGAAATAAATTCGATCATTGAAGAATTGCGCGAGGCGAAAGTGATTAAATGATATGACAATTGACAAATTTGGAAGGCACTTAAATAACCGTAAAATAGATATAAGTGAACAGGAATATGAAAAAAATGAAGGTTTTGAAACCTTGATTGAGTACAAGTTACATATGCTGCATTACACTGTAGTAGCAACGTTTTACTCTAGTACATTCTTCGACGGTGGCAAGCCATTCCTTATTTTCAACAGTAAACATAATTATGAATTTCCTTATGAGGAAGCAGTCATTGAGAATATTAAAGGATACCCGCAAAACATTGAAATTCTTATAAACGAAAAAAGTTATGTAATTGCATAGCTACAAGGATTTTTGCTTAAACGTATGGATGTAATCAGCTTTCGTGACAGCGGTACTATCATAAACAATACCACACTGTTTCTTGATTTTATATTAAAAGTTCCTTTCAAAGCAAGTGGAGTCCTCGACATCCAAACGTAGAAGTATTTATTAATTGTATTTAATAAATCCTGATTAGAAAAAAAAGTATTATGATAGTTGCTCAATCAAAAGTGAAAGAGGATATAGTAAATGAAGTTCATAAACCAGCAAGAATAAATTTCAAGAGACGCAAAGTGATAGTAAAAGGTTTAAATGACCTTCTTCAGACCGATTTGATTAAAATGTTACCATATTCGCAAACAAACAAAAAATTTAAATACATTTTAGTAGTTATTGATTGTTTCTCCAAATACGTATGGGCTGTACCACTTAAAAGTAAAACGGGTATTGATGTTACTGCTGCAATGAAATCGATTTTAAATAAATTTAAAAATCCACCAACAAATTTGCAGTCTGATTTTGGTAAAGAATATTATAACAAACACTTTCAATCCTTAATGCAGACATATAGCATAAACCATTATAGTGTTTTTTCTACAAAGAAAGCATGCATTGTGGAACGTGTAATTAGAACTTTAAAGGGAAAAATGTGGCGCTTGTTTAACCTGAACGGTTCTTACAATTGGATAAAACATTTAAGCGATATTGTGAAACAATACAACAATACAGTTCACAGTACTATCGGAGTCAAACCTGTAAAAGTTGATAAATCCAATGAAAAAACTATTCTTAAATCATCATTTACCCACATCAAACTTGCAACCAAAATACCAAAATATTCAAATAAAGACAGTGTGAGGATTAGGGCAGCATTTACGAAAGGTTACACGCCAAACTGGTAAAATGAAATTTTTAAGATTAAAAAGATAAACGGAACCAATCCGACAACATATATATTAGAAGATCAAGACGAGAAAGAAATCAAAGGTGCATTTTATGAAATGGAGTTGCAAAAGGTTAAACATCCAGGAATTTACTTGGTAGAAAAAGTCCTAAGAAAGAGTGGAAATAAAGTCTTTGTAAAATGGTTAGGCTTCTCTAACGTACACAATAGCTGGATCGATAAAAATAATGTTTGCTAGAAGTTGTTATAATAATAATAATAGTTAATAAGGCTAACATTGTAAAATTAATTTAAAATAAATAATACAGACACAATCTTTTCTATTGTTTTTTATTATTATCAAACCATTCTTTTAATAACAAGGTATTTTGTTTTGCACATTGCAGACTATTATTGCTGTGTCTATAACATAGAATATTACATAGTAAACGATTGTTGATTTTTAACTCCGATAGCTTAGGACAACCTAGTGCAAGCATATCAGTTACAACGTTTGCTTCAAATAAAGCGCTATATATGATAACACCATTCCAGCCGTTGAAGATTCATCCCAAGAAAAACCATGAATATTCCTTGTCGCCCAGTCGTTATGTTTTATATGATCTTGGCTCAAACAACTAGACTGCATTGGCAGTTTAAAAATTTGATGCCAAACAACACCTTCGAACAAGTCCAAAACCACAATTTCATTGCACACAAACTCGTTTTTCTTGTATTAAAATCCCTGAATATCAATTATATACATGTTTGTATATGTAGGTATGTAAATTTGCAGTAAACTTCGACTAATTAAATTAATATTAGGAGCAATCTCTTTATATAGCAGATTACCACCATCTGCGTACTTTGCTAACCTACTTTTCAACCTATCACAAGAGTGAACACATTTTTGAATTGAAACCGGCCCATGCGTATTTGCAGAGTGGCCGCACTTTGAATTCAAACCGGCCTTAGTATATTTTGCATCTGACCTACTTTATAACTTCTCGCTAGAGTTCAATACAGCTCCACATTTTTTTTTGCTCGCATCTACATTTTTTCAATGTAGCATACGTGTGGACACGTTTTGAAGTCAAACCGGCCTATATGTATTTGCAACCTCTAAACAAAAGTAAAAACATAAATCAGAATCCACTTTAATTAAATACAGCATTCTTTATACAATTGACTTAGATGTGATATTATGAATCTGACCTACTTTATAACTTCTCGCTAGAGAACCGAATTCAAAACAGCTCCACATTTTTTGCATGTACCTACATTTTTTTGTCAATGTAGCATACGTGTGAACACGTTTTGTTATCCACTTTAATTAAATACAATTGACTTAGATGCAATATTTTGCATCTGACCTACTTTATAACTTCTCGCTAGAAAACCGAATTCAAAACTGCTCCACATTTTCTCTGCACGCATTTTCAACGTAGCATACGTGTGTTTTAAAGTCACACACGTATGTTCTATTGAAAGTAATACAAAGCCGGTCTGACTTCAAAACGTGTCCACACGTATTTTACATTGAAAGTATATAAGGCCGGTCTGGCTTCAAAACGGTGCACGCGTATGTTACATGGAAAAACATACGCGTGCACCGTTTTGAAGTCAGACCGGCCTTACTTACTTACCCATTATCTATACAAAACACAGACGTAAGTTAAAAGTCTGGAAACGATAACAAATAATAAGGCAATCAAAGATCGCTAATAAACACCATGACACGGAAATCCGAAAAGTTTCATCAGAAATCAGCTTGAAATATTAAAGGCAAACGTGTTTGGTCGCGACAATCTGCAAGACTGCTTGTAGTGGGAAAAGCTATGTAACACCTACCGGTGATAAAGCAGCTCAGTTTCCACTTGAAGCACGTTAAATCCACATCACTTTTAACCAGAAATCTAAGCGTCAGATAAATAAAGTTTATAATATAGTGAAAATAGTGCTGCATAAGAATTGTGTTAAGAATATATGAAAAGTTTTTGCCGTTTTTTAAAAAAACGCGAGTAGAAATTGGTTAATTAATTTAAATTAAATATTTATAATGATATAGGGCTTCTAATATGCGTCGAAAATAATTCTAATCTGTGTCGAAAACCATAATTCTGGTGTATTTCTGGACCACTTTAATCTGCGTCGAAAACTATAATACTGGTATATTTCTGGACTATTCTAGTCTGCATCGAAAACAATACTTCTGGTATATTTCTGGTATAATTCTGGGACAATTCTAATACGCTGCTAATTTATGATCCAAAATCTGGAATTTCAAGTGGTATTTAAGGGAAGAGATTTAAAGCATATGCAGAGAAATATAGAATAAAGCACGAGGTGATTTCTGGAAAACAAGGGGTAACTGTACTGAAATATTGGTTCAACAAAGCAGAGCATTGGTTTCGATTGAGGATAGCAAGGGGGTGTTGATCCACAACACGAAACAACATATCAGGAGATCACAGGTCAGATCCACTTAATTTTAAGGAATCTTTTTAATTTAAATTTTAATACTGAATTTATTCAATTTATCCAAAACTTGTAAAGAGTCAACAGGAACATTGCATGCGTTTAAACTTACGTAATAAATCATAAAGAGGTCTCGAACGTTCCAGATTTTTTTGTAAAGGTATTGTTTTTGGTGACTTTATATTGAATTAAAAGTATATAAATTTTGGGATAAATAAATCGTATGATATTAATTGATTAAAGGGTGTATTTAAAGAATTTTAAAAATTGTAAATATTATTTCCTTTTATTATATAAATGTTGATTGACTTTGTTTTTCAATTCAAACAGGTAATCATAAAAGGGTAAAAGAAAATTGATTATCGTAACGTTGTGCACTCTGTGTAGATTAAAAAGGGCCAGCCGTGGCATAATAATAAAAGTAAAAGATTAAATTGAGTAATACACAGAGCTGTGGCGTTTAGTAGAACGTTTATTACACCGCGTACGGCGTTATCATATCAATTTTTATATGACGTAATAACGGGGGGAGAAAACTACATACCAATAATTTAAATTATATATATATATATATATATATATATATATATATACATAATTTCTTTCAAACATAAAATTATTCCGAACAAGTACCTATTCACTTGATTATTAAAATGTTCCTCACCTAATCTTGGTTAAAATTTACAGATCTCAAATCTCTTCTCTTGTGAATAGTTTACCTGGCTTTTATTCCCACACTTGTAAGGTTTGTTTAGTCAAAAGATTCTTGACAGATAATCTATTTAAAAAGTCAGGGTGTTTTGAACTGTGAGCACAAATTTTCTGGTAAACATCCTTACAAAAAAATATTATATGATTAAGACTTATTCTACCTTAAATTCAAATGACAAATACTCAAATATCAGCACAAATAAAACAATCTAAAATTAATACTTGCGAAATCCACAAAGCACTTATCCAATTCGTAATTAACAGCATTCAATACCTTTTGCTTCTATTCTTAAATTGACGTTCAAATCCCAGTTTACTAAATCATGCATAATCGCTTAAATCTCCATTTAGAACACCAATTACCAAAAGTGCATCTTCCTTCTAATTAACTAATTGAAACTATCATTGTGTTGAAAAAATTTCCTTCTTCGTTGTATATTACAAAATCAAATAACTGCATTTATTAACTTTCATATTTCAAACTATGTCCTATGTAAATTCTGCATGTTATTTTAAACGTCCTAATCAACGTTACTTTTACTTGGTTGACGCTAAATTATAAATAAATTATTACATTGTCGATCGTGTAAATCGGCATGTATCGAATTACTGAATGAATTGAATCTAAAATCGAATGAATCTCTGTAATAAAGTTCCTGTTTATATACAATTTATTTTGACTACGTCACGCCTTCTAGATTGTACGAAATTCGACTCGCCTACATGACGCAAGATTTCTGAGAATCCCTAATTAACTTCGAATCGCATGATTGACTGATAATAGTGACGCGCGCCGACCGTCCTTCCTCTACACAACGAGCATAATGAGGGGTCGTATGCTATCCTGTAGTATTGCGAAAGATAATAAATAATTCTTATTGATTTTACTATATTTTAATGATACCGCGAGGTTTCTTAGAATAAATGCTGGTTTTATTAATTACTTTATAATATATTTCTTATTAAATGAGGTATCCTTTCTTGAGCCCAAAGCTTCGAAAGCATGTTTTACTTAAATTTGAATGTATGTTGTACACACACGAGAGTGTGTATATGATTAATTAAAGCTTTAATTGCTTTCCCAACGGGTTTTGCACATGCCAAAAGTTTGCATTCTAAACGATTGAAAAATATTTGGTAAATTAAAACCTGTTTTTAATACACAAAATTATTTATTTTATGCACGGGAAGTGCATTTATATAACAAAGGAATGGCTTTGTATTTATCTTAGTAATTATTTACAAGTACCGAATTATGTTTTTCACTTTACACACGTGTGGCTGTGTATTTACAATACGCTTATATTATACTGAGTGGAACAATAAATCTTAGGAAATTTCTATTTTTTTTCTGGTTTCTTTTGTTTCGGATGGGTTTTATTTGTAGGCTTTGGGTTTCAATGCCCTCTCATGGCCACTTATCACGTCAATATATATTGCTACGATATCGCTCTTTGCCAGATGTACAACCATCAATTGCCTGCTGATCGCCACCTCTCTGTGCCTTTCAATTAATTTAAAATTAACACAATTATATGTATGCCTCGACTAGCTCAGTGATACTACGCACAGAGTGAATGACGATATGATCACAGTTTTCACTCACTCTTCTCCAACACTCAATATCTCCGCATAAGACAAACTAAATTTACCAAAAATTGTATAATAAACTAAATAAATTTACTATTTATAAATTTGCGTCCTTTTTAATATCATTTACCTTTTATAGAACCTTTAAATCAAATTTTAAATAATTATTTTTATCCAATTAGCTCTTTACGAAGTTTATAACGTTTTTACACCTTTTATAGCAATTAAAGCCAACAAAAAATATTGTATTTTACCACGAATAGTTTCATTGAACGTTCAAATAAATATCCCTTTTCTATACCTTTACGTACTAATCAAATTTTTGATGACCTTTTACACAAAATATTTAAATTACATGCAACTTTTAAACTCACTTCTGAATACACATACTATAAATAAAAAAATAGCTCTGACCCTATATCTCTCCTGTTTTTCTTGCTGGAGTTTCCTGGCCCAAATCGGTCGTTCGTTCAGCAACCTTGGCGTGTTGAGCCAGTATTTTGAAATATTTAGCAGCAACTCGAAGTCGTCTGCCCAATGATTTAAAGTATTAACCTCTGAATTTTAATCCAGTAGCTTGGTCTTTTATACCAGTAACTTAGAATATTAACGTCGTGATTCTAATTATTACTTGGATATATTACTTGAGTATATTACTTAAATATATTATTTGGATTTGTTGCTCGGATATGTTACTTGGATATATTACTTGAAGCCGTTGGTTTCAACGGCAGAATTTTATATACACTTATTTCAACGCACTTTAATTCCAGAAAATTTCAAGCCTACAAACACTTCTGCACAACAATTCTTTGAAAAACTTCAACGGCCACTCGTTTCCACAAACATCTTAACTAACGTACGCAGTAACTCTTCGTATTTCTCTAACTGAAACTCGTTTCTCTGAAAATCTCTTGACGTTAACCACCACGCGCGCCTTACTTGAACTTCAACATTTCGCTCCATCACGTTGTGTATATTTATCCCAGCAGACGATAGTTAACGTTTAAAATACGCCCATAATGCAACACATGTTATCCCCCATCTCGCTTTATCATACACGCTAAATCAACTATCTTTCTTATACCGTGTTTTCAGGTTTCTTTGTAACCGAGTCACTGCTTAACCACTCCAATTAACGTTCAAACTATGCCTATGTTAAGACACGTTATCTCCATTTTGCTTTAACATCCTTTGCTTTGTCTACCATTCCCGTTGTACAACTAACCACTGGTTCTCACTCCACTACCTTGTATTCATAACATGCGTTATCTCTATCCTATTTGTACCCATGCTATCTAATAATCTCTCGTTGTTTCCGTTGGCAAGCTTCTTTCGTAACCGATCAAATACTTACTCTAGCTTATGATCCATATCGTTTTAACGAGGCTATAAATCTATCCTAATTGACAGCGGTATCCAACACTACCCGGAATTTCTGTTATTTGTTTAACATTTTAATCTAACCCTCCTTAACAAAATCCAAGAAAATTGCGGCGGTTACATTCGTTTAGAATTTAATAATACTAGGAAAAGTTTCTTCAAAACAACACGTTTAAAACTTCTCGTAAATAACATAACAGCCAACCTTGCTTGTAAACTAACCGATTTGAATTTTTAGAAAATATGTTAGTTTTAACTCTAAAACTTAAATACTTTATTCTACACGGCTGCTTCTAATATAACACCAGCTATACTTTATGAGTATTTAAAGGATTATAAAATTTTAGCTTCTTTTAAATCTACTGACAATAAAAGCGCTCTTCAAAGTTGCTTAGTTATTTTTACATGCTGAATCACGAAATAAATTACAACATGAATAAATAATGCCCTTTTAACCCCCAAATATCACAATTATATATATATATATATATATATATTATATATATTTATTTATATATATATATATTTATATATATAATATAATATATATATTATTGTGATATTAATTTTGAATTTACTTCTTACTTGACTAGTCTAATACTAGTGATTACTCACCTGATGGCGTTCTTATTTACTCTTGCCATCTCACAGAAGTTCTTTTGAAGTTATTATTGTCTATTGTTTTCGGTTGTTTCATAAGGGTTATAAACCACTTCATCCTGATGAGATCCAGAGACATCGTAACTAGTCAATAAATGTTTATTCTCTTTATGAAACAACCAAATTCTTTCATTTATGGCTATGCAAATATAAGCTTGCTTTGTATCATTAAACACTTTCTTTCGATTTTTCGTAAGGTGAATGTTTATTTATACATCGTATATACTGTTATATATATATTTCTGTAATAAGGGGTTGTTTAGGGATATATTGAGCAGCAAGAGTCGTGTAGTAACCATAAATTGCAATAGAAAGCAGAAAACTGCATTTATTTAGCAGAAAATTAAATAATTCGTATATTATGTAAATAGCAAGCATTTAACACTCTGTATATAGACCGTGATTAATTTTAAGTAATGCCAGTGAGCATATTTCTCAACAATAGAACGCGTATTCAGAAGAAATGACCGTACATGTAATTAAACATACGTTGAAAAGTGTCTAATTAGTTATAACACATACAAAGATAAAAGATAAAACTTAACAAAGCTTTATGCAATTACTCTGAAATAATAAACATTTTTGATAAGAGAACGCAGTTTCAAGCACGCATAAAAATAGATAAACGAAAACAGCATTGAAGTTACATCATTTATTTTGTTCAATTATCCAAAAGGCGATATTCATACAAAACAACGTCTGGCAAAGATAACAAGGTATCTATAGCAAATAGATATTACACGGAAAACCGAAGAAATTACATCAGAAACAACTTTGAAATGCAGAGAATATTAAAGACCTGGTTGGTTGAGATATCTGCAAAACTGTTGAAAACACAGCCCACATGTAAGTGGGAAGAGTCTATAACACAGAGCAATAATAACACAACTCAGTTCACAACTCGTGCAGGGCGAAGCTGCGTCACTGTTAATCAGAAAGTCACCCGTAATTTAAATATAATGAAATATCAAGTGTATGCTACAGTGACAATAAGTGCAACAATTACGAAAATGAAGTAATTTATTTAAACTAAATATTAATAATAATAGGGCATCGAATTGGTGGTCCATTTTTGAATACTTCGAATCTATGATATAACATTTTGAATTGGTGGTACATTTCTGAATATTTCAAATGGTGGTGTATTTCTGAATATTTCAAGTTGCAATAATTCAAGTATGCGTCGATAAGAATAATTCAAATCTGGGTCAATATAATATTTCAAATCAGCGTCGACAATTATATTTTGGTACAATTCTGGTACAATTTTGAGTTGCGAGATTCAAGGCATATGAAATAAAGAAGCACGAAGTAATTTTTGGAAAACGAGGGGTAACTGTACTCAAACACTGGTTCAACGAAGGAGGACAACAGAGGGGTGTTAATCCACAACCCGAACAACCTATAGCAAGTCAAATCTATTTAATTTTAAGATATTTTTCTATTTCAATTTCAATACTGAATTTATTCAATTTATATAAACTTGTGATGAAGTCAACAACAAACATTGCATACGTTAACTTACGTAATGTATTATAAAGGGGTCTAGAACGTTCCAGATTTCTTTGGTAAAAAAGGTAGTTTTTAGGACTTTAGAATGAATTCAAAGCATATAAATTTTGGGATAAATGATACATATGATATTGATTGATTGAAGGGTGTATTTAAATATTTATCAATTCAAAACTTGTAAATAATATTTCTTTTCATTATATGAAATTAATGGACTTCGTTTTATAAATTCAAACAAATAGGTAATCATAAAGGGGCGGAGAAGAGAAAAATTGATCATCGTAACGTTGTGCACTCTGTGTAGATTAAAGAGGGCTAGCCATGGTATAATAGTAAAATTAGTAAGATTAAAGTTGATTTGAGAACACAGAGAGGTGGAGTTTATTAAAAAACGTCATAACACCGAGTACGGCGTTTTCATATCAATGTTACTTGGCGCCCAACGTACGTATGAACATTTTACCACGAAAAAAATACAGCGACCTGAACGAAGAGACACGAATTAAATCAAAATAAATTTGAAAATACGACCGTGGGATTTAAAATAAAATTATTAAATTAAACTAGAACTATAATTAAAGAGCTTTAATTTGCGAAAAATTACGAAATCAAAAATTAATTAAATTTGTACAGATTTCTTTAGTATTTAAAAGTTTAGTGTAAATATAATAATTTCAAAAATGGACAAAAGGATACGGGAAACAAGGGAAGCACTAAGAAATCAAGGAGTGGAAATAGGACCTCAAGAGAGTGTTATAACCCAGGAAAGCAGTTCTAGCGAAGAACGGAGGACCTCACAGGAAACGAAAATGATGGAAATTTTAATGGCACTGAATAGCAAAATGGACAAAAATGAGGACATGAAAACCATAACTACGAAAATGAATGAGAACAGCAAAAAAATAGAAAAAAAAATTAAAATTCTAAGTGATGGATTACGGGAAACCAATCAAACAATTGCTGAAATGAGGGCGCAAATGCAAGAGAAAATTGTGAGGGTTACAGAAGAAATCGATCATATTGGAATAGTGAAATCAAAACAGGAGAAATATGAATCCGAGTCAAACGATAAAATCACAAATTTAAATATCAAATTACGGAACGTTGAAGAAAATTGGGAAACCGAGTTCAGAACAATAAACCGGGAAATAAATAATTTAAAAACTAATTCAGGAAATTTTAATACTGAGGAACCAATTAGGCTAACTCAACCAAATCTTTTAATTGATCAATATACTAAATTTTACAGGGATGGTAAATTAAATCCGAAAATATTTTTGAAAAATTTTAAAATGCTAGTACATGGCTCTACAGACGAGCTATATAAATTAAACTTAATAAAATCAATGCTGAAAGGAGGAGCTGAAATGTGGTATAACTTAGTTGAAAGCGAAATCAAACATTTCAACAGTTCGAACAGAAATTTCTATGACACTTTTGGGGGGATAATCAACAGGATAAAATTAGGAATAACCTGAGTATGGGAAAATATAATTCAGATAGAGGAATGACGCGGGAATTATATGCTATTGAAAAGTTTACCGTAGCGAAACAATTAGATCCTCCTTTACACGATAAACAAAATATAAAATATTTGGCAGGGCATTTTAACGTTGAAGTAAAAAGATATATCACAACACAGAATATAGTGGACCGAGACACGTTTATAGAATATTTGCAAAGGTATGATGAGTTGGAAACTAATAATAAAACGGAAAATAATGCTAGGGATCGACGCACGAATTTTATAAGGTCGCAGAGAAATACAGAGACTCGAAGTAATTATCAACGATAAAATTATAATTATGATCATGGGAGAAATTTTAATAGGGGGAATTATAACAATTTTAATAATGATTTTAGACGAAATAAAAATACGGGTCAGATACCAAGGCAACAAATAGAACGGACTAATCATGAGGAAAATAATAATAGAGAAATAAATAGGCATGAAAATGAGGATCGACGGACGCTAGCGAGGAATATTGAACGCACGCAAACAAGGAATAATAACCGCACATACGCAGAGATAACGAGTCAGTCAGGATCTTCCACGCGAAATCAAAATTTTTAGTTACGGACGAACCAAGTGAAATTCTACGGATAAACGGTTACGAGAATCAGCGCGAATTAATTAAATATGAAACGGAAAATGAATTAGGAAGATTTGAAAGGAACTTATTACCAATAATTAATTTAAGGGTAGAAAATAGAATAGTTAGAGTATTGATTGATACTGGGGCAGAAGCATCACTTGTTGCGGAAAAATTTGTTAAACGACAGAAGTTGAGGGATAAAGTGATACCTATAACGAGGTGTAATTTGGTGGCATCAAATAATAAGAAATTTTATATAATAAATGAAATGATAATTCTGAGATGTGAAATGGGAGATGTGAAATGGGAAAATGATTTTATGGTTGTGCCTGGACTAAAGATAGATAATATATTTAGGATGAATATTATAGATAAGTTGGGGTTGAAGATAAGTGCAGAATGCAAAGAAATATAGTGTAATGGGAAATATATTAAATGGTATGAAGAGGGTAATATTGAAATAGAGGGTGACTGCGTGAATATTAATCAGTTTGATGAAGAAATAGATAATGAGGGTAATGAAAATGAAGAGATTGAATGTCCAGAAGATTTAAGAAATAAGGTGAAGATATTATTAAAAAAGCATTCAAAATTTATAGGGTCAAAATCGAGAATTGCCACAGGTTATGTGCACAAGTTGGAAGTAATAAATGCTGAACCATTTAACACTAAAATATATCCTATTCCAGTAGCATACAGGGATAGAGTAAAGGAAGAAATAGAAGAAATGTTTTGTGAAGGTATCATATTCGAATGGTGGTGTATTTCTGAATATTTCAAGTTGCAATAATTCAAGTATGCATCGATAAGAATAATTCAAATCTGGGTCAATATAATATTTCAAATCAGCGTCGACAATTATATTTTGGTACAATTCTGGTACAATTTTGAGTTGCGAGATTCAAGGCATATGAAATAAAGAAGCACAAAGTAATTTTTGGAAAACGAGGGGTAACTGTACTCAAACACTGGTTCAACGAAGCAGGACAACAGAGGGGTGTTAATCCACAACCCGAACAACCTGTAGCAGGTCAGATCTATTTAATTTTAAGATATTTTTCTATTTCAAATTCAATACTGAATTTATTCAATTTATATAAACTTGTGATGAAGTCAACAACAAACATTGCATACGTTAACTTACGTAATGTATTATAGAGGGGTCTAGAACGTTCCAGATTTCTTTGGTAAAAAAGGTAGTTTTTAGAACTTTAGAATGAATTCAAAGCATATAAATTTTGGGATAAATGATACATATGATATTGATTGATTGAAGGGTGTATTTAAATATTTATCAATTCAAAACTTGTAAATAATATTTCTTTTCATTATATGAAATTAATGGACTTCGTTTTATAAATTCAAACAAATAGGTAATCATAAAGGGGCGGAGAAGAGAAAAATTGATCATCGTAACGTTGTGCACTCTGTGTAGATTAAAGAGGGCTAGCCGTGGCATAATAGTAAAATTAGTAAGATTAAATTTTATTTGAAAACACAGAAAGGTGGAGTTTATAAAAAAACGTCATAACACCAAGTACGGCGTTATCATATCAATATATATATATATATATATATATATATATATATATATATTGCTATGTCCCTCTAAATTATTCGCGCCCCATCGTTTGGGCGACCATATTCTTTATGCTATGAATAAACAAGATTGTAATTATCTCCTCCGACGTTGGACCGTCTTATTAATATTGCTATAAATTCCTTCCAGAAACTTAACTGGATTTTATCTTGAACCAACCTTGTCTACCAATAACAAAATTTGATACGTTACCGCCTTACTTGTTATTAATTTCCTATTCAACTTGTAGCTCCTCCTTGAACTGTTTAAATTAACAAATCACTCCCAACTTTATCTTATGACTTCGACTAGCATTTATTTGGAATTATAAATTCAGTTAATTTCGATTCTATATAATGAAACAAATATTATGTACAGTTTTTGTAAATTATTTGAAATACACTTTTCAATTAATTAATGTTATAATTCTCATTTATTAAAAATCATATACTTTTTACTCAAAACCCAAAGTCACCAAAAAAACCTATTATCTTTATAAACGAAGTGTAGAACGTTCTAAACCTGTTATCATATCACGCACTTTATACGTTTTCGTTTTCAAATCCTCTTTTTGTTGACTTTCACATTCATATTATATTGAGCAAATTCAATATTCAAAATAAAAAAATATAGAAAAATAAAATGTCTTATAACTAAAAATCTGACCTGGTCTATCTTCTTCACATCGACGCATCCATTTGAATAAAATTATCTTCCCCCAATTCAGGATTATATTGTCTATCCACACGCTTGAACCATTGCATTTAAATTATTGCCATCACCCTCTGGACTACCATTATTAACCTATGCACCCCAATTTATTGTCGTTTCATTTCAGACTCAGAATTACTTCTTATCAATTTCCCCAAACTTAGAATTGTATTATCATCATTTATTTTCCCTATTACATTTATTCTCCACGTACTCGAATATCGTAGTTTATTTTCTCCCCTTACTCGTAGCCCTATTATTAATCTGTTTTAGTTTAAAATAAATTCACCAAAATCTACTTACGTTTAATCGGTAATCGTAATTTTCATTTTAGCACTTTTGCAATTTTTCACTTTGAATTATTATTATTACGTATCACTTTATTTCATAGTGGCGCACTTCGGCCTTTGTTGAGTTGTAAACTGACTTCGTTATCACTGTACCTGCTAATATATTATTGAGTTCCCACTCCATCAGTGGGTATGGTCTACAAACTTGTCGCTCATTTTTAACGAATCAAATAATTACATTTAAAGTAGTTTCGGATGTAATTTTCTATGTTTCCCAATAATTGTGACCTGGTCTCAGCTGTCTTCGTTATCAACATGCGGTGTTGTGATAAATCTAATTGCTTTTCCATAAACAACTGATACAATTTGACTTTTAATTTTCATATCTGCATGTTATTTACGCAATATTTAATCTTCTTTCTTATCAAAAATGGTTGACTATTTGTACGCATTTATATTATGCTTCCTGAAGCTCTATTTCTATCTCCGTATTAATCTAATTGTTTGGAACTCTTTTGAATGCGTGTTTATTACACTTTATTACGTTTACATATAAAATACGCGTTCTTCCACTGAAAAATATCATTACTTGCCTTACCTAAATTAACTAAAACTTTATCTACAGGGTATTAAATATTTTCTATTTACCTAATGCATGTGTTCCTGGTTTCTACGCTAACTATGCGTCTTCCTATGTTTATCTGCGTCGCTTAAAACTATTTATACTTTATATACAGGGTGTTGACTGCTTACTATCTACAAACTATCTCCATTTCTCAATTCTTTTACTAAATAAATGCAGTTTTCTGCTGCCTATGGTAATTTCTCATTTCTAAACGTCCTTTACTATAAAGTACACCCTTAAGCAACCCCTTATCACAGCAATATATATATATATATATATATATATATATATAAAACTCCACTTATAGTCAATGGACTAGTTTAGTGTAATAGTGTTTTTTCGATAAAATGTTACTGTATAATTGGGATATTTTAGTCCAAAAAAATTAAAACGAAATAATATTTTGCATATATTTAATTATAAATCGACGTTTCGGCAAGGGTTGTTGCCTTTATCAAAATTCTAAAAAAGGAAAACCAATCATTACAGTCATCAAAAGATGTTATTTTTAAAAAATTACTTACTTAATTGTTAGACTAACAACAACCCTGATGTGTAGGGTTGTGTTTATAATTTTAATATTTATGCATTAACAATTAAGTAAGTAATTTTTAAAATAACATCTTTGATGACTGTAATGATTGGTTTTCCTTTAGAATCTTGATAAAGGCAACAACCCTTGCCGAACAGTCGATTTATAATTAAATATATGCAAAATATTATTTCGTCTTAATTTTTGGACTAAAATATCCCAATTGTACAGTAACATTTTATCGAAAAACACTATATATATATATATATATATATATATATATAAAATAATCTTGATGAAAACGGTAATTGTAATTGGGATATTGTAGCCCAAATATAAACTAAATAGTGTTTTGCATATATTTAATTAATCATCTGATTATTATTTATTATATATTAAACTGCTCCATATTAAGAAGATATATATATATATATATATATATATATATATACATATAGCAATTAATAAGATGAAATAATAACCTAGACTTTTTTAAGTAAAGCCCAATTGATCATTTCAAATCGAGCTAGTAATTGAAAGAAGGAAAATATAAGGCCTTGGACAGAATTTGAACCTGCATCTCAGTTTTGCCGGAACTGTGCGTTTACCAATTACGCTACCGAGGCCGATGGCTATAATTGGGAAATTTACAAATCCAAATCGTGTACAGTACCATATATAAGGCCTTATATTTTCCTTCTTTCAATTACTAGCTCGATTTGAAATGATCATTTGGGCTTTACTTAAAAAAGTCTAGGTTATTATTTCATCTTATTAATTGCAATACATTAGTATTTATTAACTTACCTTGTGTAAAAAACTACTTATAATATTATATATATATATATATATATATATATATATATATATACAGGGTTCCCTATTTCTTACACGTTGTATGGGTAACTCTGTTATTTGTGATATTAGAGAAAAGGTCAAATGGGGAAACTAGTGCAGTTTTTAATGCTGAGTTCAGCCATGAAGAGATAATTAACATACAGGGTGTGGTAAAAGCGTTATACCAAAATAACGAAATTTTGATTGTGATAGATACAGTAAAACTTTGTAGATCTTTTTTACATTATTTTAAAAGGAGAATAAGATAAACTTATTTGTTTTTACATGGCTTTGGTCATGTTTGAGTAAATAAGTGAGGTTATGTTTTTTTAAATGGAAACCATAATTGGCGGTAGTTCTGATAGACAGACATTTTTTTTCTCTTTTCAGTGATGTACTACAGTGTACATGTTCAACATAAAAATTTTTGAAAAAATTTTGTTTTTCTGAAATACGAAACTTGGTATTAAATAATAAAATACTTATGCATGACGTAACAAAAATATCAAAAACAAATTATGTTAAAAATATTAAATATAATATCACTTCAAAGTGTGTTCAAAGTGCCCACCATTTTATTGAAGGCACAAGCTCACATAGTTTTTTAACATTACAAAGTGCTTTTTCTATTGTGCGTGCATCAATGCTTGCAATTGCTGTTTGGATTCTAGCTATTAAATCCTCAGGCGTTTGAGAAGCAGTAGAATACACTTTATTTTTAAATCACTCCACAAATAAAAATCTAATGGCATAAGTTGTGGTGAATGAGCAGACTAATCAATTTCCATTTTGTTACCATTCACGTGCTCAAAACAATCAGTTAAATATTGCTTCACTGATGTACCACTGTGTGCAGGGGCACCATCGTGTTGGAAATACTTTGGTCTGTAATGGATGTTGATAGGTAATTCATCCAAATATTCTTCCAGTTGGTGTTTTAAGAAATTTAAGTAATTTGCAGCGGTGAAATTGTCGTTATAAAAAAAGTCCAATAATTTTTCCACAAAATATTCCACACCAACAATTAATACCAAATTGATGTGATCTCTGGATTCACGCACAAGTTTAGGATTTTCTTGAGAATAAAATACTTTGTTATACCGATTAAATATTCCGTTATTTGTAAATTTAGTCTCGTGAGTAAACATAATGGTTCTCCAAAAATATGAATCCTCTTCATATTTATTAAGGTACCAACGACAAAATGCTATCCGTCTTTGATTATCCACTGGATACAATGTATTCGAAATAGAATAGTGATAGGGATGATATTTCCGACTTTTCAGAGTACACCTCACAGTTTCCTTAGAAGTTGCACAGTGGTTTGCAATTTCGGCAGTAGAAGATTCTGGTTTATAGTTAACAAACGCCAACACATTCGTTTCAACATTTTCGTAAGAATTTAGGTTTGGTAAATGCACCATATGCCTTAAGATTATTTTCAAGTTTGCTAAATATCCGACAGTGTGGTTGCTTACTTTCCAAGTATCTTTCAAAGTACAAATCCGCTGCTGCACGTGTGTTACGATTCGAAGAATAGTAGCAAAAGAGCATGTCATTATTTTCTTAATTTGTATAGGACATTCTATCTCTTAGAAGAAAATAATGTACGTATAAACACAAAATAACAGTACTATCTAATTTCTGTTATTTAAACAAGTGAAATCTATTGTTATGTGTCATATGGCTACTTGATTCTTAAAATCAGTTCAAATATTCACATATTATTTAATACAAAGTTTCGTATTTCATAAAAACAAAATTTTTTCAAAAATTTTTATGTTGAACATGTACACTGTAGTACATCACTGAAAAGAGAAAAAAAATGCCTTTCTATCAGAGCTACCGCCAATGATGGTTTCCATTTAAAAAAACATAACCTCACTTATTTACTCGAACATGACCAAGGCCATGTAAAAACAAATAAGTTTATCTTATTCTCCTTTTAAAATAATGTAAAAAATATCTACAACGTTTTACTGTATCTATCACAATAAATGAGCCATGAAGCAAAACAAAAAAGATCAAAATTTCGTTATTTTGGTATAACGCTTTTGCTACACCCTGTATGTTAATTATCTCTTCATGGCTGAACTCGGCATTAAAAACTGCACTAGTTTTCCCATTTAACCTTTTCTCTAATGTCACAAATAACAGAGTTACCCATACAACGTGTAAGAAATAGGGCACCCTGTATATAGTGAATAAGATGAAATAGTAACTTAGACTTTTATGCAAAGCCCAAATGATCATATATATATTTCATACTTACCTTGTGTAATTAACTACCTAAAATATATATATATATATATATATATATATATATATATATATATATATATATATATACGGATCCAATCGACGTTACTAGACCAATGATGTTTAGCAGACGACCTAATACCCTGCAGAAATACCAATAATTTAAATGTATATCTCACTAAATTAGAATGTTTTTAACAAGCACTCGACAAGACGCTATAGAGAGGAAATGATTTTTTCAAAATATGGAATTTCGATAAATACCTAGATAATACGCTAGATCCAGGAAGTTAAACCATTTTCCTGAACCCAATTATATACAGAAATGATGTTTGACCGATACTCTCATGCCCGACACCGTTGCCGTGTTTGTGTACATCATTTTATCATTGTAAAGCTCGATCTTATATTATATTTTATTACACTTTCAATGTGGGCTTGAATTAAACTTTCGCCTACCTTGTCTGCTTTGTCGTATGTTTACATGCGTTGTTAAGTGAATGTGAAAATCAAAAAGTTTTAACGATGACTACCAGGTACAAGAATATAATGTTAATGTGCTTAAATACCAATGACAATCTTCTTCTACGACCAGAATGGGAGTCCACTAGTGGTTTAAGAGATGAAGATAAGGAAACAGCTTCAGTAAGTAAGAAGTGGTTAAAGTATATCGTGGTCTTTAATTAACATTGACTTTTTGTAGATTGGAAGGTCGAACGTAATAATCCTGTAATCAGATGCGACAATTTTGGTAAGTAATGGTAGTTATATTTAAATACTTTCATATACTAGATAATAACTGTTTTATTAACGTAATCAGTTTTAGCAAGAAATTGTACTGTTTTTATAAACCATACCTCCACTACTATTAGTAAGATTTTGTCTAAGATTCTCCTTTCTCGACACTTTTTAATCTATAACATCGAACACCGCTACATACTGTGTTTTCTATTTATCATGGTATTTGATACGAGTTTAGAGTTCATTCCAGTAAAATTGTTGATTAAGCGTTTGTAGACATAAATATAAAAATACAGCCAATTTTCCGATACTAAATTTTTAACTGTACTAATTATTTTATTAAATAAAATCAGTAACAATTTTTAATGAGGAATTATTTTGCAGTTCAACAAAATTTGGTATAATGCAACTGAGACTGTGAATATCTTACTTATGGTATCTTATCACACGATGAATCCGCTCTAAATTACAGTACCGCGTTTTACTCTTCTTTCAAGGGTTATTAAGTTGTACAAATTTAATAAACAATTAATCAGCGATGATTAAGAAGAACTGTCTGATTCTTAAACGTTCATTAGTATTTGTCAACCCTTTAGTTTTCTATCAAGAACGTTGTCGCATGATTAACGTTATTCATACGTAAATTCATACAGCTAAGGCATCAAAATTTCAAACATGGTATTTAAAATCATTCATTCTGTATGTTAAAATTACTCGCGATGTCTTTAATCTTAAGTTTGGAGTACAGTTGCTTTAGAAAATATTAACAGTGAGTAATGTTCTACATGAAAAATTTTCATCTAATAATAATAATAATATAATAATTATAAAAATAATAATAATAATCAGGGTTGCGACAATTTAAATAAGAATTTAATTATAATATAAATCAACCCATTTTTTTCATTTAAATAATGATTTATATCAACATATTTTTATTATTTAAATCATAATTCAAATCAAGTTATGAAATGCTGATAAATAAATAAATCAACCTTCAGAAAATTTAAATAAAGGTACAATTTGTTTAAACAATAAAAATTAAACTGAACTGTGTACACGCTTGAGTATTTCAGAAACCAAAACAGATATCACACTTATTTAAAAGATGTAATTGTTTTAAATCCAATAGGATATGCTCCAGCCATTGTTTTAAAAATCTGAATTGTGCAAACAAGTAGCTTATAATTTGAGAAAACAATTGTAACTTCCTTATACTATATCTATATTATATATTATCAGACATTTATGTGCCAGAAAATTATAATTTTTATAACTATTCATCAAATATTGGTATTTGTTCTTCCCACTTTAACAAATAGCTATAGGTACAAAAACAGTGAACACGAATTGGTCCACTTGCGACGACGCAACTATTATTACACCAATTATTGCTTTCTATCCAACATTTGCATCAAATGGCCAATTTGCTTATCCATATGCTGTAGTCTTATATAAAATCCCCAGTATGATATACAACTTTATAAATGAGTCTTTAAAACCACGTGGCAGCGTTTTAGATCATGACGCTAAGTGGAATTCCCTTTAATGGCCTTTATAATCAAGCACCATACGAAATTTTTTAATCTAAAAGAGTAAGGCGAAAAGTTCTCGGCCTACAATAAAAGATTGCAAATTTTAGTGAAAAAAATGATTTTATTTTTCGACATAATCCCCCTTAACTTCAACACACTTGGTCCAGCGTTTCTCCAACATCAGTATTCCTTCCCGGAAGTGAGGATCTGGAAGCTGTGAAGCGTTCCCAGAGACAAATTTCTGAAAGTTAATAGGATCCCTTTTACATCCCAGAACACGCTGGCCATCACCCTTCCGGCAGAAGACGATCGACTTCGCTTTCTTTGGCGCTAAACAACCGGATTCCACCCACTGCCTCGACTGCTGTTTCGTTTCTGGCGTATAATGGTGGACCCATGTCTCATCCATAGTGACAATCGCCACACAAATTCGCTCGGATCCTTATTGAACCGGGCCAAACATTGCTGCGGAACTCGTTTTCGCATTTGCTTTTGATCGGCATTCAGCAAATGCGACACCCATCTTGCGCAGAGCTTTTGCATCCCTAACTCTTTGTGTAAGAGTTTCGCACCCTTTCGTCCGATATCCCTACAGCCTCAGCTATCTCCTTCACTTTCACTCGCCTATCGTCCAACACGATATCATGCACTTTTTCGACCGGTGTGGTTGCGGTTTTTGGTTGTCCTTCACGTGGATCATCTTCGATGGACGTGCAACCACGTTTAAATTCAGCTGCCCACTTTTTAACGGTTGACAGGAAAGGGGTAGAGTCTCAGTAAAATTTTGTCAAAGTCGTATGAATTTCCTGAGGGGTTAATCCGTCCAAAACGAAGAATTTTATGACCGCACGATATTCAAGTTTATCCATCTTAAGGAAACACGTATAAGACGTCTGCTTGAAAAAATTCGTGTAAACAAACTACTTGAGATAGCAAGTTGAAAATTGTCATACGAACTAATAACATGTGCACGCAGGCGGGAAGCACAAATTTTTGCTGATTGGAACGCCATCTCTGTGTCGTGCCGAGAACTTTTCACCTTACCTTCGTACCTGCAGTGCAACTTGAAAAATGAATGTTTAATTTAGAACTCAAAAACACATCATTTATTTGAAATGATCAATAGTTCATTGATTTTAAAATATTTACAATTAACATGTGTCTATAATTTGACCAATAAATGAAAAGCTTTTTATGTTGTTGCTTAGCGATCTTTAAAACATTAGAGCGATAAAGATCGCTTTTAAGTTCTATAATAGTCATTTACATATTATAATTGAAAAGTACTACATTATTGCTCTAAAATGACGGTTATGGCGTTACGCGAAGAGAAGTGCAGTAATCATTTGAGGGCAATAATATAAATTTTCGTTCGTATTATATTGCTATGTTAGTGCTGTGACGGTACAGCAAATTGTAAATTTGAAATTACTGACTTACTTTCCTTTCTAACTTTTCTTTGTCTGGCTAGCTCAACGGAAGTAACGGAATTTACAAAATGAAATCAAATACAACAATCTGAAAAGGCATCTATACATTCAAAAACAATTTGCTTTTATAGAAAAGAATACAGAACAGTTTACAGCATAACTCTTCAAACAAAATTATTCCTAACAAGTATCTATTTACTTAATTATTAATATGTTCCTCACCTAGTCTTGGTTAAAATTTACAGAAAGCAAATCTTTTTTCTTGTGAATAATTTATCGGTCTCTTACTCCCACGCTTGTGTTTGGCCAAAAGCCTTGACAGATAGTCTATTTAAAGGTCAAAATGTTTCGAATTCTGACCCCAAAACTTTCTGGTAAACATCCTTACAAAAAATTATATGATTAAATCTTTTTCTACCTTAAATTCAAAAGACAAAATACTCAAATAGCAATCACAAACAAAAAAATGTGAAATTAATACTTGCGAAATCCAATAGTACTTATCCAATTTGTAATTAACGTTATTAAATACCTTCTGCTTTCATTCTTAAATTGATGTCAAAAACTAGCTTACGAAATTTTCCATATTATTTGAAATCTCCATTTACGACATCAGTGACTAAAAGTGCATCTTTTGTTTTATTTAACTTTAAAGTAGCTTTGGTATCGAAGAACGTTGAATTTTCATTGTATTTTTGCAAATCAAATTACTGCATCTAATTATGTTTAAAATCTTACATGACAAATCGCGAATTAATGAAATTTTTCATCCTCGATCTCGTAAACTGAAACTCATACATATTGCTTGTTGACGCGAATTAATGAATACATCACTAATAAAGTTCCGGCTTTTATATTAAAATTATCAAAGTACGTGATGATTCTAAATTTTACGCGATTTTATTCGAATCTTTGTCGTCTACGTGATGAAATATTTCCTGGAACTCCCCCGGTTTAATGACCTAATTAGTGTCAAACTGTGATTTATATATGTAGTAAAAGGTAATGTTAATCTTTGTCCAACGTAAGGAGTTGATAATGGCGTTGCATCCTATCTAGTAGTAATGCAAAGGCAATAAAATTGATTTTATGCCTTTTTAATGATAGCGTGAGTTTCTTAAGTAGGGTGTTTATTAATTTAACTATTAATGCTTTCTCAGTACATATGACGCATTTTTTCTATTTCTTCCCAAGCTTCTAGAACATGTTTTTTTTTAATGTTATACGATAGTCAATTTAGCTAAGTAACTAAAGCTTTAATTGCTTTATTTATTCTTTGTAAATGCAAAACGATTTACATTTTACTATTTACAAATAAAATGTGTTCTAATGCATATTTTAGGCACATATTTAATAAGGGTTTGTTTGTCAAAATGCATTAAGATTTGCATTGTTTTTGCGCGGATATTTTACACACGGGGTAATTATTTATTAAATAAATAACCAAAGTGTTTAATTGCTTTCTTTGTCCAGATTGACTTGTTTACTAATATAGGTAGTATTTTAATGAATGAGGGGCAATAAATTCATATTATTCTAACATGAATTAAATAGATTTTTGTACTTACAATGTGCTTTGAAATGATTGTTTACACACACGGAATTATATTTCGCTTTGCATTTTAATGGCTTTGAATTTACAATACGCTTGTAAACTTTATACAGGGTGGAACAATGAATATTCTAAAATTTTCTATTTTTTTCACTTTCGTTCTAATTGCGTGGGGTTTTATTTATGGAAGTTGGGTTTCAATCCCCTCTCGTAATCTCCTTATCACGTTATAATATAGAAATTTTCCTATAGCTACTTACTAAGGTAGAACTATTTTTATTCACTAACTTTATTATAAATTTAATACAGTGAAAAAATCTTGCAATGTTTCAGATTTGACAATTATTAATTTGAGACGCTTATTTACTGGTTGCTATAGACGATGCGAGTTTTTTAGTTTTATCGCTCGCTTCAATAAACGTCGACGTTCTTTGTCGGGATCAAGCAAAAAGACTTGTTTAATTTGTGATTGTAAAAAATTGATACGATTGTGCAGGTATATTAGAAAAATATTTACAGAATTTTATTTTTCTAGGTTTTCAGAAGGCATTCATCAAACAGCGAAGGTTGCAAAAGTTTTACTATTATTAAATGCCGGAAGAGGAATGGAGTGTAAAGAAAAATCTTCCAGATATTCAAATTACTGACGATCTTGATGAATACGAAGAAGAGGACTGTATTGATTCAACTAATGGTACTGAACCAGAGTACGTTGCGCTAGCGGCGGCCGTCTAGTGTCAAGCAGCATCAAACCCATTGGAACAACCATAGCTTTGAGAGTGAAATCTACAATGGATGTAAATTCTGTACAATAAATTCATCGTGTCAGAAATTCTGATAGTACCAAGGGTTCCCTAAGAAATTGGTGGTCGACTAAAGAAAAGAAAATTGTTATAGAATTCTTTCAAAGCCACATCCCATACAAAACAGCATCAAAAAAGCAAGAATGTATGGAACTTTTAAACAAACGTTCAACTTATTTGAGAACAGTGATTGGGTACGAATAAAAACAGTGGTATATAACACATATAGAAATAAATAATTACTCAATTGTGTTTATCAATGTATGTATTTTAAGTAATGTTTAATAAACGCAAAAGAATTATCTATTTAGTTTGAACTACATATATTTTTTTAATGCTCGACCAGGTGATAATTCATTAATGTATTAACAAAATGATGCATAGTGACCTCTAAGAAAGAAAACAAAGAAAGCTAAACTAATAATAGTTATAATAAGTGCATAGTGCAATTTGTCTTTTGTTTAGTTCTTAAATAACAACTAAATAACATATTGTGTTCTTCATTTTATTAAAGTACGGTCGACTAAAAAATTTTGTAACTAACTCGAATAAATAGAGAACAATCGACGAAAAAGTATTGTAACATTCTGAAATATTAAAATGGTATTAATAATCTCTATAATCAACGAATCTTTAAAAGATCTCGATTAATAATACTTGAAATATTACACAGAAAGAAGTATGGCGGGGTGTTCTTCTTTTGGTGTTTTTAAAGAAAAAATTAAAAATGGGAGGTAGGGTAGAAAGTATTGTTACAAAATGATAAAGCT